>VXBQ01009476.1:0-197825 GCA_013400175.1 Phainopepla nitens
ATTTCTTCATTTTCTCGTTCTGCAGTTTTCTTCTTTCATTCGTTCATTTTTTCATTCTGTCGTTCTTTTTTTATTTGTTCATTTTTTCGTTCTGTAGTTTTTTTCTTTCATTCGTTCATTTTTTCATTTTTTTGTTCTGTCGTTCTTTTTTCTTTCATTCGTTCATTTTTTCANTTTTTTGTTCTGTCGTTCTTTTTTCTTTCATTCGTTCATTTTTTCAATTTTTCGTTCTGTCGTTCTTTTTTCTTTCATTCGTTGATTTTTTCTTTTTTTCGTTCTGTTGTTCTTTGTCTTTCATTAGTTCATTTTTTCATTTTTTCGTCCTTTCGTTCTTTTTCTTTCAGTCGTTCATTTTTTCACTTTTTAGTTCTGTTGTTCTTTTTAGTTCTTTTTTCATTTTTTCGTTCTGTCATTCTTTTTCTTTCATTTTTTCATTTTTCCGTTTTTTCATTCAGTCGTTCTTTTTTGGTTTTTTTTTTATTTTTTCGTTCTGTCGTTCTTTTTTCTGTCACTCTTTCATTTTTTCTTTCTGTCATTCTTTTTCCTTCTTATTTCTTGTTTCATTCTATCATTCTTTTTCATTCATTCTTTTGTTTTTTCGTTATGTCATTCTGTTTTCTTTCATCTTTTCGTTTTTTCGTTCTGTAGGTCTTTCTCTTTTTTTTTCATTTTGTCATTCTTTTTCATTCTTTTTTCTATTTTCCTTTCTGTCGTTCTTTTTCGTTCTTTTGATTTTTTTGTTCTGTCGTTCTTTATCTTTTTCTTTCTTTTATTCGTTCTGTTGTTCCTTTTCATTCTTTTTTCATTTTTTTGTTCTGTCGTTCTTTTTCGTTCTTTTTTCATTTTTTCGTTCTTTCGTTCTTTTTCGTTCTTTTTTCGTTTTTTTGTTCTGCCGTTCTTTTTCTTTCGTTTTTTCGTTCTCTCGGTTTTTTCTTTCATTCTTTCATTTTTTCGTTCTGTCATTCTTTTTCTTTCTTTTTTTGTTTTTTCGTTCTATCATTAGTTTTTGTTCTTTTGTTTTTTCGTTCTGTAGTTTTTTCTTTTGTTTCTTTATTCTGTCACTCCTTCCTTTTCTTTCATTCTTTCCTTTTTTCGTTCTGTCATTCTTTTTCTTTTTTTTTTTTTTCGTTCTTAGGGGAATTTAGCATACATAGGTTTAAACCATGCTCAGAATCAAGAAAACAGTCACAGAATGGAATGGGTTAGAAGGGATTTTAAATGTCATTTAGTTCCAGCTAACTTGCAATGGGCAGGGACAGCTCGCACTACACCAGGGTTCCCAAGACCATCCAGCCATGCCTTGAACACTTCTAGGGAGAATCCACACTTTGGGTGAGTAATTGCAGTGCCTCGCTATCCTTACAAGTGAAGAATTTCTTCTTTATTTCTGATCTAAACCCACCCTCTTTCAGTCTAAAAGCCATTCCCTCTTGTCCTATCACTTCATGCCTTTGTAAAATGTCCCTCTCCAGCCTTCCTGTAGCTCTCCTGTAGTACCAGAACGCTGATACAGTTTCCCTAGAGCATTCTCTTTTCCAGGAAAATGTAACTCTCTTAGTCTACCCTCATAGGAGAGGTGCTCCAATCCTATGATCATCTTTATGAGCTTCCTCTGGACTTTTTTCAGTAGGCCTATGTCCTTTTTATGTTGGGAGCTGCAAATCTGGATGCATCACTCCAGATGAGGTCTCATGAAAGCAGAGTAGAGGAGGAATTATCATGTCCCTTGACCTGCCGGTTATGCCTCTTTTGATGCAGCTCAGGATACGTTTGGCTTTCTGGCCTGCAAGTGCACATTGTCGGGTCATGGCGAGCTTCTGGCCAAACAGCATCCCCAAGTCCTTTTCCTCAGGGCTGCTCTCAATCCATCCTCTGCAATGTGCACCTGCAGCCCAGGACATACGCAAGTGCCCTGGGTCAGAGTAATCCTAAGCACAAATACAATCCTTGTCAAATTTCATAAAGTTCACACAGGCCCACCTCTCAAGCCTGTCAAGATCCCTTTGGATGGCATCACTTCNATCACTCCAGATGAGGTCTCATGAAAGCAGAGTAGAGGAGGAATTATCATGTCCCTTGACCTGCCGGTTATGCCTCTTTTGATGCAGCTCAGGATACGTTTGGCTTTCTGGCCTGCAAGTGCACATTGTCGGGTCATGGCGAGCTTCTGGCCAAACAGCATCCCCAAGTCCTTTTCCTCAGGGCTGCTCTCAATCCATCCTCTGCAATGTGCACCTGCAGCCCAGGACATACGCAAGTGCCCTGGGTCAGAGTAATCCTAAGCACAAATCCAATCCTTGTCAAATTTCATAAAGTTCACACAGGCCCACCTCTCAAGCCTGTCAAGATCCCTTTGGATGGCATCACTTCCACCCAGCCTGTCAGCTGCACCACACATTTGGGGTTGTTTACAGACTTGCAGAAGGTGCACTCAGTCCTATGATGTATCTCATCAGGTCCCATGGACCATTCTTCACCGGAATGGACATTCCTAGTGTCACTGCCACAAGTTACAAAATCTTCCCCCCGCTAAAAAAATTTAAAAAGTGTTCTTTAGTGGCAACTATTTTATTGTTGGTGATACATCTTGTATCTGTCTTGTACACTTTTCCAGTGCCATTTTCTGCAAACTGTTATGGGATAGAGTTGAATCAGACCTTGTGCATTTTGCACATGCCATCATCAGGATGAACAAAGCAGAGAGAATATCAACCCTTTTGGGAGGTGTCTGGTTACACTGTGCTTTGCTGTTTTCCATGGTTTTCTTGCTTATAGAGTTTTATACAATTTTGAACTATTACTCTTTATGAAAGAGGCAAGAATACTAAAACTCCTGTCACACCAATCTTACCCAGTATATCTAAACAAATAATTTATTCAGATATTTTTCCTGAGACCAAAAAAAAACCAAAAAAAACCACCAAAAAACCCAAAAAATCCACCAAACCTGGTTGTCTATAACTCACTACACAAATAGTTCTAAACTTTGAAAAAACTAGGAATTGAGATACAAACAGAATAACAAACTTCAACATATATAGTTGAGAAAGGCAAAAGGTGGATATAGTCCAAACACTCCAAAGTAAAAAATGTGAATTTTAATCATCAGCTGTGCTTCAATAAGGTAAATCTTCACTCAAATAATGTAGAAATGTATGGAAGTGAAATGCTGAATTTCACTGAAGGGAAATGCTGTATTAAGCACAAGTGAAAGGGAAGGACCTCCCTGTAATTTCATGGCAGTGCTGCTACAGGTCTAACAGTTACTTGATCAAAAGTGGGATTTGGATGTCCCATCAAGGTTCAGGATTTCACTGATCTAGGCTGCATACCCAGAAGATCACAGGAACAATTATCCTAATAAAGAGACCTTACAATTAGAGAGAACTTAATTAATTTTCCTGAACAAGGGAATGCATCTAAATTTGTGAGCCTGTAGGATAGCTAAAATACCCACAAAAGGCTGGCAGACCCAAAAGAGTTTCTGGAGATACATGGCTTCCTGGCAAAGGCCAGTCTCAGACATCAGTTAATACTTGTATGTAGGAAAGTGAATTAAAATTTAAGCAATGTCCCATGGGTAGTGCACACAACACAAGACAACAGTGAGAAAATTACAATAAAAACCAGAAGCACCCAGGCTCAGCATCACAGTCATCAAGTGCTTAGATTTTCTATGACATGTATGAGATTTAATAAGAAGGCTATCACAGTACATCACAAGAGAATGGAAGGTAGCAGAAATAATTAGGTGTAGCGTAGTTCATGCAGTTGCCACTTTCACTTTTCAGCTTTTATGCTAAAACTGCACAGAAGAGTTTTTGAAGTATGTGGTTTCTTGGAATAGGCTACATCCCACACATCCAAAATTTCGCTTTTTTTGGAATTTCAGTTAGAAAAAGACTAGAATCACATAATTCAGGAATTCTATTGGAATATCAACAAAATATGTGAGGAGTGGGGAGAACTCCTCTGTATGCAATCTAAAGAATTCTCTAGAGCTAATAAATTGTTCTTTGCAGACAAATAACTCAGTGTGAACATGCAGATACCAGGATTCCACATTTTGATTCACAGTCTGGATACAGAAGCACAGCACTGGAACAAGTTCAGAACTGATACCTTTGGTCTGATCATGTCTAATTAGCACTGATAGTGAAATATTTTATTACATAATCAATGGCTGATGTAGTCTTTATCTCCTATGCAACCAGCAGGTAACAAGAACATTTACCCAGAAAATCAGAATGTTGAGGTGTTTGAACTCCCAAAACAACTTTATAACCAATCCTTATAACACAACAGTTGCAGATGAAATTAACTCAGTGTAGAGATGATGGACCTCTTTGAAATGTAAATTAGCTGGAAAATGTGTGCTGGAATACAGGTGTTCCTCTTCCTAATGCCCTAAAATCACTAAACATAATTCCCAAGAAATTTGCTCACTGAATCATTTTGAAGCTGCTTCTAGTGGGGAAAAAGATAAATCTGTGCTCTGCTGCCTTATTATAATTGGAAAGAAAAGTAGCATCCAATGCTAAGGAAATTATTAATATGTTCCCTGGAAAATTAGAGCTGAAATATTCAGTGGAAAGAATAGAATTTTCCTAATGGTGGTAAACCTAGTCAACTCTTTCTCTATGCTTCCCTTCTCTCCCCAGTTCCAGCCTTTTTCTGCCCTTTCACCCTTAGGAAAAATGACAGCTGAACTATAAAGCACAGTGTCTGTCAAGAGTCTAGATATTTAAAAGCTGGACATCAGACCAGTGTGCATAACAGAAGCAGCCTCGAGGCATTCAGAGTTGACAGAGAAGCCATGTGGCAATATTCCCTACTGTTCAACATCTCTGTTACCGTCTTTAGAAGTTCAGCTGCTGTTGATCTTTCAGCATCAGAGCAATAATAATCTTTCCTGTCCAAGGACCCGGATGATAATTTCATTTGGTGGGTTCTATGCAATTATTTATAGAACTATTATATAGATATAGATATTATATAGATAACTTTTCTCAAGACGGTAATCTTGATGTGTCTACTGCTCCTCTGCTGTACTCACCTCTTGTTTTTCCTCCCACCGCCTCCCAGATTGAAACAGGAACAAAAGTTTTGGCTGCTCCTCAGGGCATGCACTTATTTACACCCTGGGATTTATAAGAAATACATAGAATTACACTTTGGAAAAATAAATAGCAAAGCTGAATTCTTGAATTCTCAGCTGGTGTGAAGTCAAAGTCACACAAACAACTTTTGCATATGGAATGTGAAACACTCGACAGAGCTCCTAGATGCATTATCATGCATGCAAAGCCTTTCACAGTCAAATCCTTCTAAGCTCCGCTCCACATGCATATCACGATATTGAATGCGCAAGCAGGGTACAAATGCTTGTAATGTTCATGTTCCCATAGTGCTTAGGGAATTTTAATGAATACATGTATAATTCATTTAAAAGGAGATAACTGGCATGTGGAATACCAGGAACTGTGACCTGTTCCATTGATGTTAATGATAACAGCCTCAGCCAACTGCAGTGATGAACCTCCTTGAACCTTACGGTAGCTCATATATTTTTCTCTTGCTATAAATGTTTTATTTTACCTGATACAGTAATGAAATTGTCAAGATAATGAAGAGAGTAATCATTTCACACAAATGGGTAACTTTAATTAAAAATCACAATATTGACTGCTAAAATATGGGGATAACAGGCCATTGATCAGATTACAGATCACTGATAACTGAGATGTGGCTATAGACGCAAAGTCCTGTGAACTCCTCCTTACCGAAGGACATAATGTGTCCTGTCAGTAAGAAATAGTCTCAACACATCATTAGCCCATATGTATGTAATTCTTTACTCAGCTATTAAATCTACAAGGACAAACATTACGTGTTAGACCATCTCCAAAGTAACAGTTTGAATTAATGACACAACTGCCAAGGTAAGGGATGTCAGTGTCATGAGAATGTGGCTTTCGGGAGCAATGGGAGACTACTTGTTCTGAAGGTGCTCCTGAGGAGCAGAAACTCCTCTGGCATGCCATTCCATGGCTGCCTAAGCAGGTAGCACGCACAGAGGGAAACTGAAGTTGACTTTCTAAAGAATGTCTCAAACCTCTGCTCTTCTGAATGTAGTGATCAGTTTCATGTCTTGCTATTTCTATTCTGTAATTTTCGTCATAGTCACAAGGTTACAAACTCATCCCATGTCATAACAAGAAAGCTGGATATTACTTTTTAAAAATCTGGAGGTTTTCAATTAGAATAACCACTGCTTCTTATTCTCCACTTCTTTTTTGAAGGGGTATAGAAAAAGAGAAATAATCAAATTTGGCTTACAAATCAAAATTATGAAGGTCATGTTGAAAGATCTGACAGGGTCTGGAACAATTTTCAGCTGTGAATTTATGTCTGGTCATTGTGGACTTGATGTGAAATGCCAAGGTCTTATGAGACTCACCCCAATGCTGTCTTCTTAAAACTTTTTTATTATGTTTAATTCTGGCAAAGAAATCACACCCTGTCGTCCCAACTGTCTTTGCTACCTTTTTGCTAGATTATAACACTGGTTTGTGTGTAATATTACCTTTGAAAGGCATATAGGTTTCACAGCAAGACACACTCAGTGTATCTGAGCTCTCTTCTTTGTACCAGTTGTCAGTTTACTGTCTGATAAAAATTATTGTTTGAAATTTCCATGTAAAACTCTACATTATATTATGTTTTAGAAAAAATTATCTGAAGGACAGATGTCTGAATCAGCATAGAATGTTTTTGGAACTCTTCTCAAGCCATGTGGCAAACCACACTTCTGTCTGCTATGATCCCATGGATACGTTGGTTTGCTGTTAACAAAGATATAAGAACTATGAAAGATATCCCCTCTGATGGTACATACAGAAGTACCCATTTAAGTTCTAAATAAAGCATTTGTTAATAAAACCTTTGTTTCTCAACAGTGAAACATGCATTACAGTGAAAAGCAGCATGAGTGTATCCCACTTTTTTTAGATATTTATTGATAGAATTTCTTTACTTGTCTTTTTTGTGTTGAAGAAAGTTGATTTTTTTATTAAGCAAAGTTTATCATAAAGAAAATTTAATATCTATCAGTGCAAGTAGAAAGTTGGAGGAAGTATTCTTATTGGATGCTTCTAGTCAGACCTATTTTGACAGTGGCAGCTTTCAATCAGTTTTGAGCCATAAATTTTTCTGAGATTACAATTTAAATGCTGAATGAAAATTCTACCATGAAAGGCGCTAGAGCTAAGCTCTTCTCAAGGAGTTTGAGATTTGAGAAGAAAAAAGGAGGAAGTAGTAGGAGACCAGGTTTTAACATATTGAATTATCGCACAAAGCAGTAATTAAAGTTTTTGCACAGTCATATTACAAAACACTGCAGCAGATGTCTACTCTAAAAAAGTCAATGGGGACTACATAGGATCATTCCAGATACTGACAGGGCATAGTCAGACCTAACAAGAAGTATATTTACACACCATTTCTCTTGGCCAGTCTGTATTTCTGTAGGACAGTCTCTACTGTTTTCCTAAGATACAGCCCTCCTAACATCTAAATCTGCCCTTCTATCAGACTTGCTATTCTTTTAAGAAATCATACCAGGAGTTCAGGAGACACCACACTGTTTACTCATATAATCATAGATAACAGGCAAATATGGAAACTGGACAGCACTGAACAAGTTGTTCTCCTAGGACTCATCAATGCCCTTCAAAGAGAGGTGGCCAGTAGCAGCTTAGCACTGCTGGTGCTCCTACAGATGCAGAGGCAAACAGTGACAAGTGACTTTTGATAAGTAAAACTTAAAGGTTGACCTCCTTTAAAGCTCTATCTCATATTCTCACAAAGTGAAAAAAAAAATCCTGAAAGGCTAAGGACACTTAAAAGTGACTTTATATGCTTAATAAGCTAACAAGGTGTTTAGCTACAAGAACATTCTGTTTATGTGGCCATGGACGAGAATGTTTGGAATATAAACATATCCTTGACAGCTGCAATGACCAAATTCACTTAGCTACCCTGACACTGTAATAACATTCTGTCACTATCAGTCAAAATCTATCTGAACAAATGACCTAAGGATAAAAAATTCCATATCTATTACCTACTAAAAATCTTCTGGCTGCTTTTTTGTTTGTTTGAGGTTTTTTAAATGAAAAAATACAAGTAGTTTTAGTTAAGCAAATAAAAACCTAGGTAGGTAAATACGTAAATATTGAATCAAGACATGCAAAATTTCAGCAGAACTATCTCTGATAGAAAATCAACTTTTCCCTACCTACAAGTTTAAATAAATTGGACTATGAATGTTGAATTTCAACTAATGTGATGTTTAGTCTATATGGTATGTAAAATACAGTAGAAGCATAGCATGAGACCAGAAAAGCTAGAAAGATAGTACCTTTTGAGGTCTCTAATAACAGAATTTGTGATAGTTTCAGTATGCTTAAGAGTTTTCAGCAATTATAAGGTATACCTTAAAATGCATCCTTCACTGTATATATGACTATCAATAATAACAATTGTTATATATATATACCCATTTATAGTCTCAATATGCAGGTATTTGCAGGTTGGGTTTGTTTTTTAAAAAAATACCTCCCTCTTTGAAATGAGTTATTATATTAGTATTATGTGTGATCAAATGATATTAATTATTTTTTTTAATATTATGAGTACTTAATAAATGTTATTAATTCAACTTTAAAAACTCAGACCCCAGTAACTCACAAATGCAAATCAATTCACTTTAAGTGGTAAAACTGAAATTTGCTTTCAGAGGAAAACTGGATAGAAGCAAAGACAGAATAATGAATAATGATAGAAGCAAAGACAGACTTAATTATGCCTATTAGAGACTTTCAGTCAGACATGTCTGTCACATATCGATATGCATATGTATATACTTTCTTCCTTGAGCAGTATGATTAAGCAAGCTTCCTTCTTCTAAGTACATTAACATAATCAAATTTGTTAACACAAAGAAATTTTGCTGAGTCTCTGTGTGTGAATGCCAGTTTATTCCTTCTGAGCCTAAAGTGTATGAAGGGGAGAACTTATTCTCAGAAGAGCTAAATATTAATTTTTCTAATGTTTGTTCATGGTACAGAAAAGTGACTTGAGACCATTTCTTTATTGTATCCCGTGAAATATATATATTCCCTTATAGAATAATGAAACAGAGTAAGTTAATGTAAAACTGCTTTTTATGTAGCAAATGTTCATGACATAAAATTTTTCCATAATTTCCCAAAATAATAAAAGCAGTTAGCCTTTCCCCTTTAGCTTCTTTACTGTCCCAGGAAATTCTCAGGTTGCAAAAATGTCCATTATATTTTTTCTTTTAATGTGATTTTTCTTTTAGTATAGTGCAACAGTAGGTATTTTTGAATTTGGGGAAAATCAACTATGACAGCATTTATTAAATGTTCAAGAACAACTTGTGTCTAAAACTGACCTGTCAGCTGTCATATAATGCCATGAAAGGAAATGAAACCTAAAGTACAGGTTAATATTAGCAGTCTATATTTTACAAGGCCTTTAATTAAATCAGTGGAATTGTTTATGCTCTGGTCTTGTTCTTGATAACAAAGATGTTTTTCCATGCTTTTTTACACTCTTCATGTCACATTTTTAAGTAACACTATCCTGCCAATAAAGATTATATGACTTTCAGTTCTCATGGATCATTATTTACCCAACAATCAAACAGTATAATCTTCATTGACTTCTGCTCTGTTTACATCTCACAGTAAGCCAATGTCAGTTGTTCAACACCGTTAGTTTCCAAGCACTATAAAGTCTAACAGGCTGTCAAAATCATGCTGTCATTGGGAAAGAGACTGCAAGTAAGAGTGGGAAGCGGGTAGTTTTAAGTTATTCCTGTCAACTGATTTTAACAAAAGAAAATCATACATTTGGAGTCTACTCCACTCAGGTTCCAGCAGTTTTCCCACGTTAGTGGAGCCACCATATCAGTTGCTGGTGGATTTTCATGCACAAAACTCGTTGACAGGAACATTGAAAGTGGCTCTTTTGGTTTACAAGTTACATGCTCATTTAATGAAAAAGACTTAATTACTGAGGTTGACGATTCCAAACTCTGCAGTCCCTATGATGGAGAGTGAACTGCACTGTGGTCTAGGGTTTCAGCTAGACCACTGAATTGGGAAAACCATTCCTAAACCAAGACACTGCTCCGCTGAGGACATTCACGGGATAAAGGGGAATCTCTGCTCCAGAGCCTGCTCCCTGGCCTTCTTCTCTGACCTGGGTGTCTGCAGGGCTGGTTCTCTCATATTCACTCTTCTCTTGTCTGGTTGCAATTACTTCTGCATAATAATTTTCTCTTTCCTTCTTAATTATGTTATCCCGGAGCCACTACCACCATCCTTCTTCGGCTTGACCCTGGCCAGCACCGAGTCCATCTTGGAGCCAGGTGGCATTGGACAAAGGGAAGCTTCTGGCAGCATCTCAAAGAAACCACCCTTGTAGCCCCCTCGTACCACAACCTTGACATACAGGCCAAATGCAATTTTAAATATTTTTTCATCAAGCACTACTTAATTATACTTACAATTAAAAAGAGTAATAATTTTCCTAAGTAAGTTTAGAGTTCACTGCCTATGCGTGGCACATGATGGAAAGACTATACCCAAATTTTTAACAGCTAAAAAAATAAGCTCACATTTCAAAGTAATTTAATGTATCCTATGCTGTAAAAAAAAGCAGTATTTTTTGACATTTATAAAATATCCATATTATACTATAATACACATGCAACTTGTTTGTTATTATCTATTAAAAATATGTTCAAAAAATGTTATTCACTATAAATAAACCTTTTGGAAGAAAGTGAGATTGCCTTTTCAATATGTGCAACACACCGGTACTGTTAATGAAGCATCTGAATAAAAATTAGTCACATTTTTTGTGTTAAGTACAATCTCTGGTCACCCACACTGCTGGGAAATGTAAGATGATGCTTATTTTATTGACTGTTTTAACAGAGACCAGTTCATCATATTTTAATTGACATAATTTTCCTTAGATTTCATAAGAAGATGGGAAAGACATGCTCAGGTAACTCTGTTTCTAGTTTTCTTTGCTTCAGGAATTAATAAAAATGGAAACATAAGAAAAGGTAGTTTTTTGGTAGTAATGCCATTGCACAAATGCAGTTATATCAGTTACACTGAACAGTAGGCAATAGCTAAATCAGTACTCGGGACCATTCAATTCACTTTGTTGACTATTCTGTCAGCAAATGCAGGAATACCTTTCTGAGACTTACAGAAACTGCTAATGTTCTTGAAGAACATGGAAGTCACCTCACCCTAAAAGAATGCAAATTTTCAGCCAGAGTTTAACCTCATAATTTGGAACACAAACCAAACCAAACCAATTAACCAACCAAAAAACCAAACAAAACAAACAAACAAACAAAACCCCAAAGACAAGACCGTAGTTTTGTCTTTTCTTATCTCATACCCAGAAGGTGCCAGCTGATCACCTACATTTGTCTTTCTGTCAGATCCATCACTGAAGGAGATCAGTGCTACTCATTCAGCCCTGGACCTTCTGATAAGACAGACTGATCCCTTGGATCTCTGGAAATGTTTCTCTCATTTAATAGTTTTGAAATTATTTATCACAAGAGATAAGGCTACTTAAAACTAATGACATTGGGATTTTTTTTTAGGAGGGAATATTTGGATCTGCTACAAGTGCATCTGCTTTGGGTCAGATACATAACTACAGACAGCAATTAAAAGATTAACATTTTCTCCAGTTAATGATCTGATTATCACATACAAAGCTATTCTTTATCTACAGTCTAGATTAATTTCATTATAGCCATTGTATTGTAGAAAGGTTAAAAGATTGAAAAAGGAGATATGTCCCCTATGCGTATTACTGTAATTAATATTGGTAAGCTTCATGCATTTCTAGATTCTCTTTGTTCTATAACATGAAATAATTATAAACAATTTTGAAGCTTTGTGATGTGTTTATTTTAGATTTTTTTAGTTGGTTCTATTGAAAATAAGCTATTTGAAAACTGAGGGTTCCGTCCTAAATTAAAATATTATGCATAAAGTATTGGTACAAATAAGATGGCATGAGAACTGATTCGAGATGCCTGAGAAGATATTTTCAGTAAATTTCAGTTATTTATCTTGTATTTGAATTCAGCCATATTAAGAATTTTAAGATTAATGTCATTTTGGCTTTCAAGAAGTGTTTATGGCTTTGACAAGTAGTCCATGTCATTAGGAAAAGTGGAAATGAATTCTCAGGCCCACAAGTCCATTTGTTTTTTCTAGTAATCTAAATATTTTGCAATTTTACTGCATTTTCTGTATTATGCATGTGCCATATGTGATCTTTTGTGCAAGCAGCATCTTCATGCTGTTTGCAAACCCACATTACTTGATAAAAATTTGTTCTCTAAATTTACATATATAGCTACACATATACCGCTGTATGTAGATGAACATGTGTAACTTTTCACTTGGATATCAAACAATTATATATCACTATATATCATGAGATACATGAATGCTAGTGTATTTATCCAGTACATGCAGACAACAGGCTTTAAATATAGCACAAACTTTGATAGGACTAGTCATCTAATGCCATCATTGCCAGGAATATATGAAACAGCCTCAACTTAAATAACCTTTTCAAAAAACTCACAGATGAATTATGAGAGATTGAAAAAAAGAATACAGTTAAAAGAGTGAATCACTTTAATTTTTCATTTTCCCTGTTAACAATGAATTCTCAGGTTTTTTGGCACCGCAGTAGAAAAGTTTAGACTTCTATCACTATTAACTGGGTTTTTCAGTGTCACACTTTTAGATCACTTTTTTGGCACTCTGTGTCTGCTCTGAAGATAATAGGTACCAACTATATTTTACCCAAAATAGCTACCTGTCAAGTCCCTTGGAAGATTCCCATCTTATTCAAACAAGTGTTTCAAATAGAAATATTGTTATTTTTTTCTTGAATTCCACCCAAAGAGAGTGTATACAGTTTACAGACTCAACCGTGCAAAAGCCTAAATACTTCAAGACTAATATTCACAATGAATTATACATACGCGCTAGCATAAGAGGTAAACTTACTAAAAAAGGACTTTATGGAAGTGCCATAAATTGTTAAACACACTTGCAAATTGCTTCAATATTCATCATTATGGCTATCTATGTTTTATTTCTTCAGAATCAAGGATCAAGAACGGTTTCAGTTGCAAAGCAGGAAGCTCTATACTGGAAATTAGGAGACATTAAAGAAACACCATTCATTTGTGCAAAATAGCTTCTCCCAGATCATCCCAGACAAGCTCACCTGCATCAGGTACTGAGAAAATCAATGATAGAAAAAGATGTTTAAGGTTTTAGCACACCAGCGTCCAGTGGAAGCTATGCAATTTCAAGCTATACAATGACTCTGTCTTCCTAGACATCATCTCTGCATGGAACTCAAAATACCAAGTCATATCTCCTGTAGGAGCTACAGTCTTTTCTGCTCCATGAGCCACTGTGATGCACTGTAAAAATCTCTAGCTAATGCATACTTTGGACATATGTCTGGTGGAGAATCCTTCAATGAGTGTGTAGCTGCTGACAAAATACCTTGAAGTCTATACATCCATTAAATCAATCAGTTGACATTTGCTTTTCTGCCAAAAACTTCCAATTTTATGCTATTTTTAACAAAAATTTAGTGGTTTTTATAAAAAACAATCATTGCAGATAAAATGAAAAAATAATTTTCATTTTAATAATTTCAAGCTGTATTTTGTGTCAGAAAAACAAAAGGAGGAGTAGAACATAAAGGTGGCAAAAAGGATTTTAGGGTTTTTTTTCTGACACCCCTAGTAATTGTGCTCTTAAGGATGTTTACCCAAGCATTTCAACCCACCTTGTCATCAAAAGCAGAATATGTCATAAAGCTAAGGAACATTCACTGGAAAAGTTGATTCAACACAACCTTGAGAACAAGTATAAAGCAATATTTCATGGCAGCTCAAATTTATCCCAAAGAAAGGAACCTGAATTTGTTTACAGTAACTAAAAATCACCAGCTACTCATTGATCCTAGATATTTGTAATGAATGAAAGAAAAACACCTTTGTAAAAATGCATTACCAACACAGATTAGTAAAGGCTCACCCCAAAGACTTATTAAATTTTGTAAATGATTAATATACAGCTATAACACTACTGCGAAAAAAAAATATTTCAGTTGTGGCAGTGGAGTAAGAAGCTTCTAACCACAGAATAAAAACGTTACCAGCAATGCCTTAAGACAGGGCTTTCCCTGTGAATATGATGTCAGAAGATCCTTGTCATTATCACTCCTCTACTAAAGTGTCTTTTTCAGAGACTTTTTGATTGCAGTTGCCATTGCCAGATATAGAGCAGCCAGCTGAATAGAGTTTGAAGGTCATCATTGGGTTAGGAAGAAGTTATATTAATCATTAAAGTTCAGCCATAATTCTTATTTCATAACACCACAGTAGCAAAGAACATTGTACTTCAATGAGCTGTTACAGAGATTCTAGAAAAGAAAATTGCTAATTCGTATAAAATCCATTTATTTGAAAGATAGATTAGACATGGGAAAATTGTTAAAAAAAATTCATTTATTAGAAGTAAATAAGATTTTGTAATGATTTCTCTGGAATAAGGAAAAAGAGTAAAGCAGGCCAAAGAAGCAGTATGACCAGGCAACAAAAAAAAAAATCCTCACTAAAGGATTACATATCACAACACAATTTCAAAAGATTATGATGGTGTCTATGAGAAGAAAAGATAAATTGCATTAAAGTCATGAGATAACATATTCAAGAGTGCCTCAGGGAATATTCAGAATGGCTTACTTATCTTAGAGACTTTAATTTCCCTGAACTCCCTCTGTAGACAGTGTGTGAGAGTGATCTCTCCAGAAGGAAATCCAGACCAGCTAAGTATGCTCTTCCTTTGAAACACATCTATTTGAGCGTCCAGAGCCGTGCAGAAACATGATAGCCAAAAATATTTTTTCAGTCAATTATGCTTTTCCACAAAAAGCATTATTTAATAATAAGAAAACATTTTTCTGAACTGATCTATTTTCAAGTCTATTTTTGATTTGATTAAAAAGGCAATAATTAATCTCTTTTGGTATGTATGGAGGGTTCTTTCTTTTGGAAGGGTCAAAGAAATAGTGAAATATTAACATAACCTTTAGTTCTTAAATTGATACTACATTTTAGAGAGACAAACACAATAACACTTTCAAACTTTTGTTACTGGCTAAGTACCCCAGTGTGGATAAAAGCTGGATGCCTCTAAGCTATCAGAAGCCACCAAAAGTTTATTAAATATCAGCTGAAGAGTGTGAAAAAAATAATTTGGAGTGCTTTATGATTAAACTGCTTCTCTTCTTCAGTACTTTCCGGTACACTACCAGCTGTGGTGTAATTTGAATTATGACAATTTTTTATTACCAGTTTTATTGGTGAAGAATTTAATATGCCAACGAATTTTAAGTTCACAATTTGTATGATACGTATGATAGTGAGGAGAAAGTTTTATCTGGATAAGTAAAGAGAATTACAGTAATACCTTCCTCCTTAAAACAGTGAGGCAGTTAAAGTGGATTTGAGAGATACGAGTATTTCAATATTACTGGGACTCCAGATGGTCAGAAAGTTCCCAAAAATTTACTCTGTCCATCCTTGTTTCAGTGTTCATGCTCTGACTTTGATAAATGTGTACGGTTATATGGGTGTGTTCATCAAGAACATATGGTCATAAAATGGATATTACAAATAGCATTAAAATAGATAAAATAGATAAAAATAGTGTTAAAATGCTCCAAACTGCTTGTTGGTAAAACTTCATAGTTTCCTTCTTTTTTTCCAAAATATTTATTTACTTTAGATACTACTGATATCTATGCTGATCAATAAGTATCAGAATCAAAATTATTATATACATCAAAATTGTACCACAATATAATTGTAAAATTCCATAATTTGTTGCAGTTATTATTAACCCCGGGAGACTGGGGTCTATAGGATGTACTAAAAATAGGAATCAGACTCAAGACTTTGTGCTGAAGCACTTCTATTACAGCACTCTGATGTTGTTTCCATGGAATATCTACAGGTTAAGCATATCAGTCTTGTTCTTATAGAAGTCATTATCCACAGAAAGCTGAACTGTGCACACCACAGAAAGCTGAACTGTGCACACAATGTCAATTTAGAAGTCATTTGCTTCCAGTAGAATTGCTCATTATATGAAGGTGAAGGAAGAGCTATTAGTGTCTCCTTATCAGGTCAAATACTCTGGGCAAAGAAGAATTTAAAGTCTGAGATTGAATACCAAGAAAGTCTCCATATTTTTGTGTGGCTGCCTTCTGTAAATAGGGTAAAAACACTGCTGTCATATGCACTTAAGTATGTGAAATATTATGTGGAAAAAGTGTGGAGGAATTTCTGTCACTATTGTTTTGCTTGTATATTTATATTCCAAAAATGTAACACCTTAGAAGAAGCCTGTGTTGCCAGAGTAATCATAAAGAAACTTTTATTATATTTATTTTATTTCTATAATTTTGTGTGGTGTTTCTAAATTTACCTTGACAGTATAACTTGTATAATTAAATACAGAATTATTCAAAGTAAAACAGCAAATATGTTATGAAGGTTTTTTTCAAAAGGTGTTATGACATTTCCAAGGTTGTACTAATGACAACATCTGCGTTATGGAAATCACAAAGTAAAATCGTAAATACTGATCACAGCTGAGAGACAACTGGGTTACAGAATATGAAGATTAAAAAATTTCAAACTCCTGGAAATAGAAAAAGATGCAGAAGGGAAATATTTGTGTATTCATGTATCATATTCCTGTAACAAGAAAAAGGAAGTAAAGGTTGCCAAGTAATTTACTTAGTCTCTGTAAGTATGAGAAATACAAAAAGAAAGGAAGTCCATCTCAACTACGTAAAAGGACTGAGTAAAGGACTGACTTTAAAACACTGACCCAGCACACAACCTGTTTTAAAAGAAAATAACCAACAAACACAAACCCATAATAATTTTTTATCTAACAAGGAGTTCAGTAGAGAATATTGAAAAATTGACTGGGTTAGTAAAAAATAATATTAATTAAATTCATGCTAAAAATGCTAAAATTTTGTGGCACAGGTCCTGATTTTAATCTCAGCTGAAATAGAATAAACTTAAGTCAACTAAATTTATTTGGGAAATAATACATCTAGATAAAGTAACATTTGTCTTTTTCTAAATATATTTTTGAAGAAAATTTTTTTTAATATTCTCAATGAATAGTTTTATGTCAATATTGTAAAAATTATTCCCGTGAAGGAGGTAATATTACAGTTTTGTCCACAGCATTGTGGTTATCCACTAAGAATATGAGATAACTTAATTCCTTTCTTTGCATAGGTTTTAATTTATCCCTTCAAGTATAATGACCTCTGGAGACATAAAGACTAAGAAATCCAAGCAAAACATCCAGGATAATTGAAATTTTATCAGCAGGCCATGCAAGGGTTTACATTCTCTGTTGTAATCTGTTAGTCTGCTTGGTATCAGAAGTAAACCAATAACAAAGTGTAGCAATGACCTTCTGTCCCCCTGTTTAGTGCTTTTTGGGTCCTATTAGAGCCATTTCACATCTTTTAAGATTGAGCCAATGATCGTGAAAATGTTAATGCATAAAAATAAATGCAACAAGATTTCCAACGAGAATGATAATTCCTGAGATATGCAAAAGCACTTGTGGCTTTCCCATCTATTAACAAATTGATGAAAGTACATTTAATTTCCTTTCCTTTTACAAAGATTTTCTTTCCAAGTCAAAAGGAACATTTTGAATCAAACATTAACTCCAGATCTTCAGTTTGGAGCGGCATCTTCTTCCCTCAGACAAACATGAATTTCAGCTGACATAATTTTTTGAAGCTCATAATGAACTGCAAAGACTCAGTTCTTTGTAGTTTTCCGTTAAGGTCAGTTGATTTCCATTCATGTTATGTTAATGAAGTTTGAATGACTTATTCTAAGCCACTCTCAATTTATGATCCTCAGAGGAAGAGGTAAAAAGCCCATCGCTCATCATTTTAAACATGAACAGCGGTCCCTGTGTGGCTTTATAATGCTGGCTGTTTTATAGTGCTATCCATTGTATATTCCTGCATCATTAGTAGGAAAGGTCAAGCAATATTTACTTATATTAGACAGGAACCTCATGAAACTATCACCATGAAACTATTCCTGAGTCTACTAAACTGATACATGTGCAGTGCTGGTTAATTCGCTGTTCGATGAAAGCATGAAGACGGCTGTAGAGCTCCAGCTCAACTCCTGTCCTCACACACAGATTCTTTATAAAGCAAAGCTAGTTTCCTCAAACAAGTAAGGTATTTTTGGTGGAGAAAATATTATAAATTCAAGAAAGAATGAATGTGTTCCAGAGCTATGAAATGCAGAAGCTTTGTCCTTAATATTAATGGCTTATATATAATTAGGTCTTTGCTTTCTATGCAGAGAAACTATAATTTTCAGTTCTTTGTTTTATTTGATAATCATGAACTCAGAGTACAAACTCAATTGTCGTGAGATATTTGATCTTTCAGAGGTGAAATCTCTTTATGCAAATAATTTCCTTGTAGGAAAAAGATGTCATAATAATATCAGATTGCCAAAATAATATCATAGCAATAGCATTAAAATAAAATTTAAAAAACAATGGAGGCAGAGATTCAAGTAATTTCCGTCTCTTGCATACCAAATACTCAAAAAGAAAATGTCTGGACACTGCCTGCTCCAGATGACCCTGCTTGAGCAAGGAGGTTGGACCAGATGACCTCCAGGCATCCTTTCCAGCCTCCAGCATTCTATGAAAGTGTCATCCTGAAAAGATAATTCCCATCTGAAAATGCAAAACCAAAGTATCTTTTTTTTTGACTATATTTTTAAAGCAAATAAAATATAGACTAAAAACATAGTAGCTGACTATCTCTAGGAATACATCTGAAATTGAAGGGAAAAATACTAGGCCATATAGCATATTTAAATATCTCTGAGGGAGAGCTCAAATGTGCCTGATAATTGCCATTCAGTAGAATCACCCATATTTTTCCTGGGAGTACCCAGAAAGCCAGCTGATGGAAGACAATGTCTTTAAAGTTTCCTGAGTTCCTCAAAGGCATTCATATCTGAATGTGGAATGAACACATACCGCAGCATACATATATGTCAGCAGCTTGAATAGCTTCATATGTGGCTGCCTTCAGAATAGCTTAAACTTTCCTGACTGTTGTACATGGGGACACCCCTGGATTGCATCCTTGATGAGGCTGACTCACTGTTTGCTCACTTTGGGAGTCTCCTAGGACATGTCAAACTGCATCACCAAGAGCTTTGTCCACTGCACCTCCAAAAACTAGACTGCACATAACAGACTTAAACACACTGCAGAAGTTCATGTCCGAGACCCAGGAGCAGAATGTTTGGCTGTCCTTAATGTATACCTTTAATGAATCCAGCTAAATGATCCACTCCTCAAGCAGAAAAAAACCCATTTTTATTGTATTACAAAATTGAAATATTAAATAATAATAACAGAACAGGGAAAGTAGCTCTCACTGTAACACACTAGCTACCTTGTTTGTCCAACTGATAATAAATGCTTGCAGTATCAAGTGTTTCCAGCTCCCAGGAAGACAAAGGTGTACATATTTAGAGCGAGATACAATCACCCCAATAAAATGCCTTGCTTTACATCAAAAATACTGAAAGTACACCTAAAGACAAGAAAAGCTAAACAATCAGAATTCCCTTTGCTCCAAGAGCCATTAACAATACATATTTTTAAACTCACTGCCATTAATATAACATAGGCAGATGAAAAGTTCTGCCAGAGCAAAAGAAATAGATGATCAAATGTTGAATAATTTGTCAATGTATAAGTTACTAATGCCCTGAAGCTCTAGTAAATAATGCATTTTTCTCTTTTTTTCTTTAAAAAAACCCAACAAAAAACTCTACTTTTTTCATAAAAGGGGTCAGAAATAAAAATATTCCTTCTTCAAAACCTCAGTCCTCTTTTGAATTTTTTCACTCCCTGGGAGCATAATTAAGAAACATGCTCTGCATTGTTCAAAAAGCCTTTTTTAAGCTACAGGAAAATCAGACTTCAGATTTTAGACATACAACTTCAGTTAAGTTGCATGACGATAGCACGGAGCCAGGCAAAATAAATTGGTTGTGTCCTTTCTCTTCCTTGCTGTGGCTATAAAAATGTGTATGTCTGGAAAGAAAAAGGTATCTCTGTCTTCGGTAGCTGAGAGCAGGTACTGCCACCAAGGCAGAGAGCTGAATGGAAGAACATAGTACTTTACATTTCGTAATTAATTCTTTAGATTTCAAGACTTCTAATGAAAAGTGAGGTGTTCTCACTTTCTTTTCTTATTGTAAACCATAAAACTGGGGTGTAAAAAAAAATTAAAAGGTAAAACTAAATCAGACAAAATAACAACTGACAGTCATAAACTGCAAGAATTATTTTCAGTTTTGGATCCCCCTGCCCTCCTTCGTTGTTCTCAGAAATACACTTCCATTCATTTTTAAAATGGAAGTTAAAAAAATCGCTCAGTTTAAAGGCATAGCTTAGCAGAAATGTGTGTTTATATACAATATATAGTATATAAAAATTTTCAAACCTGTCATTATTATAGACAAATTTAAAACTCAAATCAGGGATTTGAAAAATTCTAAAAAGTCCTAAACTATGAACTAATGCAGTGCAATTCTACAAAAGGAGAGGAAAAAAAATGGTGAAGATCACAATTTTGCTTGCAGGGCTGGTTCCATATATCTCAAAAGCTTAAAAGGATTTCAGAGGATTATCTTTGCCTAGATTGCTGTCACTCCTATTAATCAGTCTTTATTGATTGCTTAGTCTTTTGGTCTCCTCAAGTTCAACAAAAAGTCTATAATATACTGCCCTTGAACACATAAATAAATCTATTTGAATCACACAAGGACTGGAAATATATGAATGCATGACTTTTTATGATTCACATAACCATGAACCCCAGAGGAGTTTACAAGTATTTTTAACATATTATCTCAATATATGCATCAAATCTCAGCCATTCATTATGTATCAACAAGTAGAGGAATTTGTCCGTGTTCTACACCAGGTATACGTTACAGGAATCCATGTTTAAATTATTAAAATCAAAGTCAAAAACTAAAACGAGACAGGAGGTAGCTGCTCAGAAAATAAAGCATTTATCAAAATTGCTCTGTGTACTGATGCAGAGTTTCTCTGCATTTGGATCTTACCAGCAGAAGTCACTTAAGATAGGAAGAAAAAAGACAATAATATGCATAAAGTAAGAATATGGACTTCATGTTGTAGTTGTTTGGTTTTCTGTATAAATATTGCTTTATATTTTATTTGTTCAATATGCACACAAATGTTTGAAGAAATTTGATGCATGCAAAACAAAATGTGTTTGGGGGGATGGCTGTGAATGCATAAAAATAGTGGCACTTTTGATAGGTTGGTTAATCATAAAATATTGTGGAACTTCAATAACCTGCTACAAAATTCAGATATATTTTACAATTAAATACTTGGATGTGTAAATTATCCTCAATTCTGTCTTTTTACTAAAATAATTTTTGGAACAATTTTGATCAGGAAGCAAATTCATATTTTTTTTTTACCAGCTTGTAAAAAACTCCACATCAATTGTGTTCCTCACAATTATTTAAGTTTCTTTGTTGACCACTTAAGCTTAAAGGCTGATAAAAAATTAGTTACATAGTAATCCATTATGACCCTAAAGAGGTTATCCAAAGTATGCCATATTAATGAGAATTTTCCTTTCTCAACAGAGAAAAATATCTTCATAAATTATTCACCTGATTTCATCTTTTCCCTCTTTTAGAAAATTACAATTCACCCTCAGAAGGTGCTTACTTCTCTACAGAATCTCCAGGCTGATTTCAAAGCTTATATTTAAATGGAGTCTTAGGAAAGACGAATTCTGGTTGTGACATGTCTTATTTTGTTCAAGGAACGTCTCTGTTTTTTCCTCTCTTTCAATCTCTTAGAAACACAGAAATACTTTGCAGCAGCTCTCAGTCATAAGGATGGGATGCAGTCAGCTGAAACTGCTATCTTGTTCCTTCATAATTGGGCTTCTGTAAATTTATCCAGCAAGCTCTCACAAAATTAGAAAGGTTTTGTAAAAAAAAAAAAGGATGAGTCCTGATGAATAAACTCAATTACTCACTTAAAAAAAAAAACACGACTGAAGTTATCTTCCAAAAATTTAAGCCCCATTTGATGGATAAGAAGCTTCAGAAAATCAGGCTGATAAGGGCAGCTGAGGCTGATTAAAAGTTCCAGATTGGACATTTTAAATTTATGGTAGATTAGCAATGATAAAACTTAAACAAAACTCTCAAAGTTATGAAGCCAAAGACAAAGTTTAAGTGCAGAAGGTTATGATGAAACAAGTTACGATCCATATGCTCCTAGTGGTAGATGGCATTTTAATGTTATTGCTTAATGATACGTTTAATTTCATTTTATGTTGTTTCCCATAAAAGGGAGGAAATGGCAGTAGAAAAAATAGCTGGTTTCAACTTTTATATACTTCATGTATGCATGTCCTGAAAGCAAAACAGTACTATACCGAAAGAAATTGTCTTCAAAAGTAATAAAATATATGCTCCACAGGAGCCTTACTGATCTTTAACAATTCTTTAAGGGAACCCAGTGGCTCATAACATTTTTAAAATAACATGTTTGCATAAAAATCACAGCCTAAAATAAGGGCACGGATGACTAAGAACTTTCCTGTATAAATTCTTATTAAAAAAGTTAAGTTTATATATTTCAAGATTGATAGTATATATTTTCAGAACAAGAACAAGGAGAACTTCCAGATATAATACCTACTTATGTTACTCACAGTTAAAAGAATTATCATGATCAGATCATTGCAACACATTTCAGCACATAAGCAATGTATATTCCTTTAAAGAATTGGTCCTCTGCACTTATCACACATACTCGAACAGAAAATGTGCTTTGTAAGTCAGTCATCAGAGATGTTTTCTTCACTTTCTAGAACCTCATACCAATTCTTTTAATGAAGTGGGGAGGGGTACAGAGAACTTCACAATTAAAATGCAATTTTTAAATGAGAACTGATTCTAGAAGTTTCAGGAAATAACATTTGTTGTCAAGCTGAAGCCAAGGCTTTGATAAGCTGGAAACTGTCAAAATGTGAGGGAAGGTAAATGTAAATATAAAAACATGGATATCCTTAACAAAAACAGGGGGTTTCTTTTGCATACGGATGAAAGAATGGAAAGAAGTATGGAAATTCCCTCTCCCCCACTGGTTATCACAAATCAAATTACCAAGTGAAGGATTTGATAGTGTATTTCTGGTACTACTATAACAAGGTTCGTTCCACTACATATCTCCTTCCGCAAAGGGCAAAACTGGAATAATTCAGCAATTACTTTCCTGTCAAACTTTCCCTCTGGTAGTGAGGTGGCTTTGGGAAGAAAATGTCACTCATGCTGTTGATGTGGAAAGCCTAGGAAAGTCAAAGACTGAAGGCACTGAAGACAAATCATGGAAAGTATAAGAAAGAACAAATTA
The DNA here is from genome assembly GCA_013400175.1 of Phainopepla nitens. Taxonomy (NCBI): domain Eukaryota; kingdom Metazoa; phylum Chordata; class Aves; order Passeriformes; family Bombycillidae; genus Phainopepla; species Phainopepla nitens. Next base: position 23,748 of record VXBQ01009476.1, read on the forward strand.
TTTCCTAATTTATTTTGTAATATTTTATGGAAAGAAAAAAAATTAAATTTCTAATGGCTTGGAATTTTAAGAATTCATCATTATATATCCCATCTATTTTTTACATTTCATCTTTTCATTTCTTTGATGTACAGCACAGAATACTGTGACAACCAAAACTTCACAACTATGAGCAATATGTTATAAATAAATAGTCCAACACAAGCAAAAATCATACTGTGAATGTTGACACAACCTTCCTAATACTGCAGCTAGAAAACTACCTAAGAAATTGCAAATGGCATGTTTTTTTTCAGCCTTTTCCAACAATTTACTTTTTATTTTGGTTTTATCTGCCTCAGCCCACCTGACTCCTTTTGTATGATCCCATTTGCTCTAATAAATGTCATACATTTTTATAGAAGCTGTTTACTGGCACAAGAAATAACTTATTTCAAGGGAGAAAACTTATCCATTTTGAAGAGAAACAAAGCTATTGTTTTTCTCTGCAATACAGCATGGATATTGGAATACGTGTAAAAACAAACATATGCGTGTATCTATGCAAGTGTTTCCTATAGGAAATATTGTAAAGAGAACCGATTTAATATCCCTAACTAAATGGATCATAATGAATATGCTCTGAAAATGAAGTTATCATTTTACTGGCGATTTTAATTTGCAGTTATGGATGACATACAGAGTCAGTCAAAGACAGATGGCCACAGAACCAAAAACCATTTTGCCTGCCTTGCCAGGCTAGTTTTAAATTCACAGGATGACTCAGTGAACTTGAAATGTCATGCCAGATTCTAGCAAGAAAACTATGCAAGTCTTTACAATTTATCACTGGCATCTTTAATTAATCCTAGAACTAATTAGAAAGCTTACAGAAAACCCAGAATCCAAGTGCTATCTGTTCCTATTGAGTTTTTGAAATAGAAAGTGAGGGTTCAGAACTAAGAATGTGTCATACCACAATCTTTTGTTCTTGTCATTGTCAACCAAAAGCAGAAGACAGTTATGTGGGAGAGAACTAACATTCTATAATTTTCACTATGGTATAATATGAAGGCAGACTTTGTTTGGCCTTTATTTTTTAGAATTAATCTTCTCAAAGTAAAATAGAAAGAGGGAAAAAAGGTAGTAATTAATAATTAAGGGTGGTTTTTTTCAAATATTGTGACAAAATTAGAGTGAAATCAAATAGAAACAATCACAATCTAATTTGAGTTATAACAAAACCATCTCCACACTCAAATCAGTTTTGCAAACATTAATAACTAATTAGCTAAAAAAAACCATACTGGCTTTTGTTTGTATTTGATTTTATGCTATGATCTTTACATTTGTGAATGTGAGGGGTTATTTCCTAATAACGAGGTTTTAAGTTTAAAATCATGTAGAGCAACCTAACTTGCAAGTTCTCTTTGTCAGAAGTTATGAGCTCTCCTCATATTGGTGGAGGACAATAGAGTAGAGAAGTCTTTTAGTCAAAAAGTCCAAAAGCCAGTATTGATATCACTTGCACCTATTTACTTACCTGTCAGCTATTAGTGGGATTTTTGAATGTAGATAAGCTTTTCAAATAGAAATGCTTAAATCCTACACCTTCTGAGTTGTTTTTGCTGCTGATCAGTGATCTGCTTTTCAGAAATGCCAAGCATCCAGAAATTTTATCTGCTGATGGAAACTCATAACCACAACTCCATGTATACAAATGTAGAAATCTAACTTTAAATTCAAAATTTATAAAAATCTAAACTTTTCATAATTAAATAAGTTCCTGATGTTTTTTGATATAGAAAGTGTCTACATGTTTGACAGCCACACTCCCCTGTGGGCACTGATCACTACATTGAGCAGGGTTGTATCTAAGTAAAATCTTGCAGCTGTGCTGAACTAAGCTGAGATGGAAAAGCAAGACAACTCAAACAGGACTATTTGGAGAAATCCACTGAAGTGTTTTCAACTGACATCAAATGGAGCCATTAACATTCTGGATTATGTACTTTCAATTGATTTTTTTGTCCTAAAAGGTCTTTTTCAGTGTATTTGTGAGAACAGTGCTATGATATGTTCAGGTATTCATTTTCAGCTTTCAGGTTATCAAACTACAAATAGTCTATCCTCCTTGTCTGAGAAAAATGACAAGAAACACAAGCAGTAAATGCACCAGCTGTACCTGTGTCTAAGTAGTCATGGGAAAAAAAAAAAAAGGCTTTGTGTGTCCCTGTCAAATCACTTTAGAATTTCAAGCTGGAATTGTTGTTCCATACACAAGGAAACAAGAAGGAAAATTACTGGAAAAAACTGCAGGCACTGATATTATTGCTCGTGGAAACTACTGTTCAAAATAAAATATTTTTTTTTTCCTTTTCTCTTTTATTCCTCTTGGCTGGACTTCAATTCTGATATAAACTGAAATAACCACCAGTGTGGCTTAAGGAAAGTGGAAAAAAGTTTTGAAACTTTATTAGGTCATTGTGTTCATTCCCTAGATTGCTCTCTTACAAATGTAGTGGGCAGTCTTTCTCCTCCCATACCTTTCATTTACAGGGAAGATTGATTTTTCTGTAGTAATAGTACTAGATAATACTAGGATAACCACAAAGAATTTAATAAAACATTTCATCATTTTGTGTAAGATTAACAACTTTGAAAATCTGTTGGTGACAGATAATGAGAATGGCTTTTTTTTTTTTTTTTTTTTTTTTAAGATGACACTGGTTACAGACACCTCCTTAGACTAGTATTTCAGACACCTGACTTGACTGGCAAAGAAATTAAGGAGCAGAGGAGATGCAGCTATTTAACACCTGAAAAAATCCAGTTAGGTCCAAGGCCCAGCTGCAAAACCAGATCTTGCTCTCACTAAATATAGTTTAATGGACAGACTACTATCACACAGAAGATGTTATTTTTCTCTTTGAAACCAGGTAGATGTGAAAAGTAACTCTTAATTTAATGAGAGTAGGATCATCTCCAGTATCACAGACTCCTTCTATAGCACATTTTTGGCAAGACTAAAGAATGTGTCAAACCATCCTGTGTCAGGGTCTGCTAATGCTCTGTTTTCAGAGTACTGAAAGTGGAGGTACGTGGTTGATGCTGATACATTTCAGGCACCCTGGCTCCAAGCCATGCTCGAAGACATGAACTAGAAAACATATTTTATTTCAGAAGCCACAGATTGCTGCTGTGTTTTCCCATACCCTTGAAGTCCTCAGCAAGAACCTGCAGGACAAACAAATAGATCCAGACAGAGCAGATATTTATCTCTAGTATAAAATGGTGAGCTAGATGGCAAGGCCCAGTCATTTATGAGCTCCAGAAAGAGGAGTAAGGGCAAGCAAGTGATCCTAAGAAATGTGAGAGTGAAAAGTATACCTGGAAAGTATCCCTGCCACAAACTGAGCATGGAACTGTGAATCCTGCAGCCTGATTCTCATAAGCTGGTACTAATAAAATAATCACTTTCAATAGTTGGATGTACTGACATGTAGAGCCAAAGTGGAGAGAGCTATGAGACCTCTGGTGTCAATATCTTTTTTTCTGTTAAGTAATATCACAGCTGATAGTAACTTCAGTGTTGTGGGAAGGGATTTGCAAGCTCTACATTTCACATTGTTTTAGTAAAATGAGTTATTAATAAAAATAGATATTGGGAGGTTTGGCTGTAGGGATGGCTTTGACACTTATCCAAATGACTTTCAAGAATTGTTGTTCTGTTTGGAGTGTGTTTTTCCAGTAAATGTCCCCATTATCCTGCTTAGCACATTTTGATTTGTTATCTAGACAGTCTTGGAGTGTGAAGAACTTCAGGAGTGTATCTAGAACACTAACAGGAGTTGGCCGTTGGCCTGAAGTAAGATCAGAAGCAAGCACACACAGAGAAGTACTGTGTTTCTCAGTTGCTCGGTACTAACCAGTTTGCTCCGTGGATCTGCTGGTGCTGCACAGCACTGCTTGTGAATGTAGACAGCTGTTGTGTCCTGGCAAGCAAGGACCCAAAACAAAGGAGAGGACCTTCCAGTTTTGAAATGCCATACAACCTCAGCAGATCACAAAAACTTTCTACTTCTTCATTCATTAAACAACTTGAAAACATCAGTCATGGGAAAACATAGAAAACTGAAGTGCCACCTAACTTTAGCACTGCAATTTTATTTTTTCATTTTGTCTCTATATTGCTTTTTTTGAAATTGTAGACAACTTTTATGTGAAAACATTTAACTTTCTAGTTGCGCTCTTGTTTGTCCCTTAGTATCATTTCCTAAAAGACTCTTTGTTAAGGAGACAGAAACTGGAGAGTGGAACAAATGAATTGAACTGGTTGAGGCATAAGAGAGGTTTCCTCTCCCTTCAGGTTTAATAACTAGACCTAACACTTTGTTGGTCCTCTTGCTTGTTATTGTGAACTAAAAAGATGAAGAAGCTTACTCCTCTCAGATAAATGGGAGCAATTCCTGCTGTTAGAGAGTGGATACTCACAAAGCACCCAATGATTGACTACTGATCCTATGCTGTGGTAGAATTATGCAGAGATGCAAACACATGCAAAATTTTTCTGTCCATTTGTCTGGAGTTCATACTATTAATATATGTTGTGTTTTTTTCCACATGCAAATAAACATACTATGTATGTAAATTTCACTGAGAGATACTTATTTAGTTAAACATTATTTGGTACTATTATTTTTCTACTTCAACCATTCATGTGATAGATTTTTAGAAAAACCTGTAATACCAGTAGTAATATTAATTACAATCATTAATACCTTCTCTATTGCCATTGCATCAAGAAGAGAATACATTGAGAAAACTGAGACAATAGGGTAGCAAAACCAAAGCATGTGTTTTGTGACTTGAATATATCAGAAAATCAGAAATGTGTCTGAATTATGAAATACAAATCCAAATTTGAATATTCTCCCTCTTAGGAACATTTTAAAGCCATTCTGCACTGGGGCACATGTTCATAAGACTTTTTGCTATGATTGAAACGTCTCATTTTTCTGGGGACATTGTTTTTAAGGCTTTAGAGCTGCTAGCAGATTTGCTAGCAGATATGTCCCTTTATAGACTAAAGTGAAATAGTTAAAGAATCCTTCCACCAATTAGACCTTTCCTAGACCTAGACTTAAGTTCTAAGAATAAGATTACTAGTTCAGAAGGTTGTTTGACTGTTGACATGGATTCTGTGGATTCTGTGGATTCTATGTTGCCTATTCAAGGTGATAGTTAGCTTTCTTGTATTCCCCAAATTAGTGATTTGTTTGCATATCTTGATGTGACATCTCTGGTCTAATGACAAGAAAGCGATGGTTACATAAGCTACACAAGGGAGGAAGTTGTATGTTGCCCTATTTTATTTATTTCTGTTAAAGGCAAAGGGTAAAGTTTATAAATTAGAACTGGGTATTTTGACAGAGACTCATACACCTGCATTTGGAAATGTACAAGCAAAGCAGAAACTATTCCATAACTGATTAAAAAAGCTGAATAAGTAATTCAAGGAGAAACAACAGGGATTGGTACAACTTGGGGTTTTTTTCCACCTTGTAGTTGGGTGAAAAAAAAAACAACACAGAAGTATGGATAACCTCGGTATTATAAATACTTTACTGCTGAAGGTATCAGATGCTTTTCACGTTACTGTTCAACTGCATCAAATTCTAACCCACATGGTATAAAGTGCACAGAGAAAGGATAATCTTTTCCCTTTGGATGTTCAGTCCTTGGGCAATGGAAGGGTAGAGGTTCAGGAGAATGAGCAGCAGTAAAATTCTTCAGAAATTCTTCAGGTCTTGCAAGAACCCACTAATAAATAAGGCCTTCTAATGCCAGTTCTTCACACTGATAACATTCTTATCCATTTCCTTTTCAGCATCTTTACAATCCCATGTAGGAAGATTATAGTAAGATAGACACTTTTTAATATGAAAGTCATGTGATTTGCTTTGTTTTCTGCAGCAGTTACATTGGTAAACGTATTCTTTTTATATTCAATGATACTTAGGAAGCTAGTGACCATTAGTAGAGTATTTTCATAAATATCTGTGGTAGATCCTTCATAAACAGCCTAGCCCCTCTCTTCTCTGAGTCTTTTTTTCTTCCTTTGCAATCCTTCAAAAACATGACACAACTTATTGCAAAAATAATAAAAATAAACTTTTTGTTCAATAATCAACTCTAGTTCAGCACACAGTCTTATCCACCCCACAACAACACAAATAGTTGTAACATGACAGATGAAAAAGCAGAAAAAAGAATGAGAAATTCAGGTTCAGGAAGTGGTATCTGAATAAGTTGGCATTGCTTCTGAAAGCAGTAATGTGGCCTAAGGGTAGTTATCTACATCCCTCAAGCACTGTATTCTTGAGATTCATTCAAATGGAAGCATCAGCAGAATGGCTGCAGCTGGAGGAAGAGATACCCAGACTGTCATCAAGATCCCAGCAAGCAGTGAAAAATGACAGCAGAAAAGAAAAAAACCAAAAAGACATTTGCTTACTGAGCTGCAAGTATGACCTTTCATTGCCAAATCTGTAAAAGAGGTTTCAGATGAGTTTGCTTGCAGAGACTGAAGGAACTTCAGAGCCAGAACACAAGGGAGAGCTACCAAGACGTCCTCAGGGTCATGCAGGGAAGTTCAGACAGAATCTGTTTGAAGAGATGAGTCACCACTGCTCTAGATGTGTGAATTTCACAGATGCTAAACAGAGGACCTCTGTTTAAAGAGTTTGTCTAAATTTTCTATCCAGTCCTGAGAGAAATGTGGCATTGTTAAAAATAAAAAACAATTTCAAGTTTTCTGTGGACTGAGATAGAATACACCTGCATTCTCATCCACCAGGCCTGTCAAATGAAAGAGACCAGTCAGGAGAGTGGAAGATCTTGGGCTGGAGCATGGAGCAAGGGTGGATTTTTTCCCCCATTTCCCCCAAAGACTTATCTGCATAGAGCAGGATATCATCATCTTCCTACAAAAATTTAGGGTCTACCATTATGACCAAGGCACTCTTTGCCATCTGCCACAGACCTCAAAATCCCTTCCTTCGATAGAGGTAGAAGTAGAGCCAGTGAAGCCAGTCAGTAGTGCATAAGTGCATTGCTACTGACTGTGGGAGAAGGACAGTTAACATTTGTATCCATGCAGGAACAAATATATATCTAAATGTAAATATTTAGAAGTATAATAAATAATAAAATAAAAAATAATAAATATACATAAATATAAAAATGTTATGAGAAAATAGCTAAGGTGAAACTTTATTTATTTCTCCTTTTCTCTTTCTTTCTCTCTTTCTTTCTATAACCATTGGATACATTACACAGTATTCAAAAATCTGCAGGAGCTGGAAAGTCATACAACATAGAATGTTACAGTGCAACTTCTGTGACAGATGATTCTTCTCTAACAACTAGCTGAGCCGTAAACTTTTGAAAAGGCCTCATAGAACATTCTTCAGGATATTCAGGCTATGATGCAAAGGTGGCTATGTTAATATGTTGTGGATTTTAGTAGGAAAACAAAAAAATATGCAAATGCAACATGCATTTTTTTTTTGCATGTTATGCCTTTTTTGGTCAAATTTTCACAAGTTTGAAACAGAAGGTATCAGCAGTGAAGGTGGTCATCTACCTCCCTTTACATCATGCTACTTCATATTGTAAATTATGAGTCATAATTTTAGAACATCAAAATGTCCTGATTTTCAGTGTAAAATGAAAGGTGTTGAGTTGCAAAACCTTTGGGTCATTATTGATATGTACACACAACAGACAAGACTTGAATTTAGATTAACTGGGTAGTAATCAGTAAAATTATTTGCAGGACTTCACCATTTCTAAATGCAATCATCATAATCAATTTGTAAATTAGTTTCTCCATAACTGACACAGACTTGATGAAATTGCAATATGATTTTATTGATCTTCATATAGAATGGCTTAGAGAGTCTACCTGTGACTGACTATCAAAATAAAAATTAATGTGGGAGCTTTTTTCTCAAAGGATAATTTTCTGCTGGTTATACAGTAAGTAAGGGGATGTTCATCTAAATAGTGTGCCTTTAAGAAAATCTAAGCACAATGACTCACACTAAAATGTACAATCTTTAATCACATATACCACTGAATATTTCCCAAACATTCAGAATTTCCTTACTCTTAACAAAAGAAATCTAATGTAACTGATTATCCTGTGGTGAAGCTTTTGAAGAAAAAACAATTTTCCCACTGTCAGAAGTGTCAGCTCTGATGACACCTGAGAAATTATTTTTGCAACACAGGCCAAATGGTATAGAGTCTATTTGGGTGTCTAATAAATTAAACCCAGCAGACCACCACATACTAACTCAGACATAGAAAGCCAATGCCAGTGTTTGCATAGCTCTTTCTGGTATCCCTTTTTAGAATTTCTTGGCTTTACAAAATTTTAGGAAGTACTTTTTTAGCATGATACCTCTCAAATATGGTACATAAGAGAACTAAGGTTTTAAAGACTTCCTAAAGCCATAGAAATGTACGGCTCTGTAGATTTGACTCAAAAGAACAATTAAGTCTGTCATGCTTAGGAGGCTTGGTATTTTGTTTTATTTAGAAATTGTTCATACACACCCAATACAAGCAATAAGACATTATCTTGGGAGATTTGATGTGCTTTTGTATTACTTGGAAATTGCTTATACGCATTAAAAACTTGGCATACCCTAGGAGCATCATTTATCTTTCCAGACTGCTAGCAATACCATGACCATCTTGTCTGCCTTCAGATTTCCACTGACTTTAACATTGATACAATCAAAATCTGAAGTTTTATTTAATTTATTAGCTCATGATTATGTGCGAGAGACAAAGCATCAGTGGAAGATACTTTCTACAGCATACCAAAAGGAGGGATAATCTCTACTTATTTTTAATTTGCATCTACAAGTTCTTCTACAGAAATGAACTATACATTTGTCATGATAATTATTGCTGTAGAAGATGCAGTTAGTAATTTGACTAAAAAATATGTATAGGTGGTAAAAGAAGGAAACTTGCTCTCTACACTTTTTGAGAAGTATGGCAACATACAGGAAAAAAATCATCACTTTTCAGCCTTTTTACTAGTTCAAATTTTGTTATAAATTCAAAGATAAAACCTTAAAAGGGGGATCCCCTGCAAAGCTAAAATTCATCTGATATCAATTAAGATATAGATTTAAACTCAATTCTTCTCTGTGGACCCCATTTTTTCCCCAACTTTATGTCAATGCGGTTCAGCCAATCTCCCCTACAAAGAATTATTACCAATCTTCTTAAAATAATGACCCAACTGAAAAGCAAGTCTGCAAAATCTACAGGTGATTAATTCAGTTTCCTATCTGATTAACTGTCCCATCTCCCCTGACTGATTACAAAGGGAGCCAATAGCAACAGAAAAGTTATTGTTCCCCAGCCAGATGAGTCTTACAAACTATTCTATGACACCTGTCATGGAAGAACAATCACTTACTAGGTGACAACCAAAGGAAATTCAAAGCCTTGAATTATATACCAAATAATTAAATGCCAGCTGCAAATTCCAGATATGGAGCGGTGAATTGTACACTACCTTATATCCATCTAGAATCCCTTGGAGAAATATACCTGCACCTGCATTGTATACATAAGAGATCCAGTGCCTTTGGCCTGTGTAGCATTTAGTGTGTGTGTGAACTAACCATACAAGGTGTGAACAGTAAAACTGACACTGCTGGGAGTTCCCTCAGACAAAGGAAAGTCATCTAGTGACTCCCAGAAGCTCCCCCCAGGCTGTCTGATGCCCTGAAATATAGATAAATAAAAAGGTGTACTCATAATTCGCCTGCATAAGCTAATTAAAATTAAAAAAAAAAAAAGAAAAATTAAAAATTAAAAAAAAGAAAAAAATATAGAAGCTGAGAAATCCAGTGGCATGGTCATATTTGTTTGGGACTGTGACAAACCTGAGCTTGAACATCATGTTGTATACCACAAAAATTGTAGCAGAAGCTTTGCCAGAAAAAGGATGTTTAAAATCCTTAGAGTTTTTTAAGAAAAGCATCCCCAGTCCCAAAGAGGGAGACTTGGCAAAAATGACAAGAATATTCCCTAGAATGTATTTACATCAGTAACAAATACCAGACCACAGCATTGGAGCATGCTTCACGAGTTAATGCAAATTGCAGCTCAGCAGACACAGCTGGCAAGTGGTGGGGGGGGGTGGGGTGTGGTTTTTCTATAGTTCATGTCTCCTTAAAGCAACTATCACTTACCCAGTAGAAAAAAAATGACAATGAACAGGGCATTCTGATGATTTCTGTGTTGCTTTACATCACTCCAAAAGTGAAAAAATCAGAACTTTTCAACATTTTCCATTAAACTACAGTTAGACTAAAATGTTACATTATTTGGGCTGATTAAAAAACTAGTTAAACTATCTTATGCCAGATCAAGTCAGATTAAACTTAATCTCTGTACTTGACTGTAGAGTCATTTCTGGTGGGAATTTTATGTGAATTCCTACTCAAATGGGATTTTATTTAAAATGTTCATTAAAACTGTGTATAGCCACTACTTTTCTATTATTATTAATAATATTACTGTTCCTATTGTTCCATTTTAATAAAAGAACAGTTAACCTATCTTTCTGTGTTAGTTACATGGTAGAAATAAAATTTAGCTACTTTTACCATAAGTGCAAGGACTGAAGTCATTCATTTCTACTGCTTTTGCAATAAGTAACAGTTAAAAGGCTCTTTGAGTTAATAAGGCTGGATTCTACTGCTGTTTCAAGTGTGGCCTCAGGCAAATCATTTCATCTCTCCAAGCCTTTCAATTTCCACCCAGAAAAAGGGGCTGTTAATACTTATCTACCTCAGAGGTGGTATTAGGCTTAATTCCTTACTGTTTATAAAAGAGCTAATAAACATCTAGTTTCCCAGATACACTCTCCATTACCACTAATGGATTAGATCCCATTTGAGACACTATATGAGTTCAAGTTCTTTATGACATTCTCATTTAACTAGAGCTAAACAGCTGTGACTATCAACTGCAAAATTTCAGCTAAGACTTTCCTTTTTATTTTTAGCCTGCTAAAAAAATTATGAACTTTGAATCGGTATCTGTCAAGAAAATGTTGTTCCTAACAAATAATTCCTGATTCTTTTCTACATGTTGATCCTTACAAACAAATAGCTCTTACATCTTCACTTTTATGAAATTTAGCATTATTCATACTACAAACCATGTCGAAATATATATTGGTGTGTCTACAATACAGGCTGGCATCTTGACAAGAAAAGATAATAGTACAAAAAGAATTTATCGAGTTAAAATGTAGCACACAAAATAATGTTTCCCCAAAAAAAAAAAACATAATACCAGTGCTTAGCAATTCTTAGAGACAATGCCCTGTGTCAATTAACTTCTAGTTACCATGTTATATCAGGAGACCAAAAAGAAGGAGTGGGATTCAACTACCTCATAAAGAACTAGAGAATGTGACTTACCCACATGTACAGGACTCGAAAAGGAAATGCGTGTGGGTGGTTTCAAGCACAGTAGGAAAGAGCAAAGTAGTGGACTTAGAAGCTAGCAGAAGTATCAGATTTCTTTTAAAGGAGAGAAATCATGCTCTGCAGACTGAATTCAAGGGAATTTAAGCCTTTGAGAAGAATACTTGATGACAGCAAGGAGCCAAGAACCATAGGAAAATGAGTATTTAACAGAGGAGGCTGAGGTCTAATCTGCTCACAAACTTGTTAGTCTGTATTCTCTGGCCTCAGAGTATGGCTCCCAGCAAATGGGTCCTTCAGTACCAGTGCACCACAGCAGCTCTAGGAAGGCTCTGAGTTCAGCCACAGGTCAGCAAAACTGTAAAATCAGTACGATGCATCTTTCTTCTTTGAGGAGCAAAGTTTCTAGTCTTTGCTAAGCTCAAAATTTTGTAGGGTCTGTGATCCAATAACCTCTGTCAGTATGGATAAAATTTTCTTGCCCAAGAAACAGACAATAAGACAAAAGTTTCCATCTTGCTATAAGTTGGATACAATAGTTTGGGAGTCACCATTCTCCACTGTGCTTTAAGATCCTCAGAGGGCACAGTGCCTAACAGTGAGTTCCTACAAACATTGCAAGCGGAAATATCTATCTCAGAATTTAAATATAAAGACTTAACCTTTGGCTTTAGGCAGAAGTACTCTTCCCCCTTTGCAAAGAAGGAGCCAAGAGATAAAGTGAATATTTTTTTGTTGATATAAGAATTCCCTCCAGATAAATCTTAGTCTACTGAATAACTTCGTGCCTGGCTCATAAGAGAAAGGAGGCAAATGCATTTTAAAGGCATTTTGGGGGCACTTCCAAACAAGCATTTACTAAAAAATGCAACAGCTATGACCACTCAGCCCTGTCCAAACTTGTTCAAACATCATCAGCCACTCAGCAAAGGCATCTAAATGTCTAGATATGGATATTTATCAACAGTGGACTCAGGCATTCCTCAAGAGCACTCCAAATAATTTTCTACTTTATGAGCCTACAAGAATGTACTGAGCTATGGCCAGGACACATTAGCGTCCCTGTGCCCACTCTATTGGCTAAATGACAGACACACTCACACAAATTGCCTCCAGATATTCAACAAGAGAATAATGGGATTAGAAAATCAGTAGGATCTAGACATGCTCTGCTTGTGGCCTCTGCTAGAGGGATTGCTTCCCTGGGGTCTAATTACATATTTATTCAGTATTGTTCAGTTCATTCCTGTATAAAGTTTTTTAAATTGAACAGTTTTTTAAACTGAACAAACTATATTCTTTTATACTTTTCCTTCCTTCATTTTAAGAGAATATATCTTTGTTTCTCTTCTTGATCTACTACCAGAAATCATGGCACTACTATATTCACTTGATTAATTCAATCTGGAACCTCACTGTAGTCTGGGTAGCAAGGGTTAATTGGACTGTGGTTTCCAGCTGACTGAAAGACCATCTGGTCTCTAATCCAGTCCTGGACCTACCAGGTACATTTGGATCACCATGAACTCTTGTAAGCAGGACAGCAGCAAGGAGTAATTGTTAAAGAATAACGCAGGTTAACTCTAACTCTGAAATAAAGGCCTACTCATACAGCAGCTTTAGTGAATTTAATTTTTATTTTTTTTTGTACATGGTTCACTGAGACTAATCTGCCTATTATGAAGAATGTGTATCTCAGAGAAGGCAAAATTAGTCAGAATCTCGTTTCCTTATTTTTTCCCCTAAAATCTGCTATACTCAAATTCTTGGGAGGAAAAAGAAGCATCTAGTAGATACATAGTCAAATGAAAAATCGATGGCCATACACTAGGAACTGCAAAATTACCATCATCATTGGAAAGTGGTGTCTCTGAAATGCATGGATGTGGAACTCCTTTTCCCAGACTTCTGATTATAAGATTTGTCATTGCATTATGTGTTCATACCAAAGAGGAATAAGCTGATGTTAGCTTAACCCTGGAAAGAAGTTGCAGAGCATCTGGTTTCTTCCTCTCCTCTTCATCCCATACAAGGCTGATATCAATATGCTGTCAGCTGAACTTGTGTGTAACTTGAAGGAAAAAAGTCCACATATAAAAAATCTTCCACCGTAATTTTTTTTAAAATTAATAATTACTTGTATCCTCTTCAGGGAAAGTTGTCAGATTATTCAGGAATGCAATAAGGAACATTAAGATCCACTTGGATTTGAATGTGGCAAGAGATATCTAGGACAACAAGAAGAGCTTCTTCAAGGGCATCAGTAGCAAAAGGAAGACTAGGGAAAAGGCAGACTTACTGCTGAGTGACTGAGCTATGCTTCATGACTGAGGAACAAGTTTGTTCACATTCTGTGGTATGGAATAAGGAATTCTTTCTTGAAATGGATTATGTCAGCACGGAAGATGTGTGTGTCCTTTTAAATCCAGACTGGTTTTAATGTTTTCCAACATGGACACAATCTGAGTTATATCAAATATTAACTTCAGAGTTCAAAGCAATCTCTTTCAGGAGAAAAAAGCTGGGGTGCCAGTTCAGACAAATGAACTGACCATGACCATGCCTAGCACAAAGGGAGTCCTTCCAACTCTGGACTCCAGAGATTGCTTAGGATCACTTCTCATCCAGCATTTGAGAACTAATACTGTGTCTACCTTAGACAATTTTCTTTATAGCTGTTCCCAGCAAGTAATCACCAATGCAGGCATATAGGAATGGCAACGCCCTCTACACTTGTAATCCCACCCTTCTATGACTTTGATTTATGATGCTGCCTCTTAATTAAGTAATCACTTTTCAGAGGAGTCCAGTGGTTTTCAGTGTGTTCTGAGGGACAGACACAAAGAGAGTCTAGATCTTCAGGGCACTATTTTGATGCCCTAACTAAAAGATCATGGTTTCTCTTTAGATAGCATGTCTCTCTTATTTTTTGCATTAGCTCTACAGTTCCTCATAAATTAAAGGTTTGTAAAAAAATACTTTTCACTGTGGCACTTTATTGCTCTTGAAAAGTATTTTTAATTTTTTTATGAATCCTTTAAAAGGTGATAAACCATATACATTTTAAACTTTTTATCAATACTCATGATGAGCAGCTTATGTCAAGAAGTTGTAGGTACTCGTATCTGTGCTGTTTACTGCAGTTTCAGTCCTGGTGCACTCACATGAGGTGCTTGCTATTCCAACAAAATTCTTCAGGAGAACACAGAGTAGATGGATTATATATGTTTTGAAATTGATATGTGCTTTGTCACTCCTGAATGTAAGAAGCCTGAAGGTGGAATTGAGTCGCAGTGAAATGTACCTAACATACAATATTTCAGTTGTAGAAATATGACCATAGCCTTTTAGCATCTGCTGGTACGAATTTTTAAATATGGTACTAAGGAGTAGCTGCACATACTGAATGAATGCTATCCAGTCTCATCACACAGCAAATCTTGAAATATTGCCTTCTTACCAATTGCTGCATGCTCATTTAAATTCACTGTTGCATACTGAGATTTTATTCTCTGGAAGCATTGTCTTTTTTTTTATAGAAACCAACACATCAGTGTTGGATACTAAGGATTGGTGCTGCAGGACAGTAAGTTGTGCAAATGCTTGAATTTAATAAAAGCTACCATACAGTTTTATGGAAAAGAAGTTTAATTTCCCCATCTTGCTTTTTGAGAGGTTTGCTGAGCCACTCTGCTGA
Organism: Phainopepla nitens; assembly: GCA_013400175.1. Classification (NCBI taxonomy): domain Eukaryota; kingdom Metazoa; phylum Chordata; class Aves; order Passeriformes; family Bombycillidae; genus Phainopepla; species Phainopepla nitens. The sequence continues at coordinate 38,955 of VXBQ01009476.1, forward strand.
CATCACATTTCTGTCCAAATCACCCAAGAAACCTGCACATAATATTATGATTTCATCTTGGTAAGAGGCATCCACTTACTATGAGCATGGAGAATTAAGGAATTGCATGGAAGAAAGGGAGGAAAGTAGCACAATAGCAGTTTGGAGTTTCCAATAATTCTAAGATCTGAAATGCAGACTTTAAAGCAGTCATGCTGCAAAGGGTTTTTTTTTAAAAAAGTGATTTAATTGGTCCTCTGAAACCAGGTCCTCCTCTCCTCGTACCTGTTTGCTTAAGCCAGCTATTACCTGTGATAAAAGGTCTTTTGAAAAGCTCTTCCTAAACGGGGTGATGCACAACAATCTTGGTTTTATATTCCACGTGAACTAAATGTTATCTGGCTATTAGCTGCTGAGACTGCTGACTCCTGGCAAAGATAATGTTGGGGCTGGCAATACATTTGGCATGAAGGATTGACAAAATAAGAACACCACTAAGGAAATACACATTCCTGTTTTTTTACAGACACAAATGATTACATATGCAAAAGAGCATATGCATCCACAATTAAAAGTAACCTTGATATATATGTAAACCTTATCCTTATGTTAGTTATTTATTAATAAAAAAATCTCCTAAATTACTTTTAATATTAAAAAGCTATAATTTAATAGCATTTTATTGCTCTATGGTCATAATAGCATCCCACCAAACTATACCACAATTGGCTTAGAACAGACTCCTGAACCAAAGCCTTCTATAAGGGAATATTACTGTTTCGTAGAAATTACAGAGTTTAATAAGAATTGATTTTCCTAGCTCCTCCTTATGCCTTTCATGAGCTGTGCAAAGCTCTTGCTATAGATACACTGAAATATGCTTTAGAAGAGCTTTCTAAATACTCTCTAGAAGAGAGTTTCTAGAGCTCAATTTTTTTTTTTATATAGGAGTCTTTTAGAGACTAAAAAAATATTTTAGGAGTTTAAAAAAATGAATTTGAACATATTTGAATATATTTATATTTTATTTTGAATATGGCTTTAAAAATTTTTACCTGCAAAACACCTGATGATTCTGTCCTATTGAAGTTCAAAATCCTACCTCAGAAAGTTAATGTTAACTTAATCTAAAAACAAATAGCTCCTGTGCACAAATGGACATCTCAAAAGGCTAAGTAGATACTGGCTACAAAAGAAGTATAAGCTTATTATGAAAAATATTTTCATCTCTTTACAGGCTAGAAATGTTTTGATTTCTGATCTCCAAAATAATTCAATGCAAAGAAAATGCAAGAAAGGAGTGAGAATTGTAGTTCCATTTTTAAAATGCATGTTGTGTCGCTGCTGTTGCACACCTTTGATCTGTTGCTGGTTTGTTGTCATCTGAATTCTTCCACTGTTGAAAAAGTATTTTACCAATTACTACATTCAACAGTGCTCTGCCATGGATGATCGGCTGGTCCGAGGCCAGATCACATATTAAGAAGCTTCCCCTGTCCTTTTTTCCTAGATAATTGCCTTGGGGAGACACTGTATTTATTACCATGCTGAGTTATTTTTTACTCAAAAACATCAAAAAAAACCAGTTCATTTGTGAAGTTAAGGCTGGAAAGGAGTTAAAAAATAACAGGAACATGGTCAACCCCCAGACAAAAAAAATCCCTGCAAATTTTTATCAGATTTTTTTTTATTGGTGAATGTTTAATATTCACATTATACCATCTCACTAGAAATCTTACAAAGTTACTGACAAAATGAAATTGCTTTCCAGAAGTTATCTTGTTCCATGTAAATCTCCACTAAGGTAACAGTAGTCTTGCCCTGCTTGGAAGATGGCTGTCAGAAAATTCTTATGGCGAAGGAGAGGTGCTTGTGTTTTCTTGTGTTTGCCCTGCATCCCCACATGGTGCAAGCCTGTTTGTGGGTACTTGGACAAATTAAAAATGAAAGTGGAAAAAAAAAAAAAAAACCCACGAAAATTTGAAATGGAGGGCCTACAACCAAATGTACTGAGATGAAATGATGTGCAGTGAAAGAGACCAAAACTTGCCAAAATAATTCCCATTGAAATCCTTAAAATCTGTGAAGAAAGGGAAACAAAGGGACAAAAGAAAAACTGAAAAAATAAAAATGAAAATTGAAAAAACCAACAAAAAAAAATCTGATATGCCAAGAAAACAAGAAAAGCAAATGGGATGACATGAAGTGCAGGAATATGCACCAAAGTTTTCCCAACTGATCCTCATTGAAATCACAAGATTTCATTCCCTTTCCTGAAAGGAACAATTTCCTTTCAGGAAAGGGAATGAAATCTTGAAATCAGAGGACAGACTTGAACAAACACTGTAGGAAGGACATTTACTTTTACTAAAATAACCTAAAATTGCTTTTTTTGCCCAAAATATTTCCTGTCTAGAAAGGAATCCTAGGAAACTCACTAAAATTTATTTAGTCTAGCTATAGAAGTGTTTTGAAGCTTGAAGATATATTTTCTTAAAAAATTCCAAATCTAATATTTTTTTATTATTATTATTCAAGCCTCAGCTTATTCTAGAAGCATGAAATATCTCAAAAGCATTTTGTTAATTTATGTTTAAGCTAAGAGAGGTCTCTTGCCCATTAGCAAAGAAATTTAGATCTATAAAATGAGAAATAGACATAACATCCATTAATAACAACATGAGTTCCATGCATAAAAGAGCAGAACAAAACACTTCTGCTTACCTTTGGAAATAATTTTTTCTGTATTAAGTGCAAAGCCTCTAAAACAATAGGCACACCTCAGACCAGCTCTCGCAAGACAAAATGGTTGTATCAATATAAACATGATTTTATTTTAAAAAGTGCATCTAAGCTGACAAACAGTGAGCTGTGGCTCAGTGATAAACCCTGGGAAATGAGGTTTATAATGGAAACACTGACAGATTTCCTGCCCTTACAGCATTATCGTTATCTATTGCATTGCACATTAAGTGCACATATCACCTGATAAATACATAGTGTGTTAAATCTGATAAAACTTTTACTGAATCAAATAGACAAGGCGCTGAAATGATAAACAAGCTCCTGTATCTGATCCATCAGTTTCAGAAATAGATAAGTAAACAACTAAACATGATACAGTACATTACTGTCAGGTGATTAAGGTCATCCATTGGGAATCGCCATTCTCTGACTAAAAGGCTATTGTTGAAAAATCTGTCCAGAAGGTTTTATTTACCTATTTTTAATTGGGTCTACAAGCCTTTAACTAAAATTTGTGAAGTGATTAATGTAACGACACTCCTACACAACAGAACTCAAGAGAGTGCGCAGTTACCTTCTTTAATCTCTTTCTCAATGTGGACATTCCCTTTATGCAGAAATGTGTATTCATTTCAGCACATAAATATATGCTAAGTATTTTTTCAATACGCAGAAGGTGAAATCTTGTAAGACCAGGAACATATTTGGTAAAAAAAAAAAAAAAATGAGTAAAAGCTACTTGATTAAATTTTTGACCTTAGGAACCACAAGAAGATTTTATTGCTGGAAAAAGCTATTTTAGCAGGTTAGTTTTGCAGAAGTGTGAGAAGCTGCAGTGAGAAAAGAACAGAACTAACAGCAGGCTATAGAAGATGTGTTGTCAATCATGATCCAGAAAGGTGAGTAGATTAGCTTCTGCAAGAGAAAACAGTGTGCTGATTGCATGTCATGTAAGGCTGAACTGCTGGCTGCTGGAGTTAATATTTTATGGGAACCTTCTAAACCTGTTCAGTATCTACCTGGTTTCATGTATTCCCCTGCTCTCTGTCTTTTCTAAATATATTTCTCAAGTGCACTTGAATGAGCTAATGCCTTTAGCGGACAGCAGGATCAAATTAGAATGCTCTACCTGGCTGTACATATAATTTCTGCACACCAGCTGGACTTATACATTGTCTAGACATACTTTTTTCCACCCACACAATCATGATCTTTCCTGTTCATTGGTTTTCAGAACCAGCAAGTTGTCATTTTGGTGCCTGTCAGTCAGATAGTAGTACATCCAGGACCTCGCCTTTGACTCTGGTCAGTGACTGGTTCCCAGAGCCAGGTACAAAAGCCCCCAGCATCAATCATTACAGATGGAGCTAACCATGGTGAAGTGGATGCCAAGTAATTTCTTAATAGAAATACTTCTATTTCTATAGAAATAATTCTATTTTGATAATTATCTAATATTATAACAGTCTTATTAAGTCTCACTAAACTATCACTGCAATAGTCCTGGTAAAGTGAAAGAAAAAAAAGAAAAAAATATTTTTATCAATGGTTCTTTTTCTGTATGTATGTATATGCTTTTAGACTTTAATGATAGTCCTCAGGAAAAAATGTTGCCTGTCTTTTACTTTTCGATTAAAATCTTCTCTTCCATTTACATTTCTCTGATTTTTTTTCCCTTCATGAATTTAAAAATTCAAGATAAATTTCTTTTATTTGTAATGTCTAATGTATTTTTCCATGCAGCTTCATGGTAATAAAAAAAAAAAATCACAAAGAAAGATGATTTTCATATACATATTATGATGATTCATTTTATGAAGGCCTTATAAAAGGATAGGGAAAGAAAACTGGGAAAGTTTTTAAAAATATAAGTGAATGTAAAAAGTATAAGAGGAAAAATAATCATTGCATAATCAGGGAATAGAATTATTTGTTGTGGATTTTCTGTTTTTCAAATCTCAGAAGAAACAGAAAATCACAAAATAGTAAAAGCTATTAAAAATGGAAAAGAAAGTTTAATCCTTGATATTCTTGCACCAAGATTTTTACAGTTTACCTTTAAAAAGACAAACTTTCTGTATAAACAGAGGGCAGCGTACACATGCTGTGTGTAAGCACATGAAAATTTGTCCTGATTTCTTCCACAGGGAGCCTATTTCAAAATGTCCAATGCCTGGCTTATGCTGTGCATACAGAGATCTTAGATGCACAAGCATGCCTTGATGTTCATGTATGATTTGTATGTGTAGAGATAAATAAATAAAAACGTATGCATGTTTGCACACACACACATATATATATGTGGCACCGTGCTGCATGCTAGAAATCACTGTGTTGGAAGACTGAAGCTATTCTTGTGCCGAAGTTCTTCATGTCTATCTTCATCAGGCACCTGTCACTTGCAGGTGACAGTGAAGATAGACAGTGGTCTACTTTATGCCAGACCTGGTTACCTGGCTGGCCACTAGAAAGGATCCTCAGGGACTGGGGTTCCTGAAGCTGGCAGAGCTTGTCATCTTTGACTTAGCCTATGACACTAGACAATATCCCAGTCACTTCTGCCCTTAATGCTTCAGTAGCTCGAGTTGTACTCTCTCTCTCTTCTGGGAGTTTTGGGATGGCCAGGCCACATCTCTTAAGTTGCAGCTGCATTTACACTTTGGTCAGGCTTATTCCACTTATGCTGCCTGACAAATGAACATTATCCTTCATTTGGAAAGGAGACCTGACAGAAAAAAAGAACTCTTTCCTGAGATGTCACATTGCTGTGTTATGGGACATATCAACACATACAGCTGAGCAGAAACATAGGCAGGACAAGCCCCATCAGCTGTTGTCGTGGTTGCCCACAACCATGAGTTGCATATGTCTCAGCACGTTGCAGTCAAGACAGACCTTATACTTTTTAGAGAGCTAAACTTTGTTTAAGCAGCTTCTCTCAGCCTCCTGTTTTGTTCTATGGGCAGCATCACTCAGCCCTTTTCCTTAGGCAGAACCACACAGCCTCCTGATTACTAAACTTTACCCAAGCAGTATCACATAGCCTTCTGATTTGTTCTACTTTCTGCATGACTGGCTAACTCTTTTCTGTTTCCTCACACAGCCAGCTATCCCTGTCTGTTCCTTGTTCTCTGTCTGTCCTTCATTCAACATCTTACCTTTTCTGTCCCTCTCTCAGCCACCTCATCCTGTCTCCTCTTAACGCAGCCAGTACACTCGAAGACTCTGGCACACCATCACAGCTCAGCAGGCAGACCCCAACTGACTCAGGATCAGCCAACCCCTCTTTACTGGGGCTTGTCCTTATTGTTTACACCTGTGGCCTATCAAGGGTTAGACCGCTTCTAGCCCTCTTGTAATTAGTACTGCTGCCCATAAGCTGTGGATGCATAGGTGTAGAAATAGCCCCTCACATCTGAGACTGAAATAGGTCAATGGCCACAATTATTTATGACATATTTTCAAAATTTTCTATGTCAGCTCTGACTTGCATATTTTTTTGTCTCAGTGTCCATAAGTAGCTAAAGTCAATCCAACAGATAGAGCTGGTCTTATTGGAATCACAATATGGTGCTAAACAGAGATAAACAAGCCTATTTCTTGAAATACTAATTTTTTTTATTGGCAAGGAAAACATTTTTAAATAGTATTTAAGGTTAATAATAAAGCAGATGTTTGGTCATACAAAGGTAGAACACCTCAAAATTTTGACGCAGTTAAACATCCTTCTTTACCACTGGTTGCAGCTGCAAAAGCAGGGACACCCACAAAGGTTTCATTCTTGTGAATGAGATGGAACACCTAGTGCTTTAAGACTGCTACATCTTAGAAAGAAAAATATAAAAGCAAACATTATGCTAGAATTCTTGGTGAATTTTTGTAATTAAAATTACATTACATGACAACAATATACTTTACATGAGAACAGTATAAATAGATTGATGTCATTTTAATGAAAGCTTCTAATGTTATTTTACTGTGAAAGAATTCTGGATTTCCCTGCCTTTGAGTGCTGAATTCAAAAGAAGAAAAATACTGTTGATGGAACTAAATGAGATGAAATAATTTTAAACACTTAGTGAACTAAGAAAGACACGTTGTTTTAAAAATCTAGTTTTAATCTGTATTACTTACCACAGAACCATTACAGTCTATCATGTCATTGTGCTGCCATATAATACACCAAATCCATACACTACATTCCTTGTGATCTTTTTTAGATGGTTGCTTATGTATAATAGTTGTTTTTCAGACAAAAAATAATTCATAGGATACTTTTTCCTTATGTTTAGAGAACATAACTGAGTCTGAATTACAGACTGAAAATAGGAAGATAATGCTAAGATACTATTAGGAGCAATGAGATAATATCACAGTAATTCAGTTATACAGAGTCTTCACTGTTTTTCACACCTAAGTCATGTTAATCCATTTAGTCTATATCTTTTTTTCCATTGTTTTTCTGTTTTTTGTTTATACTGCAGCAAGTCCAAATGGTGATTCAAGGCTGAATGTGCTATGAAGAAAATTTTGTCAGGGCTAGAAGTCCATAGTCCATCTCCTGTTAGCACTTGGTCAGCTTTACACTTACCCTTATCTGTTCACAGATGTTTCCAGGATAAGCAGCTGTGTTCTGGTGTACTGATTGCAGAAACCATTTGCACTTTCACTGCCACTAATGGGAAACCAAAAATTATGGCACCTGCATGTGCATCTTTTAACAACATCAAAATACATAGTGGAGATGAGGGGAGAGGAAGGCAAGAGACAAATCTTCACACGGGAGGTATTTAAGAATGCAGGTGGAAATACAAAAGGTGGTAAGTACAACAGCCCTGAAGGCCAGAAATGTCTGTGCATCACTCAGATAAGCATTGCAATGCCGACTCTGTACTGAACTTGACATTCAGGGGGATTTTCTGTCGTATTTCCATCTTCCTCTAAGCAGGTGGTAGAGGAAAAACTTTTCATTGGCTTACAGAGAATCTGAGTGAGAAGTTGCTTAAATTATCCAGAAATTGGACTGTGAGAGGAAAAGGACAACTTAGATTGGAGAGACTTGTCTTCCAGGTCAAAATCATTAGCTAAAAATTCCTCTGGCACTATGTCCTTAGGCTGAGTCAGTCACCCATATCAGTCACCTGAATTCCCAAGCTGGTGCTCCTGTTTGCCCTTTGTTTCCCAAACCAGAGTCTGCAGCAATTCCTGGTACTGGCTGCAGCCCTGCTACTGCAGGGTCTAGCAATTGCTGTTACATGTGTTTTCAACTCACCTCTGAAACAAACCTCTCTAATGAGATATCTGGGAAATCAGATATCTGATGAGGTATCTGTTTTGTGATAACAAAAAATACAAGCCACTGTTTTGGTTGCTTTTAAACAAACAAATGAAAAAAAAAAACCCACAACACTAAAACATACAAACAAACAAAAATCCGAACCCAACTCTGTGTAGATCAAGGAGACTTTAAGTTTTATTGCCTGCTTTCCAAGCAATCATCAAATTACTGTTATGGAAACAGTATCCTTTGAGAACACAGCAGGGGACAAAGGAGTTGTGACTGGTTTTAGGCAGACATAGAGGTTAGGCAATATCCAAAAGTACACACCCAGTATAGACATATTTTTGGTAGAGCTGTTTGGTAGATCTGTAGCATCTGCATTGACAAGCCAAGGGAGAGTTTTGAAGACATACAAATGCTATTGACCTTTTAACAGAGCTAGAATTAAAACTCATGGAGAACTTCAATGTGACAACACAGAAAAATTTTTGTTTCATTTATTCGAGTGTTTGACAATCTATTTTTAGTTTCATTTCCCTCTATTTAATATTTAGTGATGCTTGACCTTTGTTATTCTTCCAAATTGGCAGAGTATCCATATCTTTGACATGGCTGGATAATCTTTTCCCTTGCTTGGCCCTCATGTAATCCTGTTCAGTTTTATTTCCAAGTAAAACTCTGAAGTGCTCCCAGAATATCATCATAAAAAATGAAATAATTAAGAAAGTAAATTTATCTAATTCAAAAGGCTTTCTGTTAGTATAAAATTATCTCAAATCATTAAAAATATTTAGTTTCCCTTTGTAAAAATAATAAATGGTGTGCAACAGTGTTAGTCAACTAGTCTTTTTCCAGTGCTATCTTTTAAATTGTACTCACTTTAAATAGCAAGGTGAGAAACAAAATCCTCTTCTGTGTGAATCCAGGACACAGGAATATCTCCTGTGCCTGTCCTGAGAGGTTTTATTCCTCAGGAGAACACAGTTTTCAACTTTGGCCATGGAAAAAACTTCCAGGACTTTGTGAGAGGTTGAGTTTTTGTTAATGTATACAGTAGAAGATATTGAAGTTTATCACAGGGTAAAAAAGTAGATTTTGGGTTTTAGTATGGAAGGTAGATGAAAGACAAGATGGAGGATTTTGGGTGTTGACTCAGCTTCTTCCTTTTTCTTCATCTACTCCATTTTCTGTAGTTTTTGTGACACAGTGATTGGTTAGACAAGGCACAATGCAGATGTTACATGACTGAAGAATAATTAGGAATTGGTAGAAAAATAAAAACATACTACATGTTAGGTATATTGTGAAACTTAACTGGATAAGGTATCTGCATAAGAGTCCCTGCAATCATCCATTTTGTGGCTTTTGCGGCTTTTGCGTCTTTCTGGAACATGTCACTGAAGTGTGCAGGGCCTGTTGTCATCTAAAGGCTCTGAACTGTGATAAAGAAATAATAAACAACGGAAGACCGAAGCCAGCGACTCCCGCTTGTTTCATTCCTGGTTCCTGACCCTGGCACAGATTTTTTCACAGAGGATTCCTGATAAAGAGGACTCTGTGTGGGCAGAGAAGACTCGCACATCTGGTGCCCAGTGCCGTGCTGGAGAAGACTCTGGCACTCTTCTAACTGAAAATATGCAGAAAATATACTGGAAAGACGTAATAAAGCAAGGGTTACTCTATGTGAAATCTAAATTCCTAGTGCTTGTGAATCGATAACTTTTCCTGTTGTTGGAGAAGATGGCCTGACTGAGCTTGAGCTGTGCAGCAGCACCCCAAGAGAGTAATGAGTGATAGCAGAGGGAGACTCCCTGCTGCAATGTTCCAAGGCTTCTACCTGCCAGTCCAGTCTGCTGCTTAGGGAGGTTTCCTGCTTGCCAGGGATCCAGACCTGGGATTTTGTGGCAGGGCTACCAAGGTTTGTCCAGTACTGTCCACAAATTGATGTGCTGCCATTTAGAGGAATCACCAGAACTTCATGAAGGCCTACAAAGGGACAGGTAATTCAGTTGATCGATAATAAACCCATGCACTAGAACATGCTGGGGCTGACCAGAAGCTGCTTTGAAGAAAAGAACCTGGCAGACCTGGTAGAGAACAGGTCTGAGAGAAATCAGCAGGGCACCTTTGGAGCAGCTCCTGGTCTGCATTGTACGGAGCACTGCTGGGAGGTCAAAGGACGTGAGTGTTCTCTGCTTAGCACTGGAGAGACGTGTTTCTAGTCTTGGGCTTCCCGTGGAACAAAAGCAGCATGGACATACTGCTTCAGCAGAGAGCAATGAAAAACTGAAAGGATTGAAGCATCTGGCATGCAATGAGAAGTTGATAGAGCTGGGACTGTTCATCCTGGAAAAGGAAAGCTCAGGGGAAATCTTATCAATATGAGTTAAGGAAGACAGATCCAAACTCCCATCAGTATCAGTCTGTGAAAGAACAAGGGGTAACAGGCACAAACTGAAATACAGAAAATTTCACTTAGGCATCATAAGAGAAAACTTCTTTATGGTGTATCTGAGCACACCAGATATGGGAATATCTGGTAAATATGGGGATAGTAGCTCAGAGTAGTTGTGTGACTTTGATCCTGGGAGATATTCAATGCCCAACTGAGAACAATCCCAAGCTACGTGGTCTAGCTGACTGTCTTGAGCAAGGGGGCTGGACTAACCTCAATGCTTCTGTGACTCTGTAATTCTGTTTCAATACGTTTGCTTTTATGAGTTTACCTGGTATGACCTTTTGTGGAGTTCGTTATTCTAAGAAATCATTAGTATTTTACAATACTTGAGCTAAATTACAGTAAAGGTATTTCAGTTGTAACCTCACAGTGAAATGGGCAGTATTAAATGTTGCCACAGTGACAGCCTCTTGGAATACCTTTCAAAGGGCAGCTTTTATTGATGATCACAGGCATGCCTTAGACTTCACTGCACCTAGCAGATACGATATGCAATAAAATATTGTTATTAACTGACAAAGTGTCACAGAGAAAAAGCTCTTTTAGAGTAAATTTTCACAAGGCTAATGACTACCTGCTATGAAGCAGAGTGATGCAGACTCCCTAGGCAGCTCCTTTATTGCAAAACCCAGGCTTTTTTAAGCAATTAGGCCATTATCAGTTATATTCCATTTAAGCACAACAAGGGTAGTTCAACCAATCACCATAAGACATGATGCGAACACATAATGGTTATATAACTTGTTTTTCTACCTCTAATTCAGCTGAGTCACTTTCCCATAGTGCTTTTCTACTTAGCTTAAGTAACAGGCTTGAGCCATGATTTAACAAGGGTGACAAGGCCTTTATTTTGTAAGGTTTTACCTCTCTGCAACAACTTCCTGCATCTGAAAAATGTAAAACAGAATTTCTTTAACATTCTTACATTCCGTTGCTGACTGAAAACTGAACTTTTCAGTGTTATTTCATTCAAGTAGCATCGGCACTGAAAGATCACATCCTAGGTGCTAGATGCTAGGTTGCTCATCCACATAAGGAAACACGTTGGGCAGTTCAGGTATTATTTGCATACCATTTAAAAATCCCTTGGACACTTAAGGCCTGACCCCAAGGACGGCTGGAGATGACATTTCCATTTGTTAACCATCACAGTACAATGAATGCAGAGAAGAGTTGAAAAATAACTTTAAAGGTAAAAGAAGAGAAGAAGGGAAGGCACTTTGCTAATTTTTATATTATTCAACTAGTTCCCTACAAGCATAAGCTACAGCTATTAGTATGTCATCCATTTCATGGAATAGTAGCAAAAAACTTAGTCCCAGTATAATCTGTTAGTCAGCAAATAGTTAGTCAGCATGTCCTTCATTCTTCATAGTATTTGGCTCCTGGTTTTACTTTTTTTTCAGCTGATTTGTGCTTAAATATTTTAGCTAATTTGTGCTTAATTTCATGTGATGTATTTGACATTCAGGCATTACAAAAAAAATCGTAAGAAGAACTTTAAAAGTTTAACATTCGTTCCCAGAACAGGATTCCCTCCACTTTAGTCAGCCTTGAAAATTGTCTGCCCAGTCTGTTCTCAAAAACTTCCAGTAATGATAATTTCACAGTCTCTCTAAACGGTCCTTTTCTGTGATTTATGGTTGAAAATCTTTTCCTAATACATAATCTAAATTTCCTTTGGTCTAATTTAAGACCATTACTTCTTGTTCTATCCAAGGCTGACACAGAGAACAGATTATTCCTTTCCTCTTTGTTACTATGTTCTGCATATCAAAGTGTGCTATTTTATATCACTTGCAGTCATTTTTTTTCCTTCAAATACTATCTTTTCTTCAGAGGTCGTGTTTTCAAGAACACTGCTCATTCTTCTTGTTCTTTCCTGCAATTTCTCTTATAAGCACCATCTTATAGTAACACAGTGTTAAGATGATAAATTTAAAAAGTTGAAATCCTTTCAATTTTGAAACTTGGCATTGTGTGAATGCCTAGTTTCACATTATTCTAATTTCGTAAGAAAATTTCAGGGGCATAGTGTAATAAATTTCAAAATAGTTTAAAACTTTGAGAAGTCAAGTCAGTTGTGGTTTTAACTGCAATGGTTTAAGGTATTGCTTGTCCCAGCTGTCAATACCTCAGCCACTCAATTTGTCAATCCATACGTGAGCTGGAAAGTAACCCCTCATCAACCAGCCCGTGAACAGAACTGTTGAAATATGACTGTAGATTCTCTCCTGTCAGCTTTTCCAATGATGGCTGTAACCTGCAGCAAGAGGCAGAATGAGCAGCTAGAGGCTGCAATGCCTTACATACCCAGATTTGCTTCAGAATGAGCCTCAGAGGCCCCTAAGAAAATGTTTCTTGGGGTATTTCAAAAGACTGCCTTTGCCAGGGATAGGTGTTTGTCACCTCTCTGAGGCCTGGCCACTTCAGAGGGCAGTTTTGGCCACCAGCTATGATTTTCTGTCAAATGCTGGCCTAGAAAATTCATTACACAGGAGTTACTATAAATAATGTAAATATGGCTGCCCAGACCATGTTTCAGCAGCCTCCTTCTGTAACGAGAGAGCATGAACTTGTGGTGCAACCATCATGAAGATCTGAGCTACAGACACATTGGGGATCCCTTGCTCCAAAACAAGGAGAAAACCTCCAATTCCCATGTAAAGAGAAATAAATTTGCAAGAATAGAGGGAAGGAAATGTCTGTGTGATGCATGAGACTAGTAGGAACAAGACACAAAAAAAATGTTTAATAAAAGTGCTCACTGACATTAGTTAAAACTTTTTGTTGTTGTTATTATCACTATAAAAACAATTTTACAAAAAGACTCCGGCCTCAAATAAAGGTGAAATATTTCCTTCCATCGCCTCTATTTTCCCCTGTTCTCTTATCACCTTGTACTCAAATGTTTTCTGGTTAGGTATTTTGCTCTGTATAGCAAATAACTGATGTCAATAGATAGTTTGATATGTATATCATTCCCCTTCTTTTTGGGTACTTTTTCCATTATTTGCTCTGATTTCACATAAAAGCTTTATGCACCGTGAAAGACCATAAGCTCACAGCTGAAGACACTTTTTCCTTAGGTGTCTCCAAGTGTATTGGATAGCTAAGTTCCCATTATATTAAAAATGGATATGGTCAATAATATCTTCTTGTCGACTGAATTCACATGAATCCTCAACCAATTAATTCACAGTCCTTACTAAGAATGTCTTTTCTAGGAGTGGAATGATTCTTGGTGCATCATGTTTGACAAAGGAAATGTGACTTTTCAGTATCTAAATAAAACTTTTTGACATTTGCTTTCATGTAGAACGAGTACTTGATTTTGGTTCTTTTTGCTGCATCTTAAACTCACTGATATTTCCATTTCCACTCCTTTCTGACTACTTTATAATGCCTCATAAGCAAGATGGAACAACCCTTATGTCTTATTTCTATACACTTTTCTGTAGTCTGTATATGCTTAAGTTTCCTTAGTTTTTTTCCCCAAGGACATCAATTTGCGTGTCTTTCAGCTTATTTTAATTGTGGAGTTTTTCTAGTTTGTACCTGTTATTTTAAGAGGAAATTAGGGCATGGGTCCAGATGCCTTATTCTGAACTTAACCTCCTGTTTAACTTGATGCAGTCCATTAACATGGGGAAACACAGAGACATGAGATTGGTTATTTAAATTTAGATTTTACGAGAATTTACAGAAATAAATTGCTCAGCAGTTACCACAGTTTTGTTTAAAATAAAATATTTCCCTTTCATGAAAGCAAATTAAACATTTGCCTTTTACTATTATTGTTTAGTAGTTTATCAAAGTAATATTTATTAACATGAATACTGTAATTTTCTTATTGTTTTTTTGCCTATCCAGTTCACCTTCATGCTGAATTAATGCATTTTTATATGAAGCACTTTATTTATTGCACCCCGTTTCATTGCTTTCGGTCTAGATCATAGACCGCACTTAGTCTTAACTTCCAAAGATTTTGCAACAATGACCTGATTGAATCATCTTAGAGGTGGATTTAAGAAGTAAATTCAATTACTAAAAAGGAAATTTAAAAATTGCATTGTTTAAAACACCATATGGATATATGCACAAGGGTCTTATTGTTAGAGCTCTCTACTCAAACAAACCTATTGTGACACTGAGACTTACCTTCTATCTTCAAGTAAAAAAGAATTGTTATTCCAGCACGATACTGTCTCTTGAAATGATTTCAGCAGATATTGCTAGAAAGAATTGAGAGGTACTATGAACAAGAGCAGCACAGAAAACAAAATCTTCAAGACATTATGATTAAATATTTTTTTCTCTTGATCAGTGGTATTAAAACTCCAGCTCTTTCAAGGGCGTGTATATATATATTTATATATATTTTTATATATATATATGAACATTTAACACAATTGTATGTGTGGTCCATGATTTTAAAATTGATAAACTTAATTTTGTTATTGCTGTCTCTACATTTTTTTTGTTATACATTAAATGGAGAAATATCATAGAAGACATTGATTTTTTTCCCCCTTCTCAGTGCTCTTTAATCTCTCACAGAAATGCTTTCTACATAAAACTTCATGCAAAGTAGTACTATACTCAGACAGAAGATAACACATTTTTCTACTGATCCTGCTCATAGGCAGACCTAAACTTCACTGTTCTTCAATGCTGTTACTGGGGATCTGAAACTATCACACACACTGCAAACAAAAAAATGAACCTTTTAAGTCATTAAGTCATTAAACTTGTATCATCCACTTGGGAACCATTTCTTCTATTATTGAAAGTATGTGAAATAACGGTTTTTTCTTGCTGTCTAAAACTGATTTGGAAATGCTGAGTAATCAAACAAAATTATCTGAGATTGCACAACTGCATTCTGAAATGTCTCAACAGAACAGATATATTTTCAGCAGTAAGCACTTTTCAGGGAGTTTGGAAGCCACAATATGTTTTTAGACCAAAATAATCCAGGTATAGACCAAAGAATGCAGTGTTTGTGAAGATAATGTACAAGTTATTCCATCAGGAAAGCCAATGGGACTTTGTTTTACAGACAATATAACAGGAATGAAGAAAAAAAATCAAATTCCTCTGTCTTTGTTCTATGATCACCCAGCTTTAAGTAAGTGAAGTAGTCATAAATCTAGCTTTCCGTTATAGCTGTTCTTAAATAAATAAACCTGTTTCTTGTCTGAACATCTCCTTCATTTCACCTCAGTTTACAAAACTTGAAGACTGCTTAACTACAGAGTCTCTGATGCTAATCAAGTAGGAGCCACTAAATGTCGTAAGTGAGCTAGGAGTTACATATTGCTTGATATTAAAAGTGAATTTGGGACTTCTGTTGTCATATCATGTGTATAAAAATTCATTCTCTTTACGTCACAGACAGGTAGAGAAATTATAAAAGAAAGGCATCATAAAATCAGGCCTTGCTCTGCTAAATTAATAACTGCCCTGTCACTTCTTCTAAGTGTAGTTAGGTAGTTTAAAAGTTCTTGTTGAAAACAATTTTTGGGAATGAGAGTTTGTTAACACAACAATCTATTCCTAGGGTGAAAAACAATTGGCACCTGTAATAACAAGGGATCTGTCTCATGAGAATCAGTAGAAAAAGTATGTAAACTAACTAAAAATACAGAAGTTTGATAGATATGCAAAATACCATGTACTGACCAATGAACTAAGTGTGAGTGTACTGTTAACCAATTAGATATGACACAATGCCTTCTGATAATCCTATAAAATATGACCCATACAATAAAGATGTGGACTTTCTGCATGAAGAAAATGGAGTCTTTGTTGATTTTGTTCTGCATCTTTCACATCATATCTTCATTCTTCTGAAGATATTAATCTGTGAGTCTGTCGCTGATGAAGTCTTGTCTTTCCCTAAAGGATCTCTACTGATCTTTTCTACAGCTATTTCTTTGGAGATTTAATCTGAACACAAGAACTTCAGAACACAGAAAGCTGTTAAGCTAGTTGGAAACATTACTTCCAATCTTGAAGAATCTTGCAAGTTTGATAAGGTTGTAACTAATATTTGGTTTCTCCCAAATCCCAGAGCAGAACCTGCTTCTACACCAACAGGATATGAAGCTAAACCCTCGGCTGAATAATGATGCCTATCTGAAATGGAATTCTTTTTTTTCCGACCACATTCGAGATGTGATCATGTCTCTATGTGAGTAAAAGCAAAAGAATCTCCATTAAACAACTGAAACCCTACAAATGAAATATCTCTTAAAGGTGTCTGAAATAATGTCTTACTTTTAGAATTTGATATGGCAGTTAAGTGCATTGTGCTATGCATTTCCAGATAGAATCGTAATTTATTTGCTCTGACAAAGAAAAAGGAGCAAAGGAAAGTGGGTTAAAAAAAGCCAGTATTACAACTATATTGGTTTGTTAAAGTACGCATTATAATTAATGTATGGATTACAATTACAAGGCAGAAAACCAAAAATCTTTTCACCTTTCAACATACTGTTGCATTAAGAAACAAAATAACATTGCAGCAAAGAAAACTGGAAATTAATTCTTCATCCTCATGTGAAAGAGAATGTACTTTTGCAAGACAAAATTTCAGCCACCAGAAGACAGAGATTACAACCTACTAGTACCATATTCACCTGTTTTGACATGATTGTCACTGCAGTTATTCAAAATTGGCACAATGCCAGGACCTAGAGCTTTGGAAATCCCTACAATGCACAGTACTCTAGTGGTCAGGAATGACTTTCATGAGGAATAATGGTATCTTTTATCATCAAAGCTTTTCCAAGGGCCACCTAAGTAAAGATTTTCCAGGTTATTTTCTTCTCAGTAAGCATGAATGGGAATGATGCACATGTCAGCACCAAACTAACCACCAGAGCATACTGTCAAATAAAATGTAAACTGAGACCAGAACATTCTGTCCCTGCACAGTGGCCCTGTTTGGAAGGGAGAGCCCTCATGAGCTCAAAAGCACATTTAAGGTCTAAGTTCCAGACACCTGTTTGCCTACTGAGCCCAGCAGATCTGACTTAGACATCTGGTTTTCCATAGGAAGTATGTGAAAACATAGTTACCTTAAAAAGGGATTTATATCAATGAATATATTGAGCACAACCCAAAGGATCTTACAGGGCCTTATAACAAAATTGTGGTTTAAATCTTCATCATTTCCCCCCAAGTATAGGAGTCTTCATCATCTCCTGGATATAGGATGCGGAGGCCCCCTCATCCTATTGATAGTGCACAGCCATGCTTTGTCAGCTGGCATCTGCCATCTGTCTTTAGCATTCAAGGAAGTGAAGAGTTTTCTTCTTCTCTTACTCTAATGTGGGATGCTATAAACTAGCAAGTAAACAATGACAAGAAGTTGTCACATCTCAGCTCAGCCATGCACACTATTTTGTGCAGATTTTGAAGATCAGCACACTGGGCACAAGTCTCTCCAATTCTTTTGTGGGTGTGAGTTTTGCTGCACTTGCAAGTCCATATTTTGTGTTATATATTCTCACTGACTTCAATGGGAACAGTGAATGTTCAGATCTGTACATATTTGCACAGGTGCTGAGAGTAATGTTTTCTATCATCCTTCCTCCATAACAGAGATCCTGCAAAAAATGGCTCAAAGATATTTTAAATGTAAAACATTTAGTTATATACATCTCTGACAAAATATCCCATTAAAGTGTATAAACTACTCATGAGTAGAGGAACTAGACATGATGCATTATATCCTCTCTTACGTATTTCTTGAATATTTCTCACATTTGTTTATGACTAGAATATTATTCAGGAACACAGTAATAACAGAGGGCTGGATTTTTTTTTTGTTATGACATAATTCAACCATATATCCTACATAAATAATTTTTTCAAGTATTCGTGTGTCACAATTTTTATTTTTGGAAGGTCCTTATTTCTGACCTTGAAAATACCAGCCTGTGTTTCAGGGACAGTCAATCATCTATATTGCTAAGTATTATTTCCCATCTTGACACACTGACTACCTTAGGGATGAAATGCTCTGATATATTACTCATTTCAGGGATAACAAAATTCCTTAAACCCTCAGCTGCCTCCTCACAATCACTGTCTTGTACTACATATGTTTTTGTGGGCCCTTTTCTTTTAAAGGAATTAAATGCTTGTTTTAATTTAATTTAACTTGCTCTCTTTAACATAAATCCTCGACAGAAATTCCACATCCTATGGAATTAAATTAGGAAACGCCTGATTGCTGAAATGAAAAAGGACTGACCAAAATAACTAGCCCTCCTTAAATGTCTTATGAGTATGTTGCTACAAAATAGAATTAATTTTTTTACCCATGCCATTGTCAGTACTGCACCAAAAAACCCTCTGTTCAAAATGGGAGTTATTTAACCCATATATATTTACTTTCTATGCCAATGCATTGTATGTGTACACAAATGCTGAATTAGAGGGGTTCTATGGCAAAATAAAGTAGAAACCTGCCCCAAAAAATTTAGGCAACCTGCCACTATTTGCATTTAGCTGAGCACACCGCTACTGTGAAAACTTTATTTCAAAACCAAGTCAAAATATTTTTATTTTATTATTTATTTAACACAACATATCTGGTCCAGAATTACTTGTTCTTTCTCTGGTTATGATATTGTGGTAAAAAACCCCAGATTATTTACATGAATGAGCAGTGTTCATAGGCATGCTTGCAGTGTCTAGCCCTATTTGTACCTTTAGTAAAGTTTTCCCAGAGTAATATTACACTTAACATTTAAAAATTTATTTTCTGTCCTCTGCAGTTTCTCTGTAAATAGAGAGAAACTAGTAGAGGGTTAATCTATATTACCTTTTTAATAACTACATATTATGGATTGGCTTAATGCGTAGTCATAACTCTTGAGGGACACTTATGCATGTGCTTGTTGGTGACTCCAGATGTGCTTCTAGAAAAACTAAAATTTATTTTTGTTGGCTAAATTTTTATAAGATTTTAGTTTCAATTGTCCCATTGAATATTGAGAAAAAGTTTCCATGAGCAAAACCACTTTATATATTGTCAAAAAATCCAAAGATTCTAACATAAAGAGGAAAACTTTATCATTTAACTTGAGGGTTGCAAGAGAAGAAATAGTCTGTCATTTTGTCATCCTGTGTCACTTTTCAATATCAGAATGTCAGAAGCTGCTTTTCAGTAAATTCCCAATGGTTGGTAGGAAGATTCTTATTTAATTAGATGGTGTTGGACAAGGCTATTTATCTTGGTTTAAATAAGGAGATATATCATTAAAATATACTTAGTAAAAGTAATAATAAAATTAGTTTATATGTGAAAATAAGAAAGAGGGAGAATCAAGGAAACACAAATCAAAATACTGCTATATACCACTGTACAACTGCTGAATTCCAACTGTTGAACTGTGCACCACTTAACAATGATCTCTCAGTGGATTTCATCTCACCTAACTAGGTGTGGCTAAAATTTGGCAAGTGGGTTAAACTGGTCATGCAGACTTCCTGAATAACCAAGAGAAAGAGAAATGTGCTTTCCCATCTGTGCTAGATGTATCTTTTAAGACAAGTAACCTCTTAGAGGTTTTTGCCCCTCCCAACAGAAGAAACTTAACCCACTAATGTAAATAAAGGACTAAATTTAACCTGCTTGATAGCACACATGATTTTCCCTCAGTTGTAGATATGCTGTAATGCTCAGTCAGAAATATGATAGCCTAGATAAATTCTTTCGATTTCCTAATACTTTGGTTTTGATCATTTATAGCACAAGCTGTTGACATTTTTTGCCCTATTTATTTCTGTAGTCCTCAGCCTAATCTATATAAATAGTAGTTCTTTCATCTGTCTAATGGATTTTGCTTCTTATACAGAGCAAGAAGATGTAGTATTTATAGAAACTTCTTGAAAATATTCAGTTTAACCTAATAATCATTACTTTAATTAGTCTTCAGAAGATTCATCCTAAATTCATTTACTGAGCATTGAAACAGGGCCTACAATTATAAAGTGTGTTCTTATGTGAACTTATAAGGGGTAGACACGTAAAGAAAAGATTTTAAAGATCAGACTTTGGACTTAATGGTAGAAATGCTTTTCTCCAGTGCACTTGTCACTTCACAGAGAAGTTTTGGAGAAGTGAAATGAACAAGAATTGCAGGGTTGTTTTATTTTTCATTTCACTGAGGGCGGGGGTGGGCAGAAAGGGTGAGCCAAATTTAGTATTAATGGCCTAAACCTGGCATCTAAATTAAGGTTTTTGGGCAACAAGTTAGAGAGGTTTTTTTCTGGGGAGTGAGAGGGTAGGACGAAATGGCTGCAATAACCTCTCACGCTAGTTTGAAACACAAAAAAAGGTTAAAAATTACATAAATATCTTACATACAGAAGATTTTCTAATCTTACAGTACTGCAGAAGAGATTTAGTTCTCACATCACTAAATGGCAGCATCTGTTGAGAAGAAATTAAAAGAAATTTGTTACTGCATAAAAGGATTGGCAACTGTAATGGTAGAAAAATCAATATTGCCTTTCAATTTATGTATAGATGGTATTCTTTATATTTAATGACTAATCATTAAACAAGAAATTTAAAATAAGACTAATATAATTGCTCTACTAAAACATGATTTATAAGTAGGAAAGGCTGCACAAACAACTACTTTAGCTAAATAGCTTTCTCACATTGTAAAATATCCTTTTTTTGGAGAGGTGACTTACAGTAAAACCCTCAGTGGAATGCACTGTTTTCAGATTCTGGTTTGCTTTGCTTACATCCTTTGCTTTTGGCTGTGCATATAAAGTCAGTCTTAGTGTAAACCTTATGTTGAAGAAGGATAACAAAACAGTACCCAGCAGTTTAGAGACAGCAATTCCATCTATATAAATAGTAGGATGAAAGGTGGATGTCAGGGTAAAACCTACCAGGATTTAATCTAATGGCTCATTTTCTTCTCTTTCCACAACATAAGTAATGGTTTTACCGCTGTGAAAAATGTTACTACCGCAGATATTAATTCCAATAGAAGGGGCATTCATACCTCTGAAAGCAGAACTTAACATCAGCATTGAAGTGGAAATAATTGTGGAAATAATTTAGAA
The DNA here is from genome assembly GCA_013400175.1 of Phainopepla nitens. NCBI lineage: Eukaryota > Metazoa > Chordata > Aves > Passeriformes > Bombycillidae > Phainopepla > Phainopepla nitens. The sequence goes on from VXBQ01009476.1 coordinate 60,521, forward strand.
ATGACTGCAGATCATAGCAGTACAAAAATCTAGTCCCCATGTTTAAATAACATATTTTGGTCATTTCTTTCATCTTTAGTTCAAAATTAGAAGAATATTAAAAAGAGAAGAAGCAAGAACAAAGAGTTCCTTAAACTTTCTCTGAAATTTTATTGACCACCTACAGCCACAGAAACTTTCCACTGCAATTTAATGGGGAACGCTGGAGAGGAAGCGCAGACTGGTGGGTGGGAAGCATCTGTTCACTTTTTATCTTGATATACACAAGGAATCATGCCCAGAAATTGTTATGGAGATTGCAGTCATTGACAGGGTTAGCAGAGCTTTATTTCAAATATTAAATGTTATGTAGTAGAAAAATGCATTTCCGTTATTTTTGGGTTTATTTTAATTTCAGGGTAAAATGAGCGGGTAATGTTTAACTGTTCATAACTTATCTATATTTACCTCCAGAAAAACTACCATGGTCTTTCAGAAATTTCCTCTACATAACTGAAACAACCAGTTTTTTTTTAAAAAATGCCTTACATTTGGCTATCTGCATTTAAATTAATGGTTTCAAATCACAAAAAAAAAAAAAATCCATTGCTAAATGTTCTCATGAAGTGCCTTCTGTGGCAGTAGGCACCTAATACATTGTTTATTCTGATTTCTCTTCATTTCAACCAGTGCTAGAATAACAATACAAGAAAATACAAATATTGTACTAATAGCTATAAAAATAGAGGAAAAATTAAATATTTTAATTATTCTTGTACACTTATACAGCTGTAAATAGACACTGATTGCTTTGAAGCTTTTTTAATGCAAGTAAGTTCAGAATTTCATCCAGAGGGGAGAGAAGAAATGAAAACTATAAAACAAATATTATTTTAAGGTTAGATAATTTTCAACAGCTACCAGGGAAAAAATTATTTACTAGAAAATTACTGCTAATTTGAAGAAAAAAAAAAAAGTGAATGCTAATTCCTGCATGTGTAAAATCCCCATGGATTTGGAAAATGGATTTTATAACAGTAGTTGAGATTACATTGCTCTGAATATATACAGGAATCAGAACAAAATTCTTGTGTATTTACACCTTTTTCATGGCAAAACATAAGAATATAATACTGTATTTTTTGGAAATGTAACTGATAGTAAATTTTTTCCCAGTATCTTTGTATCTTTAGCATTTGAAAGGAGACAAGTGCCCTAGAAATGCCATGGATAAGGCATATTAAAAAAACATTGTGACTGCTGAGAGAAATACATCCACACTTTATGTAGAGGGATGGAAGAGCAAAGAACTCTGAAACTGATCTGCCAGTAGGGAGAGACAGACTCTCGTCAGTGGTGCTCGAGACAGGACCAGAGGCCATGGGCACAGCCTGAAACACAGGAGGCTCCATCAGAACACTGTGACTGGCACAGGTTTTCCAGGCAGGTTGAGAGGTCTCTGTCCCTAGAGATATTCAAAAGTCAGAGCTGCCTGCCAGCCTCAGCCATTCAGTGTTTCTGTGAATCTCTGGTTCTGTGAGTGCTGTCTCCTGATATAAGTGAAAGTGTCCTGAAATTATTCTCTACATTTTAGTGGGTGTCTCCAATACTGGAAGATGGCAATAGTTCACAGAGACAAGACTGTACAAAGGCAAAGAACTGGTCTGAACTTTGCAAACTTACAAGAAAAAAAGATGGGATAGAAACCTACAGGTTAACTTGAGAGTGCAGAAGGGTTTTTCATGTGAAAGATTAGATTAATTGCGCTTCCTAACCTGTCTGAAAGTTTGGAAGATCTGAGGAAAACAGAAATTAGTTTTTGAGGTTTTTGTGTTTGAATGTGGAGAGAGAAGAGGCAATGCATCATTATATATTCTTTTCCCCAACAACACATTTAGAGATAAACTAGATAATTGATTTAAATTTGGAAGCTGATGCTACTTCAAATAAAATTTTAACCATCTGAAAAACATAAAGATCAGAACATTCTAGGTAAAGGAAGTTTCTGGTGTAAGTTGTATTTTTCCACCCACAGGCCACATTCTGATAATTAATAATTATGATAATCTGATAATAGGGATAAAGCATTGTGCAATTTCAGCTATTGACTCCTATCATACAAAGTTTAAGGGGGAAAGTAGGGAAATGGATAATGGATAAAAATCCCACAAGTACTTGACTGCTTCTGTCCTGAAGCAACATATTTTCATTTTCCAAATAATTTCTCTCTTTTAGAAACTATTTTTCAAAAATATAAAAAACCAACCACCAAACCTCAAAAAAAGCCAATCAAAGAAAAAAAAAAATTCCCCCCCATGTCTTCTATGATGGACATGGAAAGAAAGAATCCCGGATATTGAAAGACTCAAAAGAAGGGAAAGGTACAAAGTATTTAGAGAGCTATTTCTATATTTCACAGATTTTCTTTTTTTTTTTTTCTCTAAATCTCTAATGCAAAATATTCCATGACTGCAGAAAGGAAAAAAAAAATCAAACAAAAAAACTGTGTTTTTTATTTTCTGGCAGACATTGAATGTGATAAAGATGTGAGCAATAAGAACTTCCAGCTGGTTATATAGCTTTAGGAAAAGTAGAAATATCAGCGCTAATGGAAAACTATTTGATTGTTTGTCTCAGTTTATCAATTGCCTCTGCATAAAAATTGTTACATTTTTATGAGTTTAAACTGTCATCCAGAACTAGTTGGTGTTGAAATAAACTTGCTGAGAGCTTAAAATATAGTGCCTTGAAGACTTCTGTTTTCTTTAATTTCTCTTTCTGCTCTTGTTCCTATAAAGAAAACTGTTATAGAAAATAAGAACAAAAGATTTTCCCATAGTTTTCAGCTGTTGGAGCGATCTTTAATACTTCTTTGAAAATGTTCCTTTGATAGATTTGATTTGCTTTCCTTGAATCAATTGCCCTAGATTTATTACATATGCTTGTCTCTGCTGATATTGAGCTTAGTTTATTACAGATAATCATATTCACATCTTCACTAAGATAGAATAGAGTACCTGTGGATTACCCTGACCTTCACAAAATATATCCAAATATTTTCTTGATTTGTAACCATATAGAAAAGCCTGTGTTTCTTTCTTAACATAAAGGTGTATAATTGGTGAAGTAAATAACTTTTGCAAAATCAAAGTCCTTCAATTTGGACTCTCCAAGAGTGGGTAGACTGCTAGAATTTACATTATCAGAAAATAGTACTCTATATTAATGTGATTGATCTCCATTCCTTTTTTATGAAACATAGTTTGTGCCATCAATGATCTCAATATCCATATTTGTGGAGATATCAAGGTTACACCCACCTCCTCATCTGAGTTATATAAAATGAAGTTTTCTCCATTTATCTTATGTGTTTACCACAATCAGAGCTTAGAAATAATAGAAAATACATATCATTTTGAAAAATAAATTTACTAACTTATTGTGGGATTTACCTCCCACACCAGGGGTTCCCTTACCAGGAATCCCTGTGAAAAGTCTGTGCCTGGATCAGGAACCAGGAATGAGACAAGCAGGACTCGCTGGCTTCAGTCCTCAGTTGTTTATGATTTCTTTATCACAATTCAGAACCTTAGATGACAACAGGCCCTGCACTCTTCAGTGACATGTGCTAGAAAGACACCAAATGGACGTTTTCAAGGATTTTTATACAGACACCTTATCCAATTAAGTTTTACAACATACCTAACACATAGTATGTTTTTATTTTTCTACCAATTCCTAATTATTCTTCAGTCACGTTACATCTACATTGTGACTTTGTCTAACCAATCACTGTGTCACAAAAACTACAGAAAATGAAGAAGAAAGAAGAAGACTAAGTTAACACCCAAAATCCTCAATCTTGTCTTTTATCTGTCTTCCATACTAAAATGTTTTCAACATTTCCTTTCAAATTTTTGGTTAACAGTTTAACTTATATTTAAAATCCAGAATGTAATTAAAATCTAATAACCCAAATGTTTATATGGGTTCATTGAGGTAATATTGCTGATTTTTCTGAATCTTCAGCATCTGTGTTATCCAAATTTCTCATAGGACTACCAGCGACTTATATCAGATCATCCAATTAAAATAAAGAGTTCTAGATCAGTTTAATTCATTTTCCAGAGCAAAACTTAATTTGGTTGCATGTGTACAAATAGTCCATTAGAGAATTATGGCTCTAAGCTAAACAAGTGACATTTTATTCTCAATTGCTTGGTATATAAGGTATATAGGAGTTTGAAGTTGCCTGAAAAATAATCATAAATATTTGTTTTGAACAAGATTGTAGACTTGATGTAACTGCACATTCTATGCATTTGAGACAGGAAGAAAAATACATGTTTTGTGGCCTGGGGAAGGGAATAATAAAAAAAAACAAACTTCATTCTTGTGTGCTCTTGTTCCCACAGAAAGTAATTTGAAGAATTCTCACTCTGTGAGTTAATCAACAGTCAACAGAACAGACAAAACTGAGACACTTTCCTCTTCCTCAGACATAATGATCAGGATCCTTTCACCTGGGCCCCCAAGCTTTTAGGCTAACAGATTTAGTCTGCTTGGGTAAAAAATGGCATTTAGACGTATGTAATATTACCCCAGGGGAAATCTTGGTGATTTCTTTCTCTTTTGTAGAAGAAAAAAAATAAAATTCAAACCATTCTCTCATTGATAGTAAAACAGAGATATAGCCTTACTGATTAATTGAACAGTGCCTGAGAGAGTGTGAGCTGCAGAATAGAGTCTCCTCTACTAAATAAACTTGGCCACGTCAACACTAAGCAGTGGGTATAATGGACCCCATTCTGTGTTTGTACAGCACCAAGCATCAAGTTTTTTGTTTGCACACCATCAATGATGTATTGCGCTGCAATACATTTTAGAAATAATGCTTCACCTAGCCGATCATTGTGTACTGAAGCATTCATGTGAAAACACAGAGGAAATGGGCAGCAGGCTGTAGGTAACTAAAAGGATAGAAGCTGTTCACAGCTGCAACACCTCTATAGAAACACTCTTGTATTTTTGATTCTGCTTTGAAACTTCCTAGGAATTCTGTGACTACTTTCTCTGGGACCAAGACGCTGACCTCTACCTCATTTGGCATGTGTCGAAGCATTCAGTGTTTTATTGCAATCTACACAGTAATGACAGAGCAGATATAACACAGAAAGGACATCAGCTAATATCCTTAGCTATCAGCACAGGTGCCATAGCCAGAATCTTATGCACAGGCTTGTGCTCCAGCAGAACTTTCTTGAACAGGAGCCTTGATATTAGAGTATCATTGCTTTTATGTGACTGTGTTACTGAAATTTTAAATTCATATTTGAAGACAGCCACCACTGTCGTTGTACAGTAAATGTAGTTGTCACAGTATGAATGATGGAACACTGATTCATACTGTACACAGAAAAAAAACCACTCCTGAGAGATGAAAAGCAGAGGTGAGTGCTTGCTTTGCAGAGGATTTAACATTCTCTCACAAGAAACATGTAAGGAAGCTTTGTAATTGCAACTGTAAAATAAGATTAATGGATACTCTCATGGTAAATGAGATTAAATGTGTACATACAACAGAGGAAAGATCTGAAAATAAGTTGTATGAAAGCATGACATCTACTTAATAGCTGTGTAATAAAGCTAGCTTTCAGTGGAGAGGGGAGAGATTTCTGTTACTATTTGGGTTGAATTTGTTAAATATCAGTTTAAATACTTAGTAGGGGAAAAATGAAGTTAAAGGACTTTATTTAATATAGGAGAAAATAGGAGGGAACATACACACAATAACATACTGGACAGATCCCTTGCATTGCCTTTCATTCTTGAGAAGGGCATTAAGGCACTCAAGTCTCACAGCTCATCTGTGAATTAAGTCAGGCCCCTGAAATAACATCACCTTTAGGGATGAATACAGCAGCTGCCTGGAGTACTGAACAGTACAATACTGAACAGCATGTTGAAATAAGAAAAAACAAGTTAAACTGAAGGGAAAATTCTGAAAAGCAGGAAGTATATCAGAAGACTAGAACATTTGCTAGGATGTTCAGCATTTCTTTAAAAAAGTCATGAAAATGTACATGGCCAGATTTCAGAATTTTAATTTTTGATAGCAGTAGATTATTTTATGCAGGACTTTCCCCTAGAAGATATCCAATCATCACATCTATGTTACAGAAACCCAGAGGAAGCATAGTGTCCAGCCTGAAGTCATGCAGTATTTGCAGGAACACAGCACACATCTCCACAGGTCTCTGACCAACACACTGCTCTCTATCTATAGTTATAGTATTTTTTACCTGGGGGGAAATACAAGTTCCAGTACCATCTAATATTTGTCTCCAGTCAGGGGCTTGTGTTTATACCGAATCAAAGGAAAGAATGACAGACAATGAAATACCAGCCTTGCAGTTTCAACCTGTCATTTACAGCACAGCTGCAGTCCAACTTTGAGACTTGACAAAACAATAGCACCAAGAGTACAACCAGGATTTTTAAGATCAGACAGAAAGCATATGTAACAACTGGACAATATGTAGTTTCAAAAAGTCCGTTTGCAGATGAACAGCTGGCCATTAGGAGAAGGATTGTGCTTTTGTAACTTGTCTCTGGAAATTGTTTTAAAGAAGATAACGAATATTTCTTGGTGACTGCAGAACAACATCTAGTTACTTATGGGAAGGGACCAGTGGGCAACTGCTGACTGAAAGACTTTTCACCAGAATTCATTATGGACAGAAAATTATTTTAGCTGTACATAGAGACTGGTAAAAGAACACAATTTAAAACACTATTTTTAAGCATGGCCTTTCCTTCAAAGACACCTATCTTTTCACCAGCATAGCAATAACCTCTATAAAATGGACAAAAATGTATTTGAATGAACAGAACAGTTAGGATGACACTACTGACTCTGTTCACATTTCTCTGATGGCTTTCAGGTCTTTGGAATATTATTACTTTCTCCTTTTTTGATCAAACTGCACCATGCAGAGCAGAAGATATTCCTGCTGTAAGAGAGAATATGATGTTCAAAAAGTGATTTTATTTTACTTTATGATTTTCAACTGCCTACCCATAATACTTCCTCAACTGCAGTCATCAAAACAAACTTTTCCAAGAAAATCCTTTCTGAAATTGTGCATATGAATATAGAGTACAATCGCTGTTTTGACAGAAACTGTAGCCCATTTAGAACACAGTACAGTGTGTATTGAGCTGTAAGGCAAACAGATTGATGGGCTAGAATTAGAATTTATAGCTAATTGAAACCAGTGTTGTTTCCTGAACTGAAAATTTATTTCTAAATCATAATTTCCTATCTCAGTATCTCACTTGAAGTATCTTTTTCCTGATAAATTTTCTCTTACTTACAGATGTCATAGAAGATCAGCTGTGAAACTGACCTCTATAGCTGCAGCAGCAACAACTTTATAATCTTCTTTGGATAGATATTTGAAGTTTATTACCCTGTCCATAATTATAAGTAGGAAGTCACTCTTTGTTTTTTTACCACAGATAACTCCAATGATCCTTCAGGTCTCAGATTCCATATTTAGTACTTGCACTCCCTAATTTATGAATGCACAGGAAAGCTGCAATTCCTTACTATGCTTCAGCAGGGAACCAGAGGACTAGAACTTTCAAAAAAGTGGAGAATTTTTAAAGCGAGGCAAGCACTTGAGTGATTACAACTTTATTTTCACACCCAATCCTTTTGTATTTTGGTATCCAGTCATAGAGGATACTTCTGTCTTCAGCAGAGAAAGAGGAATACCTCCACAGCATTGTTCAGACCATCATAAAATAGGTGTCTGAGATAAGCAGGATTCATTCCTTTTATAAGGCGTGTTCTTGTTCTGGTGATTACTAAAGGAACCCAGCTGTGTAAAATGACTTCCACTCATGCAGGCTTATGGTATATTTATTTTCACTCTGCATTTTATTATTTTGGACAAATAAATGTATCTTTCCTTCTACTAATGGTTACCCTTCCCATGATTATTATCTTGCTTCTTTCCTGTCAATATGCATTTTAATCTATACATCAGCATTAAGCTTTCTCCCATTTTAAATCTATTCACAAAACTGCACATATGTTATCAATTTTTCCTGCTTTTCAGCTCACTGGCTCAATCTTGATTCTCATAATATTTTAGATTTTACTCAAAAGTTCCACCCCTGTTAATCACCAGTTTTTACCCATTGAAATACCCGTTGAAGGCAATGGTCTTAAGCTGTTCAGCGTCTTAACAGACAAATGCAAATATCTAGTCACAATTGTTCATAATCCTTTACAAGGTTAATATAAAGAGAAGGGAACCATTTAGCATATTTAAATTCACATATAATTTATAGATAGTGAAAAAATGATTGCCAGATGTGCAGTGGATATTTTGAACTACATTTCCACTGCTCCTCTGAGTACATACTAAGCCTTCATAAGTGGCTTTAAACCGTTAGTGTCGATAAATAGTCTTTCCAATGATCACATGAATACTATTAAAATATTTACTAGCAGTTTTCTACATTTCATACATTGTTCAAAAGCAAAATTCTAAAATAGCATACAATGGTAAAAATCCTTTATTTTTTGTAATCCTCAGGGAAAACAAGAATTTAAAACTGAAAAATAGAAATATAAACATGTGTGTAGAAATATTGACACAGATTTCTTTTATTTCCTGAAAATTTGATATTATTCTGATTTTAGTCTTGTTATGAATGCAAAAAAAAAATATCACAAAGAAGTAATGGAGTTGTTTCACAAAAGCCCACCAGAAGCATGCAGACAGCACAAAATAAATCCACTTCACAAATTAGGGATTTGAATATTGATCAAATAAGTTTAATCAAAAGACTACACAGAAACAATAAAGAAACATTAAATTGAAAAAAAGGAAAAAAAAAAAAAAGGAAGGGAGAAAGCAATGAACTGCACACAGCTTCTCTTTTCAATCAAGTTACTTCCATTAAACAAGTCAGCAATCAGCAGAGCCCTGCATATTTACTTACTACCTTGAGAAAACCAAGTTACTGCAACTTGGCTGAATAGCAGGGAAATCTCTCTCTCTCCTGTCAAAGAAATGAGGTTTATATATGGACCCAGAGGCACTTGAAACCAAATTGCTTAGCAGATAAGTAGAGTTCCCCACTTCTATCCTTTCTATTACAAATATAAGTCCAACAAAGCAAGAAAATGCAGCCTATTTCTGATCAAGGAAGAATAAGAACTTTTATCTTTGATATTCCAGCTTCTAAACACAGCTTCCTCTAATATTTTCTTAAAAATTCTCTTTCATGATGATCAATATTTCAAAAGAACTTAGTCCACATCTAAAATTTGGAAGTTGTGGAGATCTGACAGAATTACTAGTATCAGAGTAGCATATAGGAGTTTTATTTAAAGTCTATGTGAGAGCAATGATTTCATGCATCTATTATGGAAATCCTTTTCATTAAATGAATGAAAATCAGAATTCTCAGTATTAAAAATTAAAGTAAAATAAAAATTTATCATGTTCCTGAAATTTATTCACTTGAGACTGCACACATAAAGACTGGTGCTTTTTTCCTACATTGCTGAGCAGATGAGACAGAAACCTGAATTGCCTCAGATAGAGAAACAAAAAAAGACATAAATCACACCCTCTTGCTTCACATAAAAGCACAGCACTGAGCCTTTTGATGTGAAGCAAATAGGCAAAGCAATTTGAGACCAAATGAAATTGCTGTCTACATTGCATTTGGTATTGTATATGAGAGCTGGAGTGAATCTGTGCACATGCATTGCACATACGTTTGTACATGTATTCAAGGTTCCTCTTGGGGAAAAAAGTTATAAACAGTCTGATTGATATATGAAAACAGTCTGATTACATTCAGAGGGACATGCTTGTCTGCACCAGAGGAACATCCCATTATTTTTTGCACTGTATTGTTAATTTAATCTTCAGAAGTTAATCATTCTTTTCTGCACTTCTAAGAGACTTCTAGGAATTTTCATTACATAAGTATGTTGTACATCCCACAGTAAAATGTTTAAAAAGTCAGCTTGTACACATTCATTTGAAAGCACTCAAGGATTTGTTCCTACAAAGACAATAAGTTTACAGCTTCTCTTAACACCAACATGAGCTGATACCTGTATTGGGTTTGGCTGAGCTGGAGTTCATGTTCCCCCAGCAGCCCTCTCAGGGCGGTGCTTGCCCTGGGAGCTGGAAAGGAGTTGATCACCCTCCAGTGTTTTGGCTGCAGGGCAGGCACAGCATCGGCTCTGCCTCCAACATCCTGGCCCTGTCAGGGGGCTGGGAAAGGTCCTGGGAGGGGACAGAGCCAGGCCAGCTGACCCAAATTAACCAAAAGGCCGTTCTGTACCACATGATGTCAGCTCAGCTATAAAAGCTAAGGGAGGGAGGAGGAATGGGGTTTAGTTGTTATCTACAGAGTTTGCCTTCTAGAGTGACCTGTCCATGTGCTGAAGCCCTGCTGCCTGGGAAGTGGATGGATATCATTCACTGATGGAAAGTCGAGAATAAACCTCTTTTTTTTCTTTGTTTATGTATGTGCAGGGTTTTACTTTGCTGTAGTAAACTGCCTTATCGCAACCTATGAGCTGTTTTCTGCCTTATTTTCTCTCCTCTCTCAATTGGCAAGTCAGGGTTTTTTTGTTTATTACATGAACTTAAAAAAAAAAAAAGTTGCACTTCAGATTTGCAGTAAAAAGTGGCAAGGAGATGCTGAGGAGAAATCAGATATGATTTATGGCATTTTTTCCCCCTCTTTCTGTTTGAAATCATCAAATAAAAGATTCCAAGGAGTATAAAGAATAATGGAAGAATAAAAATACATAAAGAACATTTAAATGCAGAATCATTATCATTCCATAAGCCACTTAGACAACTCTACTGAGGGCCTATCCTTCCATCTCTGAATCACTAGGAGTTTTAACACCAGTTTCATTGAATCCAACATCAGAGCCTTAATCTCAGCAACAAAAACAGACATACATTTTCTTCAATAACTCTGTAATGAGGCCAATTATGCCATTCCACTGAGTATGACTCATTATAGATCTAAATGACAAAAAATATAAACATTTCCTAATATCATATTATTACAAACTGCCATGCAGTGTTTGTTAACAAAAATTAGTTAATGACGGTGATATATTTCTTATCATACATTGAAACACGCCTCATGTATCAGTCCTGCTCAAATTATCAATTCTGTATTGTGACGTTACTCATTTCTGCAAATACTTGCATACAGTAGCAATTTCTCTGGCAACTGGGAAAGAAAAAAAGCTTTTCTTAGAAAGTTGGACCTTATACTATGCCAAAATATGAATTCAGAAACCTTGTTGTATCTGGATTTGTATATCTACATTTGAGTCTTTGCTTGAAAAAAAGGTCTGATCCATCTGTCACTGCATGATCAAACTCCTAGCACACAAAACTCCACATGCACTATATTTTTTCAGTGTTCATTATATTAAATTGCTGAGAAGAAATACATAGGAAGTATTAATAAAAAAATCACAATCACTCAAACATGAGCTTTGAAGATTATTTTTGTCTTTCATACCTGGATTTGCAGTATTTGCTGATTAGACACAATGAAAAAAAAAATCAATTCCTTTACAGTAGAAGAGTATTCCCTGTCTTCAAATTCAGTTCTAAAATAATTTGGTTTCATTTTAATTCTTTTTTAGTATTATCCACAAAGCTGAAATTAAGGCAAATTTAGAGCAGCATCACTTCTGGCTACAGTTTCTCAGAATTAGTAGAAATATTAATTTAAAAACAAAGAAATACAGCAAAGAAATTAATTTGTTAGAAAAAAATGGTAACAAATGCCTCTCAGGACATTTCCATTGTATCACTAGGGGTTTTAATTTTCTTAGTGAACAAAAACTTCAGAAAGAGGTTCAAGCTGGAGAAATTTATGAAAACTTAATTTTCTGTTAACTATTTTGCATTAGTTTGATGAACTAAATTTTGTTTCAATTTAAATGGAAGAAAAACTTTAGATATACAGATGTGTTCCATTAATTAAAGGAAAAATATTCCAAGAACTAGTAGAAGAAAAAAATATTAATAAGGCTCTTCCAGATATGTTTACAAATTGTCTTTTGCCCCAGTCAAAATTTACACTAGTTTCATGCAGAACAACTCAATTATTAGATGAAGTTCAGAGGAGACTCGGTCCTAACAGTAAATGCCTATTAAAAAAAAAAAGCACTTTGTAGAATGCTAATGGAGGCATATAAGTAGATCATTAAATTATTCACTATCTTAAAAAAAAAAAGAAGTGGAAATCTCTATGCTGATTTTGACATGCCCACAAGTCTAGTAGCGATTGGGGGACTTTAAGAGAAAATAGAAGTAATTCCCACTGAACAGTGCCTTATGGAATTTCAAATACTCAGTATTTGTCCTGTGCAAATTAGAGTCTTTTATGGTATCTCAGAAAACTAGACAGTTTTTAACATGCATTTCCCTATCTACTGGCAGATATATATGCTTTTTCAAAGTAATTTAAAGCTATATGGAATACTGTACAACTGCAGCAACATTTTAAGTAAACCAGTTTTTTCCTTACTCATTTTCACTCTATTCCCCTTTGAATTGCTAACCCTCCAGACTGTAAAATGTTCATATCTCTGGTAACTGATCATTTATTTTTCTTTGCTAATACTAGAACAATGTTCATTCAGATCCCAGCTCAGAAGAATAGTACATCTTTATAATTTTTTGGGCCATAGAACTGTCATGGATTTTATATAACTAGAAGAATGTATGGGGTATGAAGTGCTGTAGTCCTCATACTTTTGTGATTAGCGGTGTGTAATTTACTATGTTATATTTTAGGTGATTCACATCATCTACCTGCTACTAGAACTACCTTGAAATATCTCAGGGAAGTTTTAGGTATTTGATATTTTTTTTTTTATTAGAAGTAAAATCTAAACTTTTATCAAGGAAACAAACTCACCTGTTCAAGAGTTTATGGGATTGTTTCTACTGTATCTCCCTTTCCATATACTTCCACAGGAAAGAAATCTCTGGACTAAAACTAGAGTTTTGACAAAGAAAGGGCTCAGAGAGGAATTCATTAAATCAAAAGAGTGACATTTAGGTCTGAGCTGGTAATGGAAGTACAAACCTCATTTCTCAGACAACTTACCATGTTGGCTTCCAAAGAAGCAGAAAGTCTTTGTACTTTAGTCTCACTATCCTGTGAGCTTCTGAGGACAGAGAAGTGGTATCTTGGCAACCTGTCTGCTGGTGTTTGGGGACCTGAGGAGCTGGAAAGACAATGTGTGCTCTCTGAAATATTGGGGTGGTCTGTCTCTCTAAACCTAGGATCTTGGAAACCAAGAATCTGTGTGCCAGCCTGTCCTGCTCCCTCAAGTCTCGAGTTCTTTGTCAGACTTGATGCAGCTTGCCATGCTGAGGCTCCACATCAACTTTTCTTGCCTGTTGGAATTCCACTGAAAGTCTCAACAGCTTTGGCTCCAATGGTTCTCAATTTCCTAGAGCTGCTGGAAAAAAGGGCTCAGCCTGCTGGGGATGTGAATGTGTTGTAGTTGCCCGTTACTGAGTTTGGCTTTTCAGGTCAAGTTGAAAAATTACGCTTCCAGCTCTGTACTTCATTTTGATTACTCATATAAATCTAACCTACCAATTCTTTTCTATTTGAATTTTGTCCAGCCACATGCCTTGAACAGGTGCCAGCTCCAGAGGCTAGTGGCACTTCCTAAAAGGGTGGTACAGACTGTTGTGAGGGGTATTGTGACTATCTTAGAATCATGATCATGACAAGAACCATCCTGTGTGCTGAAAGAGGAGATGCAGAGCACAGCAAGCCTTCCAAGAGGCTTTATGCTGTCAGGCTTACAAAAAACTCAACAGGAAAGAAAACATAAGACCAAGAACACTAGATTAAAAGTGAATTTCAGGGAAAGTTTTGGAAATACAAATGCCAGAGAAGTCTTGTCTATACATACATCCAGGAGAGCAGCAACAGAAAAGAATATATACTGATTAAGAGAGTTCAAAACTTGCTTCACAGTGGATGTCATTAATTTGGAAGTGAAACTAACAGTAGGATTGATTTGGAAGTACAAGTAGCACTAGGATTAAGCAGTTAGCTCTAAGCGTGTGACTGAGTCATCATTAGACAATCTAACCTTTAAGACACCTTAAGGTTGGAAGAATACTTACTGAAAAGTCTCTCTCATCTTTCTTCTGGAGACAAATGCAAGCAGTCCTGCAAAAATCTTTCTTTGGCGGCTGAAAGGCGTTGCTCAAATCTAATGACTGACAAAGACTTTTGCCTATTAATCTCAAAATTTCTTTTGGAAAATTTCCAAAACAATACCCCAGAAAAAAATCAGACTGGCTAGACACTAGGGCAAAGGGTCATGCTAGCTTTCCCTAATAACCATTTTACATATGCATTTCTACATAAAATCTGATTAGATTAGGACAAAGTGAAATTCTGAATATAAGCATCCAATATTACCAGTCCATTCTGAAGTGTATTAAAAAGTGAATGAAACTATTTACAGAAGAGCAGAACCTATAGAAAATTATAAAAATACAAACAGAAATTTCTAAAAAAATCTTTTCTTAATCATCTTCCATTGCACGTGTACAGTTCAGCAAATTAAAATCATATGTACTAAAGGTAAAAATATCTGCAGTCTGTAAATTGGCATCAAACATGCAGGAATACTGTAATATTTAATAAAAATAAGATACTCCTTTAATTTCATATATATTCACTGCTGCTATTTGATCTTGATAATATTCTGCCTCATAACTGTTTTATTCCTAGGAAAGGCCATAGGTCTTGTGCTATTGCTGCTAATACATTGCAGTGGTATGATTTCTGCACATGTATGGTAAATTCAAGTGCTGAAAAGTACTAGGAACCTTACACTGAATTTCTTAATTATGAAAAATAGGAATCATTAATCTTGAAAGAATGTAGTGACTATCTTCCTTAGAATATTCAATTTATTTCCCAAATTTTTCAGTACATTTCTACAACTAAAACTAACATGATGCCTTTGTTTTGTTTTACAAATCAAGGATTTTTTTTATCTTGCCATTTTTATTTGTTCTATAGCATCATTTTTTTTATAAAGTACATCCCTTTATATCTATTTCCTTTATTAGTATTATAGTATTTGTGTTACACTAAGGTTTGTTATGAATCAATCCTAAAAGTTTACATCGATACTGCAGGAAAATCTAATGGAAGAAACACAGAAGGGCTCATAGCATAGCACAGTGAAGGTTTACTCAGATTAGTACCCTGTCTCCAATAGTGGCTGCTATTAGATAATATAAATGTAAAAATAACTGTCCCAATCCTTGTGCCCTACAGTACAACCAAATGGAGTTCCTATGAGGTAGTGGCTGATGCTGCTTTCAATCCCAAAACATATCCAGCTGTATTTTTGTCAGTGTCAGCATTCCTAGATTAAAATATCTTCTAAAAAGTCATACTTCATTCTAAACAAAATAATAAAAATATCTGTTCTATTTTTACCCTCTCTATTTGTATTTAGTAGGGGATCTCTATTCTTTGACTGTACTTCAAGCTTGGAAAGGGCTCACTTAGAACAACTGCAGAGCTAGTTCATTAGCTGTTACCATTTTTCTCACTCTCTCCTTTGAAAACATACTTACAAAAAACATGGGATGCGGCTGCCTGGAAAATATAGGCTATGACACCAGCTGTGCATGTCCTCTTGTTACTTCTCACCTGTGTGTGACTGTATACAGGTGAAGCACTTGGGATTATATTTGGGTTGCAAGTTCTTGACAGTACAGATTCTCTCTTTCCCATGAGTTTGCACAGGATCTATTATATAATATTCTATTTCAATAACTGTCTTTTAGCTGTCATAATAATATGTAGGATAAACTCCAGTCTCTCATTGACAATCTCTTGATTTGATTATATTTAAAAATATGCACCCTCATAAGAAAGTTTGTAGCATTGCCCAAATGTGATTCCCCAAGCTGTGCTCTTAAAATATGTATCCACTCTGCTTTCATGTTATTTCTAGATTTATGGCACTCCTGTGAATGTTCTGCCAATAAATTGCCAGTCCTGCATTATTCATTGAAATAATGCATAATATCCTAGGAATTCATTTCAAAATAATTAGCACTAGTAAGCCCCTGAAATTTAACAATAGATGAAAAGCCATCTGCCTGCTGCTTTAGATTCGTTAAGTAAGCAAGTCAATATATTTCAGAAGCTTAACAGAGCAAAATAATTAGAGCCAAAGCTAGCAATAATTATATAGTTGTTTAAAATATTTTCAAGAGGTTTGAACATTACTATACCTTCTTTAGACATACAAGCTAAAGAGACAGCCCATAAGATTTTCAATCATTGTGAGTCATCAGAATTTCAGCTACAGTATCACCACTGGCTACATTGGCAGCTTCATATCTAAAGGTAGATACCCTAAATATTAAGCAACTAATGAGGATATCAGAAAAAAAATTCCTTAAAATCTGTTTTTTAAAGATAATCCTCTTTTCAAGCATGATTCAGCTACCCCTTCACTACTAATACAACCCCAGAGAGGCTGCATAAGCCTCCTAATACATGCAGAAAACAGGAGGTGGAAGGATTCCCAGAGGTGGATCCGAGTTCTCATCACACAGGTAAGAACACAAAGAGATGGTCAGTGAAAGCACTCAGCAGCAAAACAAAATTGAACTTCTTCTGTGTGCATAACTATTTCTGCCATCTCCGGACATCTCAACATTTCATAATTTAGGTACTGTTTAAGATAATGTCAGTGCCAATAGATAATGAGATGGAGCTGTTGTTCCTCTTTCTACAATGAACAATGTATTCTTTTCTATTACATATAACTTTATTACATATAACTTTTCTATTCTACCACAGAATGTCAACAAAATCAAAAATTTCAGGTCTATTCCCATTTTGGTCTAGAGGAGCTGAAAGTCACAGAGTCACTTTTCAAGCAGAGGTGGTACGATCACTAAAGGAGCCTGTCTGGGAGAAACTCCCAACTCTTCCACTGACGCTGTGTACCTGCATCCTAATTAGAAGAGCAATAGGGCGATTCGGAAGCTGCAGTTTAATCAAGTAGGGGGAATAGGAAACCAAATGGAAAAACATTCAACTTACCATCTAAAGTTGCTGGTTCCTTTAAATATTCTCTCCAGGTATTTGAAAAAGAATTGATAGAAATATTCAAGACGTTTGGTCAAGCTGGATACAGCCAAATTTCAGCCAAATTATCTGACAATTTTTTGTTGATTTCCCAGAATACCTTTTTAGCCAACATTTTCCTGGAAAATTTGCCGAAGAACATGCATGAAAATGCTGTTCCAATATTTCACATGCTGCCCAAAATTTGACATTGCCTGTTTTGCTCATTAGAAATTTAACCTTTTTTGTATAAGTCCTGATCAACAGGAGAATTTCAAAGTACCTCAGCAGACTTCAGACAAATTCTTCACTGGCTGGCAACCTTAATGTCCAAGGGCCACAATGAAGTTTTCATATAGACTTCTTCAGGAGTTGAACAGTTGAACATTGCCCAGCATGAAACAATATGAATAAAAACCTATTACATAAAAAAGCTTCCTGCATCCATGTCAGAAAACAGTATCTTAGTTCTCAGTTAGTTTTCTGCAAGTGGTGTTCTGCAAGTCAAACACCACCAAGCTGGTCGAAAGGGATGTTACATGCCTGATGTTAGATTCTTCCCACTATGCATTTAATAACATTGCGAATTTGTCGATTTTTAAAGCATCTAAAGTCATCTGCCTTCACATCACATTCCATAAACTCACTAGCCACTCTGTAAAGTATCTTCTTTTTTCTGTTTTAAACTGATCTCTCTGGTTCTCACACAGGTTACATGTATGTATGGTGGTAGCTTGCTACCACTGAGGTTTACAGGTTCTTGAAAGCCTACAGAAGAATGGAGATCTCCTAGGAGATAATCTTTGGCAATGTCTCCTATTCCTCCACAGGCTATCCTTCTTAACATTTAAACATCTATAAATGGAAAAAAGTATCAGAATTTCTGTTCTGTGAGGAGTTATAAACTCTAAGTTTTTAATTATAATTTTGGGAATAACAATTGGGGCAGAAGTTTTGAGTGTTGACTAACTGACTAATTCTAACTTTTGAATGAAGTATGTCTTCTTCTGCTTGTCAAGCTCAAATGTGTACTTCCAAATTTACTGTTGTTTTCCATTTAAACCAGAAACTGCAGCATAACAGGTGTAGACGTCCCAGAACACAAAATTCATGCAACCCTGTAACAATATAACCCAAATAAAACAAACTATATTTAGAATGCATGCTTCCTTAGTCTTCAGGACTTCACAGCAGTCCTTTGCTTACAAATAAACAAACATCTGAATAAGTGTGAATTCCTCAATCAGCACTGGCAGCCATAAATAAAAGAGTGAAGGCTGTTTATCACCACCATTTGACAACAGCTGACAGTGTTTACTCAGCACCAGCTCTTCACAGAGACAGCTACTTCTCATTAATGCAGAAAATTACATTCATGCAGGTCAGGGTTAAGGTAATTGGTAAAGTATGAGAAGGGAAGTATGTGCTACAATTGTCAGCCCTGAAACAAAGTGTGAATAAATATGTAACATATCACTTTCAGTACATCATCCACAACAGATAAAACGTGAAGAAAACAAACACTTTGCAGAATACATAGTACTGTTATGAAAGCAATACTGCTGTAAAAATAGTAGCATTTCTTAGTGTGAAATGCTGCTGATACGCTTCAAGAATGTTTAGGGAAAGATTTTCTAAATACAATTTCACATTTAAAATCTGTTTATCATTAATCTACAAAAACTAATTGGGTTTTAATGTAATTACAAAAGGGTCATCCACTGTTGTTAGAAAGTACTCAAATAGTTGGGCTTTCTGTATAAGTTAAGAATGTGTGACCAATGTGATTCATGAAGCATGAACTGTGTAATCTATTTAAAGTTTGATGCTTCTATGCATTGCTAAATCAATTGTTCTCATAAATAATCTATGACCTGAAAAAGCAGAAGTGTCATTCATTAATAGTCTCTAACAAAAGGATATAGGCAAACCAATGATAAGGTTGTGGCTTTTAAATTAGCCATCTCAGTGATGTTCAACAACAATGCTGTAAAACACTGTGATTTAGTTCTTGTTAAGTGTAGGTCATGAGGAGGTGGGACAAGGTCTTGATCATGTTTTTGAGTTCAAGTAGGTATCAAATGTCTAGGTACAGACAAACTTTTGGTTCAAGACATGACTGTTGTGATGTGATGTGTAGGAACTTATTAATGCACTATGCTGCTCTGTGGGCTAAGACAGTCCCATGACACATATCATATCATTTATTATTTAAGTACTCCTGGACATAAAGTGTTGACACCACATAATCAAGACAGATAATAATGTGGGAGCCATCACGATAGCAGAGCTGCAAGTCATTATTAGACATGAAAGTTATGTCTCGTGATACTGTGATCTGTCACAGCTGCCCACAACCATATATTGCACTTGAGATAGACACAATGCTCTTTGGAGAACTAAACTTTGTTCAGACAGCTTCTCTCAGCCTTCTGTTTTCTTCCACAAGCAGCATCAATCAGCACTTTTCCTTAGGCAGCAACACCCAGCCTCCTGAGTACTAAACTTTACCTACATAGCCTTCTGATTTGTTTTACTTTCTGCATGACCACCTGACTCCTTTCTGTTCCTTAGAAAGCTGCCTATCCCTGTCCATTCCTTGTTTCCTGTTCCTCATTCGGCATCTTATCTTTTCTGTTCCTCTCCCAGCCACCTATCCCTGTCGCCTCTTAGCACAACCACCAGACTCCAAGACTCTGGCACACCTTCACAGCTCAGTAGGCAGACCCCAGGTGACTTAGGATCAGCCAACTCCTCTTTTGTAGGGCTCGTCCTTATCGGTTACACCTGTGGCCTATCAAGGGTTGGACTGCTTCAAGTCCTCTGTAATCAGCACAGCCACCCATAGTGATCCATCTAAGGAATATCACTCAGAACCATAACTAACTCCTTTCACCACTGCTAGGACATAAAAGTATCATCTGTCTGACATTCTGTTGGATGCTTCATCATGAAGTAAGCTAAATGCTGCGGCTTTTGGGAAATCAAAATAAAGTACTGAGACTGACAAAAATCACAACTGTATATACTGTTAAGTTTTCAGGTTCTCCACTTACACCTAGAAAAGTACTTTTGAGTCTGTTCAAGAGAATCTCTCTAATTAGATTCAACAGCCTTCAAAATAATAGCTATAATTGAAATCCTCATGCAAAAATGTTCTGGTGAGAGGTGAGTGGCCGTTTTTTACAGATCCCAATTTGGGCCAAAATTGGCAGTTTAGCTGTAATAAGTCATTAATAAATCTATATTTTAAGTAGAGTTTCATTCCAGGTTTCTCTGCAAAGATTCCAAGTGAGGAACTGAGACTGCCAGAAAGTCTATTGGAACAAAATCCTTTGACTTGCAATTCCTTGTTCTCTTGGGTATGAAGAACACAAATACACATAAATGCAGGCTCATTGGACCTATTGTTTTTAGAAGAGATTATTGCTCTCTCTAAGGGAGATTAAGAACACATCATTCCTGAGAAAACCAATTATAAACACAATGAATCTTTATTTTGAAATCTTAATTTTTAACTTCTCAATTTGTTTATGATTTAAAAGTTTAAAAATGTTGTTGACTTAATAATTTTTTTTATCAAAAACTGACAAATCTTTACAATTTTTTTAATATTTCGAAGTGTTAGAAATTTGAAAAGAAACTATGTGTGAAAATAATGTCTAGTTTGAAGGCCAGATGCCTAAACTTTTTCAGTTTTATTGCACTAAAATTCTGTTTCCATTGCGTGTGTAGGTGGAGACTGTTACTACCAAATTTATAAATTGCAAAACTAAGAAACACTACCGAAAGAATCAAGAACTAAAGAGTGAGTTAGAGACTGGAATCTGCAAGGTGAAGCTGTTTAACTCTGCTCTTCCTGTTAAGCGCTGAGACTTGGCACTAGTGGAATTTAAATCTTTTCCATCGAAGCAGTCTCTTATCTGGTGTTACTGACCCTTCCCTAACTTCTGATGTTTTTTATCTGATATCATCACATGATATCAGAAAAATCTCTGAAAATCCAAAACTGAGCTTGTGCGTAGGATGAGATTTACAATCTATGTTTCATGACAAAACCTGATGAGTAAAGCCATTGCAAGATAGTCATAACACTGTTCATAAAACATTATTTTTAACACCATACTATTAAAGCACACTAAAGAAGTTATTTCTTTAAATTATAGTTTACCTAACATTCATGCCACATATCTATAATAAGCCACTGGTTTTAGTCTGAACTATAAATACAAAATTAAATTTGGGAAATTTATGTGGAACAAATCAATACCTACAGGAATTTTACGTAAAGGAAACTAATACCAAATTTCAACCTTTGTGTTTGCAATACAATATACAGATTTGCTTTCAGCAAATATATATGACATATAGTCATAGAAACACTTCATTTACATGCCCCTAATGAACAAAAAGTGCTCATGCCTGTGAAAAGAATAAATTCATTGTGTTTATTCTTTTTCTTGGTGTCAAGAATTGTTTCTTTCTCTGTAATTGTCACCAGGCCTCTAGGGAAAAGCAGGGAGGCAAGGCAGAGAGGCAATCCAGAGCCAAGAAGGCTGTGGCCACAGGGCACACTCTGCAAGGTCCCAGAGCCACTTGCCAAGGGTTACAGAGATCCACATGACGCAGCTGTGCACGTAAACTGAGTCACAGCAAGCGATGAGGCAGACCCGTGTGATTTGCTGACTCAGAGTGACATGAAATGAAATTAAATTGGAACTGAAAATAAGGGGGAGTGAGGGAAGAGTTTCACACCTATTTTAGAGGTGAATGTTAAAAAATAAACCTGAAGGCATTACTATGCAAGGCTATTGAGTGGACTTAGCCAAACCTGAGTTAGGTACCATGTTTCTGCTCTTAGGAGCACCTCGTTGCAAACTTTACTCACAAAACACCTGCTGAACTACCACAGTTTATGAACTGGCATATTAAGGGAAGACAAGACAGGAGACTGTTCTCTCTGATGACTTGTGGGAAGGAACTTTTTCCTTTGGTTGCTGAACAGCAGGGAATAAAAATGCCTCAGAGTACTAACAGCCATTTCTAAGTGTTAACTGAAAAGAACGATCCTCCTTGGCCAACAGAACTAAGGACATGAACCACTTGACTGTACACATGTAAAAACTGAATTATCACAGTGGTTCTCTGGAAGCATTCATTGTAATGCAATACATGGCTGTTTCAGAGGAAAACCTTCTTTGGCCACAGCCACTACTTAGGATTGTCTCACGGAAAAAAACAGCTCATACCAGAACTGGAAAAATTCTCCTGTAAATCATACATACAGAATGTAAGCCTAACTCTCGCTACACCATGAGGACTTTAGTTCTTTCCAAGGACCTGAGTTTCACTCTTCCTTCCTCTTCTTCCTCTTTCTCTTTCAACTATTACCTCCAAATGGGAGGAAGTCAGATAAAGTGTGGTTAAGTGCTGCAATTAACGTAACTATTGCAATATATTTTTTTCGTTTTATTTGGGGATGATGATGAATTAGCAAAACTTCAGCAACTAATAAAATTAAAATTAAGGTATTATTTGTGCAACTGCATTGCACAAAAAGCAGTTTTTCAATTTTAAGTCTATCTGTTTCAAAAATTCTCTTGTCAGTGTCCTCCCCATCCTTCAGGACAGCATTAATTTAAAAAAGCAGGAGATACAGAGAAGGAGAGACACATACAGAGAAGCTCTACACATACTTTTTTTTGCTAAGTCTTGTAAAAGATTAGCAGACAGATATCCTTCCATCTCAAGCAAAATGTTTACATCTAATGAGGTATTTCCAAATGTGTTATTCTCGTCCACTGCCATACAATGATAATTTTTTGCAAGCATCTACTGTTACAGAAATAATGGCTTAATCACCACTAAATTTTTTAATTGTGTACTTTACACTTTGCAAAACTTATTTGAAATTAAAAATTTCTCATTCACCTTGGTCCTTCGACTTTTTGCCTCTTCTTCAGCTTCATTTTTTTTTTTTGTAGATGCCATGCTGCTATAAAATGTTGGAGTCTTTAATGACCGTTTTCTTCCTGTGCTCTCAGCTTACAGTAGGTTTGCCTTTAGATATTTTTCTGAGGTTGGTTCGAGGCACTGGTAACCTAACATATCCTAGTCAACTGCCAAAGTATTTGCTCAGGTTTTAAATACATTATGTCTAGTGAACCCTAGTGTTGAGATTTTTGTTCATTAGAGCTTATATGTATTGTTTTCTTCACTAAGGATCAATTAATAGATTGATAACTCTATTGAGAGTTGAATCCTGGCAGGGTAAACAGTGAGCCTTAACAAATTTGTATTTTGGGAGGACTTCTTCTAAAGGAGGAGTGTTGAAGAGGAGTGATGGAGGACTGCATCAATGTCTATAAACATCTGAAAGGAGGCTGTCAAGAGGATGGATCCAGGCTCTGCTCAGTGGTGCCCAGCAACAGCAAAAGAGGCAGTGGGCAGAAACTGATGCAGAGGAAATTACACCTGAACATGACGACAAGCTTCTTTCTTGTGTAGTGACCAAGCACTGGAACATATTGCCCAGAGAGGGTGTGGAGTCTACCTCACTGGAAGTGGTCAAGAACTGTCTGAATGCAATCCTGTGCAATGTGCTCAGATATGACCCTACTTGATCAGAGACGTTAGGACAGACGACCCACTGTGGTCCCTTCCAACCTGACCCTTTCTGTGATTCTGTGATTAAATAGCTTTTAAGAACTTGATTGTGAGCCATACTTGAAAGAAAATTCTTTTATTAATGTGCCTTCACTACTGTATATGAATAAAGGACTTGTTCTTTATTAAGAACTTTGTTCTTTATAAAGAACAAGGAAGAACAGGAAGAAGAAAGCTACCTCAAGGATATTGTTTAATAATAATAATAAAAACTACACTTCTAAAAGGGATTCATGTCTCCTAATTTAGACACTTAATGAAACTTCATCAAAAATTCGCTTTTGCTAACACCAGATTAAATCTGTTTATGTAACAGGGAAGGTGTTTGGCTCATGCCAAGAAAGAAGATGTATCCTAACTGATTTCTAGGTGCTTGATTTAGGGGTCTAAGAATGAAGTGGCATTGGGTCAGTGGAAAGAGATTCGCATTTACAAGATATACAGAGCACAGGTAGGTTGATTCACACTTTCTGTTTTTCTTCTCTCTTTCAGCTGTGGGGAAAGACTTCTAGTTTCAAATCTCAAACTAAATTCTTAACTCTGAAAACTCCTACTCATTTCAGATGGATTTCTAAAGCTAAATAGAGAATAACAAACCTGTGCACCATAATTTGATGTGCTAAACACATTAATTGATGTTTTCAGAGGTCTTTTCATCTTTTCTTATACCTTCTTCCTTGTGACTTCAAAAGGCCCAACTAAATTAATGTGATGAAAACCTAGAGAACTATTAATGTCTCACAACTGGAAAATTCATAAAAATGCATTCAATCAAGCATTATCAAGTATTACTAAGCACTATGCCGAATATAAACTAATTAATATAGCTGTAGATTCCTGAAGAATATTCCTGTAAAATGAGTTGTTTACAGGCATTTTGAATAGCTCAGAAAACTCAAACAGGACCTTCCAAACTGGAAATTTGTACCTGGAATGAATTTCTGCCAGCATTACTTAAGGTATTGGCAATCGTTCCTAAGTACAATATTTGCAGAGTTGCATTTCCCCAGACACAACTCAGTGGTGTCCTTATGGCTTGAAGACACCTTCCTGCTCCATATCACAGTTGAATTTAGCTTTGTCTAAACTTAGAAAAGTGTGTCCAGGTTTCTGCGGTGAATGGTCTGCCAGGGAGACAGGAGGCAACATTGTTTAGAAGATAAATTCTCCTGCCCTCAGGGTTTTTAAATTCCCAGCTCATACCAGTAAGAGCTACCGAACTAAACAGCTTTGTAGAATTGTAGCTTTCTTGCTGGAAAGAGATGCTAGTGGAAAGAGATTTAAAAGGTCTTCTCAAATTCACTAAGGCAATCTTTTCAACTGAATTCCATAGGCCTGAAAATATAAATCTGAAGTCCAGTGCTTCAGATTGTAAGTCAGCCTTGGCTTAATGTACTTCATGAAAAAATCCTACAGCACATTGCTTCAGAGTAATCAACATATGAAGCTGATTACACTTAACACTTCCTCTGTACACAGATAGGTGCTGGAAACAGGACACAAACTATGAGGACCACTGGCCTGTTAAAGCATGGTGATTTTTACAGTTTATATATCTGTTTCAAATATACTTAATTATGTCCACAAATTAACAATGAAAGAGATATGTGGCTAATCTGCAGTGTTGTAGCTTTAAGTCATTAATAAAGACAGGACATAATTTTTTAGTGATTTGCATGAAGTATTGCTCCTTCACAGGAATGGGGTCTGTGTAAAGACTGATTCTTCCAACTTACATTAAGTTTCTGCAAAATTCAAGTAATGACAGAGTGTGATGTAGACAGACATGCCAGTTTAACTGGGACTAAGGAATCACATACATTTGTTACTACTTGCCTGGAAGTTACCACTTTACAGCTATTTGCTTCCAGTGTATTGCAAGTAGACATGTCTGCAGCACAGCCAAGGAGTCTTACAGGAGACAAAAGTTAACAAAGTGCAGCATATGCTTTGCCTTCCATAACACTGAGTAAATGAAGGATTTTTGTTAAGAGCAAGTTGTAAATAACTGATGCTGTAGCCTAATTTGCTTCTGTTTTTCAACAAGATGTGTAATCTCCCTTCATTCTGCTAGAACTCTGTACAAATGTGCCATCTAAACCAGCTCTTTTCTACAGTGTTTTATGGCTCTTTAGTTGCAGGCTGGAGAGCATCTCAGCCAGAGCACCGTCCCTTTGTCATTCCGATGTCTGAGTAGCTACTTGTTTTGGTACCTCAAAGGTGTGATACTCTCTACTATAATTTTTAAATAATGATGGAAATATACTCAGGAAGGCAGTTGTACTCCACCTCCTGCATAAACACTTCCAAAATTAAAGAAATATTGCTATGGTTTAAGAGGCCAAAGCTCCAAAGAAAGTAACTCACTTCTTTAAAGCCACTTACAAAATAAATAGCACAAATGTACTGAATAAAGGTGGGGGAAGAGATAAAGATTTATATGTACAGAATACATATTTGTCCCTTTCTGACATGGTTATGAAATGGAAGAGAAACTGGGATAAACACTGCTTTTGAATGCCTTCTTTGTAAAATTATTTTTACCTACCAAATCATAAAATAAGAAATAGGGCAGCAGTTTTCAGTTTTATTGGAAAGAGTTTCTCATTTTCCCTCGTCTCATGTATGAATACTGACAAAAGGTATTAAAGAGAAACACCGAGAACACAAACTGCTGAAGACATAATGATATATAGAAGACATGGAAGTTTGCACAGCAAATTTTATCTTGTTCAGAGGACATTTGGATAATACCGAGAGAGCATTCTGCATTCCAGAAATGAACTGCTATTTAGGCAGTTTTATTTATTACTGCATGTTCAGTAATGAGAGAAATGGAGTTATTCATCAAACTGAGGGAATATCACAGTATGACTGAGGCTTTAGTTAGAGGAATCTGAAAATCTGAGATGGAAGGGATGAAATGATAAGCAAATATCAAGACTAAGCATGTCACCAAAAACTGAAGATTAGAGCAGAATCTAAACATATATTGTGGATCTACTGTGACATGCTGAATGCCCTAAATTCTTGTAAATGTCTGTGGGAACTGCCTAGAAGTATCTAGTAATCTAGGACCTAGATTTAGCTCTAGGGCAAGAAGACCCTTTATATCTAGAAAATTTTGTGAATAGTCATTTTATTTCTTCAGTAACCTTTCCTATAGACTGTCCTTCGACATATGTCTTGACAAAATTCTTAATCAGTCTCCCTCAGATAAACAGAATTAAACTACAATTTCCCATTTGTCAAATTTTTCTGGAATAATCTACACAATGATCTAAAATCACCTCTAATATAAGTGAACAGGTAAAGAAGGAAAGAAGAAAAAAGTGACAAGGATAGCATGAGTTTTGCAAGGCTGCAAATGACGCTTCTGTTCCTGAATGTTAACTCATTGCAAGCTACAGAGTGTTCAAGTACATTAAAAAGTCATTTCAAGGTGTACAGTACTAAGGAATTTTCACAAAAAATATTCTTCATAAGATTTTCAGTTAAAGCTAGGTGCTTAAGCATGGAAATACCTAAAAGCAATAAATACTGTGGATCAGTATAGACTAACTATTGCTATGTACACTCACAGCATCTGCATGTAGACCAGGCAATTCCTATGTCATCACCACCTGGAACTGCTTTCTCACCATACATTATCTGTCCAAATAGCAGGCAGGGCGTTTTTTTCTATTGTACCCATGAGTCACCAATCACTGATTTAAACTACATTGATAATTGACACACCTGGCTATGAACAAACTAGACCTTTATGAACATTTGAAGTTGTCATAGTGAAGTCAAAAAATGCCTTTTGCATTAGAAAATGAATCTAATTAACTAGCTAAGGGACAGGTAAAAATAATTCTTAACATTAGCAAACTGTGTACATTTGGAAAGGGAAACAGTTGCATAGACATTTCAACCTCTTTCAAAGACAGCACATTTAGAAATGAGGATAACACTTGCATGTTTTCTGGTAGGCATGAAATGTAGAAAATGCATGTGATTTTTCCAAACATAGTATGGTTGTTCACTATTTTCCCCTCTCTTTTAGCTGGGTGTATGACCTCCTGATCCATACCACTTTCATATGTAAAGTTCTAGTCCACAGATGTCTTCCAAATTAACACTACCTACCCTAGCCTTGTCCTTCTAGTGGTGATCAAGTTTTATTAGTTTAAGTTCTGCTGTTCACCTTAGGTGAAACAGCTTTCTTATAATATAACTCTTCTGATGTCAGTATATTTCAGCTGGAAGAGGTCTGGAGGGAAACACAGAGTAAACTTAAAAGGTCTGTGGAAATCTGTAACACCAAATCTTTTTTTCATGTCTATACTGCATCACTTTTGTAGCTGAAGAAATTTACCATAGAAATTCTTAAGTAGTGTTAGCCTATCCTCACTTCCTTTGTTTTTTTTTTTTTAAACGAAGATACTTTAAGCATCCTAACAATTATTACCTTGTGGTTTGAGAGGTTTCCAAAGCACATGAACTCTGAAAACATAAAAGCCTTTTTTTTTTCCTATCCCTGTTTTTGCAAGTGTTTGTTCTTATTATTTTCAGACCATTTTTTTAAATTTCATAGCAGCAGACAAGATACATTAACTGTCGCCTGCAATAGAGAACACAAAGTAAATCACAGATGGAAATGGTTTATAACAATTGTTCAAGTGTCAGATAGGCAATAAGCCATGAGTAGGTGGTAGCAAATGTGAAGAGAACTTTATGCTTTGAAAGAAGCCACTGAACATTTTTAATATTCCTCCCATTCTTAGGTATAAAATAAAATTATCCAAGCGCAGTGAAAGTATCCTGTAACTAACAAAAATTACCAGTTGTTCCTGGCTATCGTGTTCTTTTTATTTTTGTTTTATTCATTTATTTGACAGATACTTTGCCTGTTTTGCATGATACCATGCAGAGACAGTTCAACTTTTCAAGTGGAAAATCTGATTAGACTAATCAGGAAATAAATATAAGAGATCGAGATCCCTATGACCATGAAATTTGACAGAAGTTCACAGTCCATAGAAGTCATATGTTTATATATTACTGATGAATATTCTAATCCTATCTAAATATAATGCTAATCTGAATGTGTATTTTAAAATATCTTATTGCACAATAGTGACACCGCAGCACAGATTGCTACCAAATGAATCCTTGACTAAATCATCAGGCAGCAACCTAGATAGCAAAACTGTGAAAAACGAGTCATGGTTTGATTCAATCTAGTGTCACATTTGATATGATAGATATTTAAGAATGGGAGAAGTCCATTGTGCATATGTGTACAATGCTCTGTGCAGTCTATAATCAACATGGGAAAAAAATCTAGTCGGTAAAATTCCCATAGTGAGGCTATAAAAGTGTTTTCTAAGTAATTTTGAAAGATTACAGGGAACAGCAGAAAATGGTGCAAAAAATGCAGTCACATTGTGATGGGTTCAAACAGAGAGCTATCTTTGTGTACCACCAGCTTTATTGCCTCACACAGAACCCAATGCTTTTAAGCCACTCTCCTCGGGAAGGGGGAGAAGCTTTCTGTTACAGAAGTGTAATCTACCCACAGCAACCATCTCTCAGATCACAGGAAAGAATGTAATAGTCAACTTTTTCACCTTTAGCCAGTCTTCTAACCTGATTGTGCAGAGTTGTGCCTGAAGTTAGTTCAGGATTTCTCCTTCCACCATGCAAGAACCACCAAGCAGACAAAGAATTCAGGTTTCCAGCAGTGCCTCTGCCACAGCGTCTAAGCAGTGGCTGGTAGTACAGTTTGGTTCAGTGGAAGCAGTCACAACCAGATCACAGAGCTGAAGCCAACTACAGCTGAAGCTGTAGTTGTCCCCTGTTGCTATAGACACCTGGTCCTAAAGTGCTGCCACAGGAGATGCAACAATAGCTATTGATCAAGTTGGTTCAAACTCCTCACAGAGACTCTTGCTTCCTTTAATTCTTCCAACACTCTGGAGGGGGAGATCGACATAAGACAAGCCTGTCACATACTTTGCTATGTTAAAATTCCTATCTTAATTTGCCAAGAGTCATCCTGTAGCTTTTACCTTTCCTGTACGCTTGAAATTATCTCAAAGCAAGGGCACACAGCAAGCTTTTGCTGAATTGTGAATCTCTCTGGACTGCTCCTGGCTAAGCAGTGTTATGGGAAATTAAATTGTAATGCAGGAAAGTAGTTAGAATTTGCAACAAAAAGAATGTTGAGCTTTCCAGAGAAAAGGAGAAGATTTTTTCATTGTATTCATAGCAAGGTAAAAGTTTCAACTGGCACATTAGTCATTTTTTGCAAAGCCCTTATTAATAACACTCCTTCTTCAGTATATCAGTTTAATCTGTTAAAAAAGCTTAGTTTAGACTTTCTGCAGGAAACACAGTAAATTATAAACAAATCCAGTTTAACACTATCCCAGTGCTGTGGTGCAGCTGGCTGCACTAATGCTTATCACATTAAAACTGTTAACTGAAAGACAGTCTAATCCATTCTGGCAACTGATGCATGTAAATTCTTGAATTAAGGTAAAACATGTTTGAGAAAATTCCTTCCAGCCTGTTCAGCGGGTATGAACTCTTTCTTCCCTCTTTTCCCTTCATTGACTAAAGGCCTGCTCCATATTAAAACACATTCTGTGTAGAGTTCTTGTCTTTAAGTCTGGACCAGAAGTCTCTGAGTGCTAACAGTAATCTCTGCATCTATGCAACCCTAATTCAAAGATTCAGAAAAGCTACTTTTCTGACACAGAACTTTTTGGTGTCTGTTGCTGTGCTAATGTTGGTTTGTTATACTAAACTGCCCCCTTGTGTTTTTTGACTTGAAGCAAACACATTGCTCCTGTGTGCAAAGTGAAGGGGTTCACGACGGGTAATTATATTTTTAGAAATATGTTAGTGCTTTTTGAAAACAGCGCTAAATCTTGGTCTGGGAACAAAAAACAGTTATTCTATATGGGGTGCTATATAAAAATTTTTACATTAGCAAGAAGCAGTGCTTAGCAATGACAAAGTTTACTTTGAAGCTTAATAATGCAAAAATTATTAAGATTATCTACTGTCCCTTAAAGTGGGGAGAAATTGGTCAACAGCATGATAGGATGAAGGTCATAATCAATTTAAGTGAAATAAATAAATTTCTATCAAAAGATATAAGCTTCTCCATCTGCAGATCAATATCAGATAACTTAGATTATTAAATGTGTTCAATGAATACCACACCCAAACTAATCTCAAAGTCAAACTTTCAGCAAAATTTCTGCTAGATAACAAGATACACTCAAATGGAAAGTAAAACCAGAACTATCACAGTAGACCGTCTATCAATGAGAAAACACATGAACTTAAATTGATGAATCAATTCAAGTGAAAAGAAATCAGAATAACCTCTCTGAATCCCCTTTTATAGAATATGGTCAAAAAAATGCCCTTCACATTCCTGGATGAGTTGTGGTTGAGAAGTACTAACATACCGTTTGAAAACCAGTTCCCTTATTGTTCCATACCAAAAATTAACATTGAACAAGAGAGAAGTTTGATCATGCGCACCAAAAGCGACAGAAAGATAAAAATGGCAGCTACTGACTCCCTATTCAGTCAAGGGAGAATTTTCAACTTTTCCTGTGGAACTTTATAAATGAACCCTGAAAAGTCTGGCTATAGGAAATATTCTCTATATGTCCCTTAAAAAAGCAGGTCAAACAGGGGTGGAGTGGGTGGAGTTTTTTGTGAATAGATGGATTTCCATCTGCAACCTTCAGTGTGGAAGACTTCTGGTGGGATAAAATAGGTGATGATAATATTTACTAGTAATGGGTTTTGGTTTAATTCCAAATCAAATTCAAAGTATCTCACACATCCTAGGGATACTTCAAAAAAAAAAAAAAAANAACTAAAAAAAAAAAAAAAAAAAAAAAAAGAGTTGTCTTCCTGTGGCGATGTGATTTCAATAATGCTCTTGTGCCACAATATAATGCAAAGGCATAAACTTAATGATGAGAGAGCACAACAGGTTTGGGTGCAATGAGTGAAGAATGCTATTCATCTATCTTCAGTACTTTTCTCTCAATTATATTCCATGTGGAATCATGTTTGGAAGAGAAAGAAATTTTCCATCTATTTTTTGAATATGACTCCCTAAAAACTTTCAAGATTTTGAAATTTGTGTGCCCTTACACTGGTACCAGTGAAGCTGCTCACATGAATAACTGTTCATCAGGATGAATGAGGAATCAAGATTCACAGTCAACCAGAATTAGGAGTGAGATAGGCAAACATTGTCTTTGAAAACAAGATTTTAAGTCAAGACAAGAAATTATGGTAAATACAGTCATATGTTAAGCTAACACTGGAATATATATTGTACAACAGAGCATGAGTTATGAAAATGTGATTACCAAGAAAAAAAGTAGTCTCTTACCAGTGAAAGACATTAAACATGCAATTCTGTAAGAATAGCAGCTATCTTAAAATAATTCTGACCATGAGACTTTGTCCTTCTAACCAAATGGGAAAGCTTATAGGATTAAATTCCATAGAATTCATATCATATTAAAAAATTCATTTGGGCCAATTTTTAAAAAATAGCTACCTTGCAGAATAAAATTAATTCTTTGACTTTCTTGATAAGAAAAGAGCAGAAATCTAAAGGCTACATTTTAATTTGAATTACATTTGCCCATATTTTAAATGCTCATCTATATTTTTTAATGCAATGATAGAATATTTGTTTTGCATGGTGTCCCAGACTTTGCATTTGCATACCCCTCAAGAACATTGTGGGGACAAGAAAGGCAAAAAAAGGCATAAAAATAAATTCAGTCTTTGCCACGAGCTGAACCTATTTAGTTCAGCAGATGAAAAAATTAGATCATTTGATATGTTCCCCAGCAATTAAATGTAAGGACTGAGCGCAGTGCAAGGAGCAAGGGAGTTTCAATCACTGAAACCCTGCCATGGCAGATACACTGTAAA
Source organism: Phainopepla nitens (assembly GCA_013400175.1). Lineage (NCBI taxonomy): Eukaryota > Metazoa > Chordata > Aves > Passeriformes > Bombycillidae > Phainopepla > Phainopepla nitens. The sequence goes on from VXBQ01009476.1 coordinate 93,353, forward strand.
CACAAGGCAATGTGACTGATGTACAGCAACCTGAAGGATCAGTAATGGATTTGGTGATCCACACAAATCTCAGAATATTTCAGTTCTTCCATGCATTTTTGCCAGACGTAGACTGTGACAGGGAGATGTTTTCCATGGAACTCCATTAATCCCAGAGAAGCTGAATATTGAGTTTCCTGCAAGTTGAAGTCTTTTCCAGGATGTTTCTGCAATTTCTGACCTTGCAATAAATAGAGTGACAATGAGTTAAGCAGAGAGTGTAACCCGAGGGAAAGGAGATTTTCAGCCTCCTCTAGGAAAGCCAGATAGATAGCTGGCTGACACAGGCAGGTCACAGAGTGACTGTAGTGCAGCAGGAAAGGTTTCACAGAAGGAATAAAGCACCTTTCAATGCTGGCTATGCAAATGAAAGTCTCCAGGCTTAAGATGGGCATGGGTTAGATTCAGGAGAAAATTTCAATGAAAGAAAATGTGGTTTACTGGCACATCTTATGGTTCAAGGATATTGCAGGTAAGTGGGGAGTAAGGGCCAGGTGGAACAGTGGTGGAATGATTCTGATAGGTGGGGGACTGAAAGATACAGTAAAGAACAGAGACCTGGGTCTAGTGGAAACTGCTTCTCAGCCTCTCATCTTAAAATGTTAGGGCACTTTTTAATTCTGTTTGAAAAGATATGGCAGAATCCAGCATATTGATATAGTTTCTCTTCAAAATTATTATCACTCAAGCTTTTCACATTGCACTTATCATTCTGCTTTCCCATTTCAATCACTGTCACTCACATAATAAGCATAAGTAGTGAGATATGAAAAGACAGGAATGGGTGCATAAAGAACAGTCTGTGAACTGCAGACCCAAAGGGTTTTTTTGGGAGCTAGCTATTTGCAGTGCACTGTGCACACACTACTGGATGTTTCATTTTTATGACAGATCAATTCCATACACCTTTTACCAGTCTGACTCATCTGGGCCTTCTGAAGATTGTGTTTGCAAAACTCACTTTAGCACAGTGAACATTAAATAAATACTGAAGTGGATTTTCTCTGTAGCCAAGTTCCAAGATCTTTTGAGATTTAGCTACATTTATAGGGAACAATCTAATCCTTATACCACAGCAAGGAGAGAAGGATGACAACATTATGCAGTTACACTAGTGCTGAATTTTATCTCTAGTATCTAGACTTAATTAGATGTCTTCGGAATGTAATTTTACAGAAAAATATTTTGCTGCTACTACAGGGAGAAAAGTAAAAAAAAAATGTTCATATTGAATTGAAAGACATTTAATCAAGAATCTTTTTTCTTTCTGTCACTCATGAAAAAAAAGGAGACAGAAGAACTAGCTGTGCTGACACATAAAGAGCTTTAGAAACTGGAATATTATATGACAATCATTCCAACTTGGATAAAAAAGGAATGAAACCTTGAGAGAAAAAAGATAAAATATTGCCAAGAGAAAACAGAGCTCACAATTAGACCACAGAAATCATTAGATACAGACTGACAAACAGGGAAGATAATTCAAAATTCATCTCATTCCAAGAGTCATACCCCAAACCACTTTGGTATTTTTTCTTTACTCAAACAGTAAAACAGAAAACATTAACTTATAGTCATAGGTATGATCTACTGTTTAAGCAAGATGAGAAATGTATGTTTGTAAAATGGGAAGTTATAGGAGAATCTCATTTGTGATTTGGTTGAATTTATTCAAGCTTTTACTCCCTCCGGTCTGCATTCCTCCCCTTTCACAGCCAAAAAAGATCTTGCACAGGATCACTCTATACATCGTCTTTTTCTAATCTGTATTTTCAGAGTTTTATAACTAATTTTCTGTCTGAAAAATTACTGCAATTTCATAGCTGAAAATCAACTCAGTGTTAAAAAATAATGATTTCTCTCCCCTCTAAAATCATTCCCAGAACACGTCTGTTGTTGCATTTTTTCCCTCATCTTTAACCCAGCTTTTGCAATAGCATTAGGAGTAGCTAGCTATTATCAACAGCTCCTTATTTACATTCGGAGCCACTATATAATGGCAAAGAGTTCTGATTTGTTAATATTTTTCATAAACATTAACTCCCTTGTATTGTTATGTTACTCTGTTACGGTAGTCAGGTTCAGTGTTAGAAGTTTCTTCAGTTTATGCTCCAGCCTATCCTGAAAGATCTGTCATTGTGAATGCATTTCTATTCCTTTACTGTCTACTAAAACCGCAAGACAATCACCAAGTTCATGCTGTTAAGAGAAAAGCATCAGAACCAAGCCAACAAACTGTCTTATCACAGGATGACACCTACTAAATTTAGTGGTACTCTTAGATGGCTCTGAAGGAGAATCTACAAGACACTTCTACATAATCACACTGACTTCCTTAAAATCACCATCCATATGTATTTTCATCTGCAGTAAGAAAGGGACGTCTACCTTTTCAGGCAGCATGGAAGATGCCAGAAGGAAAAAGACAGTAAACAGGTAGCGGTAGGAAGATGGATCAGGCACAGTATTTCCAAGGCCAGGAGCCTATCAGGGTTGGGTATAGCTTAGCAGCATAAGCAAGGATTAGATGATCTGCCCAAGAAGGGGAAAACGAGACCTTGTGCTGACTTCATGGGAGGATCTTTCTGTTTCTGAGGGAAAGGACTGTGGGAATGGGTGAGGAGACAAGCAGTGGGAGTTGGCATCGCCCAAAGCTGCAATGTGGCGGCAGGGGCATTGTAAGTTTGCTCTGTCATGTGATGCTTCCTTCCCTTCCCCACCCATCAGGGGCAATCTGGCAGGAGGAGCCATCTCCCAAGGAGATAATATCTGTGCACAAATGTGTACACCAGGCACTGAGAGGAGTGCTCCTTTGTCTTGTTAAATAGTGCTGTCTCAATATCCTCATCTTGTTCTGGAAAATTATAGTTCTTTTCTCTGATTATACCTTTCTTGTATCTTTTCACTGTGCTCAAAGCTGTCTTGATGGTAGTAGCTCAGCTACTCATGTCATTCCTTTCTGCAGTCAAAATATCATCTCTTTGTCAGTCACTTTTCTTGCCTGTGCTGTGCAAGATTTCCATCACTGCATTATTAAATTCCGGCTATTTTTCAGCTAAATTTTAATCTATGCTTAGAAAGAATGCATATTCTTATTACACACTGATCAAAAACTTTGGTAACACCCTTCCATGGTTACAGTGAAGGAAATGCCAGAGTGGTAATGCAATTATATTTGAGACTCTGAACTGGAAAACATCCAAATTCATTACTGTCGATTTTCTACATTTGCACTACTTTTGCTTAATCATAAGGTGATCATTACTGGGCCAGAATACTTTGCATTTCTGAATGAATATTTGAAAGTATGCCCAGTCTGTACTACAGTTATTTTTGCATTTTTTTTTATTTTGATTTTTACCTGTATGTAGTATGACTGTCCTTTAGTGAATTAAAAAGAAGGCTATAAATAGAGGCACTCAGAGACATTTCTTTCTCCTGCACAAATAAACTCTAGCAATGGGCCAGCTATTGGGAAATTCTCTCTTCCATTTTCTTCCCTTCATAATCCATTGCTGTTGAACACAAAAACAATTTTGAAATACTATAGTCACTGTTCACTCCTTGATAAAGACTCTATGTAGGTGCTATCAAGCAATTCAAGTAGCAATAAAACAAGCTACCGGAAGGGTAGTTCATTTAAGAGAAGTCAGAAAGCAGAATTTTCTTGTTATTAACAAACTAATGATATAAAGGTCATTGAATCCATTAGAAATCCTATAGCTTCAGAGGAGCAGCTCTGCTAATCAGGCTGTTGATGTGGGGTACCCGATTCCCCAGACCTCTCTGCACAGGAGACCATGTGCTGCATTGAGAATCTCACCGAAAGCACTTCTCCCTCCTGCAAGGAGAATGAACCTTAAGAGCAGGTTAAGATGAGGGTTAGGATGAGGGTTAAAGCAGCTCAGTAGTGTAAAAGACAGCTATGGAAACGGAGCAGGCTTTTGGGTAGCATAATAATACTAACCACAGAAGCAGGGATTCAGAGGAGCTGCAGCGCCGACCGCAGATGGAGCTCTGGGTGGGGGAGCCCGAGGCAAGAGGCCGTGAGCTGCCCTAAGCACGACGAAGGGCTCCGGGCACGGGAGCGGTGGCCCAGCCAGGCGACACTCAGGGACCCGTCAGGAGCCGGGGACTCCAGAGCTCCGCATGCTTAGACTATGAGGGTATAAAAGCCCAGGCTTTCCTTTGTTCGGGGGTCCCTCCTTGGACCCAGCTCAGGCTGTGATTTTGTTACTGCTCCATGATTAACTCATTTAAGGATCTGGATATCTGAGCCTGCCCTGTAGGCAGCCTGGGCTTGAGCGGGTCAGGCAGACCCGGTGTGGCTGTGCGAGCGCGGGGTGGAGCTGCCAGGAGCCCGCGGTGCCGGGAGCGAGGGTGCGAGCGCCGCAGCCAGCCTGCGGAATGGCCGCACGGGAAAGCCTCCGTAACGCAAATACACATCTGCAGGCTGGAAATGGGTCATCCTTACGGTCCCTTCCAATCCAGAACATTCTACCATTCTGTGGCTCTATGACTGACCTTATTCGAGGGCTCGCCTTGCTGAAACAAAACTGAAATTATTAGCAGAGCAGCTTCTTCCCTGGGTAGTCATTCCAGAGGGTTCTGATGTCTTATGAAGTGCTTCAAAACCAGAAGGCAAGAGCCGGGATTTACCTCTCCTGACAGAAGAAGTCAATGTACCGAAGACTGAAGAAGCAGAGCAGCGTGCTTTCCAGCCATAATTGAAATGCTGGGTTTGGAGCAGTTCCTTCAAATTCTCTGCATCTCATTTTCACTGTTCCTAAAGGGATAATACTTAGTAAATGTTCTGTTCTCTTTCTTTCCACTTCAGGCACTACTTATTTACAGGTTGAGAATGCTTCATATTATTAAACATAAAGAGAGCAGGAGACCCTATTCTTCACTCTTCAAAATGTATTTGAAGGTGCAGTATTAAATAGTGGAGATGTTTTTTAGACAGATAGTCGATTACTTCAGTTTCAAAGAAATTTATTCAGTTAATTACAAATTTTTGCGCTGATCTTTGAACAAAAGACATTAATACATTTTGAATTAAATGAAACATTGCATTTTTATAGATTTTAGAATATTGCTAAAAAGAGCTCTTGAATTCAAAGTAAACAAATACTGCAGTATAAACCAAATGAAGATAAAATTTTATTTCACAGTTCAGAGCACTGTATCCAATAACTGTTTCCAAAAGAACTTTTGCATAGCTGAAAATATAAAAACAAGAGGACTGGAAAAGAGGAAGATATCAATAAACAAAGGCACAAATAAACTGGGATGTGTGAATTTTTATGTTGTTGTTTGGACTGAAATAAGCCACTGAAGAAAAACACAGTATGAGAGTAAGGAGATATTACTTTGCTGCACTTCCTGAAATCCAAAAGCCATTAAACTTTTATTGCAGATTCTATTCCTAAATAATAGCCTTATCCAAAATGTGGTGTACAGTAAACTACAGTAAATAAATTCAGGGACCTATTAATGACAACATATTTCAGAAGCTTTTAAATCACATCCTCTTTCTGTCACACTCTTTAATGTCAGGAATTTCCTTCATATTTTAAATCTGTATTTCATAGACAGGAAAATTGGGTGTAGGAAAAAGAGACTTGTTGCTTTTAGGTTGGTAGAATTAAACAGCATAGCATAGTGTAGCATAGCATAGAATAGAACAGAACAGAACAGAATAGAATGGAATATTTAATTTAAAAAAGACCTACAATGATCATCTAGTCCAATTGCTTGACCACTCAGGGTTGAAAATTCAAAGCACATTAAGGGCATTGTTCAAATGACTCTTGAACAATGGCAGGCTTAGGGCATCAACCACCTGTCTAGGAAGCCGGTTCCAGTGCTTTATCACCCTCTTAGTAAAGAAATATTTCATATTGTCCAGCCTAAGCCTTCCCTGTGTTGTTGATGATCCAGATTTCCCTGAAATATTATGACTGAATCTTTGACAGAAGATAACAGCCAGTTTATGTGGTCTAGTATGAATTTCTGAGATCTTAGAAACCCATTTTTAATTTAACTCTTGCCATTAGCAATGCCAAAGACATCACAACATTGAGGAAGTTAAAGGTAAACAATACTTACTGTCATCATTCTGATTAAAACGCTGTAGCAGTCACATTACATAAATTAAAACGTCTGAGTGTGAAAACTTGTTTAAAATATTCTTAATGGAGTTGAGTAATGTTTGCCTGGGGAATAACAATATCTTTCAATTACTTCTTGGCTAAAGTGGAGTTTAAACATTCTAACACTTAACTTTTAAAATTCATGGGAAAAAATGCCTCATTTTTATGTGTCTGTGTTTCACCAGAGCTCAATGTCTATCTTAAAATCCATATTCATTGTCCTGAGAAGAGTGGGAATGGCTGTTTGAAATAGCTATTGGCTAGTGCAACAAGCAAGAAACCATTTAGAGTATGCTATCAAGTGCATAGGAAATGGTGTCACCTTTCACATTTTTGATATTGGGTCAGGGCTTCACAAAAGTGTCTTTTTCCCAGGTACAATCCACCCACAATCCTTTCCTGGAAGAAATGTCCATGTTTCTTTTTTCTTTTTTTTTTTTTTTTTAAGAATGCAATAAAGATCATTCCTTTCATTTTAAGGGAGGGAATTGCTAAACATCTTTATACAACAACTCGACTGTTAGAAAGTTCATCCATACTCTGGAGTTGTTAAATTCAGTTCCTTTTCAACCTAAGGAAATTCAAACTAGTGTGATATTTCCTCAAAGAATTACAAAAACAACTGAAAATTCAATAATCTTGTCAGTGAAGCATGTGCAAAATGTAGTAAAAGTCTTACAGGTCAAAGCTTATAGCAGTACCACTGTCCAAACCTGATGTGAGTATATATGTAGTTTCAACATCACAACAGGACCAACAAAGAGCAAGCAATGTACTCTCACTGTGATTTACTTCAGAGCAGAAAGAAAGCCTTGTCTGTAACCAGAAGACTGACATAAGAGAATTAAAACCTTCCCAGCAGCATGAAGATTTCTGAAGGATACCCTACAGCAAACACAGGAACAGTGCATATCATCTGCTATAAAACATTTGGAAAAGGAAAATAGCCAGGATGGCTATTCAGCAAAGCAAAAGACAGTACTAGAAACCAGAAAGTATTTTTTAAAATGTTGTACAGACATAAAGAAAATGAAAAGCCTGATAAATCATGACCCGTGTAGATGTAAAAAGCAGTACTGTGAAGGCCAAGCAAGAGTTTGAGAGGCAAATAGTGAAAAGGCTAAAAACTACTAATAAAGTTTTCTTCTAAAGCCACAGCAGCAAAATCCCCTCCAGAAATCCTTGTAGAATCACCAAGAAGAGTTGTGTCATGGCTCAGCAAGGGCCAGCAGCTCCCTGGGGCTAGGCATCTGCACAGACAGGGCATCCATCAGGGCAGGAGCCTCACCAGCCTTGTCTGTTCTTCTACCCCCAGCCAGGGAGCAGGGCACGTTTGGGCAGCTGGAGTGGCCAGGAGGGTGACTGGCAGCCTGTGTCATCTCACTGAGTACAAGACCAGTGAGAGGAGCTCTCCATAAATGCATAAATGAGATAGAATTGGTAGGGAAGATCAGAAATAATGAATATTTCAGGTACATGAAGGACAAAAAAAATCATTATCAGTAGTTACCATTTATTCACCAACGGGAAGAAATGCTTACCTATCGTGATAAACATCTGTGACAAAAGGATTGGCTCGGTAGATGAGAGCAATGGACACTGTCTACCTTGTCTTCACTGGAGACTTTGACAGTGCCCCATAAGATCCCCATAGAGAAGCTGTTGAAGAGTGAGCTGAACAAGCAGATAGTGAGGTGGTTTGAAAATTGTCTGAATAGGCCACAGATCATGCCACCAGACCTAGAGTGGGGTGATAAGGAGCACAAAATCTGGCAGGCCATATCAATATACTTTGGGTCAATACATGGCCCAGTCCAGCTTAAGACTTTCATTAATGATCTGAATGCTGGGGCAGGGTGCCCTTAGAAAGTTTATTAATGACACAAAGCTGCAAAGAGTGGTGATTCTCCAGAGGATTTTGCAGAGAAAGACCTCTGGATCTTGGTGGACATGTGGTGGAACATACGCCAGAAATGTGCTGCAAGGAAAGCCAACAGTATCCTGAGATTCATAAAGAGGAACATTTCAGCAGCCTGAGAGGATATTCCGCCCCTCTGTGCACTGCTGATGAGGCCACACCTGGAGTATCATGTCCAGTTCTGGGTTCGCCAGTACAAGAGAGACATGAACATAATGGAAAGACTCCAAGGCCACAAAGATGGTGAAGGGATTGGAGCACCCTTTCTCTGTTTAGCCCAGAAAAAAAAATATTCAGAGAGGATCTTATCAACATATATAACTACCTGAAGGGAAAGAGGAAAGAAGGTAAAGCTCTTGCCAGAGGTGCCCATTAACAGGACCAGAGGCAGTGGGCACAAACTGAAACATGGAAGGTTTCCTCTGAATATCAGGAAACACTTTTTCACTAAGAAGGTGATAATCACTGACACAGGTTGCCCTGAGATATTGCAGAGTCTTCATTCTTGGAGATATTTAAAAATGTCTGGACATGGTCCTGGTCGAGCATCTCTAAGTGATTCTGCTCGAGCAGGACAACTGAACCAGATGACCAGAGGTCACTGCCAACATCAACCATTCTGTGATACTGTAATTCTATGAACAAATACAAAATATCGTTATGCTGTTGCACAAATTTATGGTATAGTTCACATGCTGAATTTTGTGTGCATTCTGACCTGCTCCTCTCAGAGAAATATGCAGTCATTCCCAAGATGTTTATGAAGAAAGTGGAAGTTAGTAAGTCAACAGATGGAAAATCACTTTTTATAGTAGGATTTCACGCAGAAGTGGGGGATGTTTGCAAAGACTAGAGAAATGAACACAGCTTAATAATACTGTCTGTAAATGCAATGTGTAGGATGTAGAGAGGAGAAAAATGATCAGGATTGTAAACTTGAGGAGACATTCTTTTTTGACAGTTTCTTCATCTATTAAATTCAACACTTACCATCACTGTATTTTTTCTTCTGTCTGAAGTGGCAGAGATCTTCTAGAATAGTAACCACTTCTGAAAGGTGAAAAGCCATCTTCTCCTTCAGCTGTGGTCTTCCTTCTGCCACACCATCCTCCACATCATGTATACCATCTAAGCATTCAGGCTTGTATTCCAGTCCCTGTATTCATTGACCCTCAAATACCTTAATTCTTATGAGAATTAAGAATTCTTTTAAATCATCACATTTTCACTGTTGTCATCTGCTTTTTCACATAAATCAAGAGTGATCAAATCAAGCAAGGCTGAAGGATGGAAAACTTATGTAATGTAAACATTAACTATGTATTAAACTATTGAAAATCCTGAAAGTATGGATAAGGAAATAAGGAACAGAGTGATGTTATTTTAGAACAGGAAATGACTCAGGTAAAGGCAGAAAGGATTATCAAAAGAATGTCCAACACCAATATCAGCAGACAATTCCGTATGGAAAATGAGTAAGGCTGAGCCCCTTCAAAGTGGGCAAGAGGTGGCTTAGATACAGGTAATAAAGGTCTACAAAATCCACAGTGCCATAAAGAAAGTGGATAGGGATCAAACACTCATTGTCTCTTCCAACAAAAGAATTATAGATCATCATATGAAGACAGCAGGAATCAAATTCAAACCAAAGTAAATGGTTGGTCTCTGGACTGGTGTCAGAGCAGTAGAACGGTGAGCCAAAATCTCTGCTAAGTGCAAGATATGTACGTATATTCAAAGAGAAGCTAACAAGAACTTGAAAGAAAGATCAGCTGAAAAGTTAGTGAACAAAAAAATCACATCAGGCTAATGAATTACTCTGAAGATAGGCAAAGGCTGGGAAGTATTTCAGGGAAATAGCATATTTTCTTTTCCAGTTGTTTTTCCTTAGGCATCCTCTCCTGCAATGAATTAAATCCTTTGTTTTACAGGTAGTCTGAAAACAATGCAACTACAGGAGAAAGCTAAGCAAAAATTTGGTATTTCTTCTCCAAGTCTCAAAGAAAAATGCTGCCTGGTGAATGGCTTGAGCTCCTGGTTTACTTCTATTTAAAAGTATTTTTGAAAGACTTAAAAAACCTATAGTGCATCTTTCATACCACTGAAAAACCCATCTCGACAAGAGGGAAAGATGAACAAATAAAGCAAGCAACACTTATGTAAATGAATGCTATTGCTTAACAAAATATAATTTTGTTATTACAGTTACTAATATTTTTATTTAAAACAGTGGTTAAGCCCAGAGTCCTCTGACTATAGATGCCAGCCGACATGAAAAAGCCTTAGAAACTGACAGTCATTTCACAAGCCATTTCTTGGTGTATCATGTTTCAGCCTCAGAGACCCCACAGACTCACTAGACACAGAAGTTAAATAGTTCAGGCTTATTAAACCTAATTAAGGGAACAAAATCAAAAAGAGAAAGTTGAAAAATATGCAATAAAATGTTGTTATAGTATCATTCCTAAAGAACATTTCTCATATAATCAGTATAGAAGTAAACTCACAAAAAAATGCAACAGTAAAAGAAATGGTATGTGTTTCAACATGACCAGCATATCCCCACTCCCTGAGTAAATTTACATACTTTCTTTATAGAGGGTGACAGAAAACATTTTAATTATGAGTAACCAAGTTAATAACGTTAAATCTAAGAATCACTTCTTACATTTATTCAATAAGAAAGGGAAAGCACCACAATAACTAAAAAGAGAAACACTAAAAAAGTCACATTTTTGGAATTGTGATAAAAGTATCTCAGATTCTAGAAATCTTTTCAGCTTTGGGGCACCAGAAGTGGTTATATGTACATGTGCAGGTTATACTTCCACGAAGGTCTCTCCTCACTTGCTTCTTTGTTTTTGCTTGAAGAAGGTTAAACTCCAGCAATATTTGGATAGAGAAAAGAATCCCCCTGGATCAGATGTTATTAGAGACAATTTCTCCCAGGGGACTTTTAAAATCTTAATTTTAATTCTGAAAATTGCCTTTCTGACCACAGGGAAAAAAAAAAAAAAACAGAGCTATTCACCCAATCAATCCAGGATAGCTTCTTAAATGGCACCATATGCTGAGGGGCAGTGCAGAATGTGGCCTTCTTTCACCAAAGCTGCTGCCATGGGGCTTCCTGAGGTATGTAACTGGCCCTTTGCAAAGATGCTGGGGCACCACCCCGTCACAACAGGCAGCCTCAGGGTAGTGGGAGCAGCTGCCCACATTTGCAGGCTCCTGAAGGTCAGCCTGGCATTGCCCATCCAGCCAGGAGCCGGGCAGCTGAGGCACAGGGACAGCCCCAGCCCCGGGCACTGTCCTGGGGATGGGCACAGGCTGAGGCCAGGCCGGGATGCCAGCCCACGCCAGGGCACATGGCTGCAGGGTGGCAGGGCTGGAGCTCAGCCAGGCCCAGCCAAGAGCCACAGCTGGGAATGTTTCCACTGGGCCAGGGGCTGGCCCTGCCTGTGGCTGCCACACAGCACCCAGAGCCTCTCCCCTCTTCAGCAACTGGGCTCACCGGGCTCTGGGGGCCACACCATAGGGCAAAGGTGCTCTCAGACCCCTCAACACCTGCTACTGGGTAAAACTGCCATCTTTTAAAGGAGCTAACAACACATCTTTAAAAAAGCATTTACATTTCAATATGCTCTGTGTTCTTCGTGTTTTTCACTTGCAAAGTAGGAGCAGATTTAGTTTAGTGCTGGGGGGATTTCATGTAGCACCAGCTTTTCTGAGCCAAGAAAAGAGTTGTCAGAGTAAAACTACTAAGATATGAAGCATCGGTTTGGTTTCTCTGAGGTATTAATAAAGTGACAGCCTGTGCTCTCAGAGCACTTTCTCTTGGACTGACTGCTCCCTCTAGTCTGGTCAGATCCTTCCCACACTGTGTCTCAGTTTCATTGTGCTCGCTTGAGGCTCAACATCATTTTCTTCCCTGACAATGTCTATCTTCTCTGAAAATCCTTGCAGTTACAACTCAGGGTGAAATAAAGTCAAGTGTACTTGAAAAGAAAGATATAAAAATCACAAACAACACATTAATATTGCTGCCAGAATTGCTAGGCAGGCTTCTGAGCCTGATGTGTGGTAGCACCATGACACAATGTTCGTGTCCTTGCTTAAAATGGACAAGATCAGAGACCTTCCCAAGTAAGAAAACAGTTCCAGAGCCTAGGTACAGCCCTACAATTATCCTAAACATTAGCACAGCCTCTATATCACTTGTGCCAACTAGCACTCTCCCAAGAGCTCCTGGCACCATTGTGTTCCAACAGGCAGTTCAGCTTTAGCCACCCATCTGGAGAACACAGCAATTGAATAACCACAGCCTTTTTCATCAGGTTCAGTGTCAGAAGTCAAGTAGTGGAGACACTGTCTGCTACTATGAAGGGATCTGATATATTACCATTCAAGATATCCTACTGGACAGGTATCTTAAATTCTACATATGGACACCTTTAACATCCTGCACAATTTCTTTTATGAGATAGGCATATGGCAATTAAATCATTCGCATATACCCAGGTCCCCAGCATTAAATTCAACCACTAATCCATGCTTCACATTTTCCTGTCATGGCACTCCTATCTCACACACTGCCATGGGAGGGCTGCAGCTGCCTCCCTGGTCTGGACTCCGTATGTCAGTTATGGTCTCGCATGAGAGGCAGAAGAGAAGCTGCTGCATTGGCCCTAAGGTGTTCTCTAACTCCTTTATGCAGCACAGTTTGACACAAAGCAGAATGCATCCTTAAGATATGCTCCTCCAAAACATCTCAGGATGTCTACCTGTCATATACATCAGTACAACTGTGCTTCTGCATTTTTATTGCTTTTGGTTATTCCATGCCATCATGTTTTTGTCTTTTTTCTTCTGTATCTCATTTGCTTCCCTTGTAGTTAATACTCATTCAACCCTTAATGGCTGTACCCTCATTTCTCTTTCTTCTCTCATTCTTAGGCTATTTTACTCTCCCATTTGTGACATCACTCTCAGGCCAAGCTTTAGTTCTTCAGACACTCCACTTCTGCTTATTCCTGTAAGATTCCTATTAAACAACTGTCTTACTCTTTCCAAATAGGTTCACAAGTGTTGCTGCTGAGTTAGGAATGGCTGGTTCGGCAGCAGTAAAGACTCCATAGATCAGAAGGCAAAAGAAGAATTTATTAAGAAAAAACTTGTCCTTTTTATTGATGAGTTTGCTAGGTAGATTTGTATTGATTAACAGGTTAGTAAGCAAGTGACACCCCTCAGCCTATTGGTGCAAGAAGAACAACAACTTCTTGAAAACATCCTAAGACAAACAACATGTAGCTCACGTACAATGTTCTCACAAACCCCAGGTGCAGATATTGTTTTGGTTCTTTGCATTTTCCCACAGCCTCCCCAGGACAGCCTGGAAGGCTGTGAGTTTCTCTCTATGACCAGGCTGTGAGCAGCCACACACAAAGCCGTTCCTGACAGAAATGTAAGCAGACCTCAGATTCTTCATGCCATCTTAAGATATTTCTTGTTGAACTGCTGGAAACACCTCTTCCCAACTTGTCACTGTGTTCTGTATTATCAAACATTTTTCTCTTTGTTCCTTAGACTCTGCTCAATTCCAAATGAAATGATAAAAATATCACTCTTTACCACAAAGGCATTGTTCTGAGCAGCTCAGGGCTCACTTTTCTCCCAGTAAGACCAACTGAACACTTGCTTGGAATTCAGTCCTAAAGACACCAATCTCAGTAAAAAATAATTTCGAATAATATGAAAGTGTAACATTGTGGAATAATCTTTGAGTTTTGCTGGTCATCATCTTTATTAACCCCATTAATTGGTGAGCATATCTTTCTAGTTTTTATTTCTTTTATCTTTCCCAATGAATAAACACCATCTGAGCACAGGAAATCAGAGCACAGGAAATAAGCACACTTGGTATGTACAACTGTTTCAAAGAAGAAGAAAAAGATAAGATGCTCACTCCAGTACTCTTCAGACAGTGCATCTCTTCCAGCTTATTTGCTTTGACAGCAACTGTACAAATAATATCTTCTAAGCCTGAGCAAACAAACCTCTTTTAACAGCACAACAGATAATGTTAGGAAGTCTAAGGATCATCTGGGATGTTCTAGCCTGTTGTCTGTTTTGCTTTATTACTTTTTAGACTGTGTTTGGCAAAACATAGATCCAAAAGATCCAAAAACCTGTCACTGAACATGGTAATCAATTTGTTCACATTATTGGTTTCAGTCATTTTCCATATATGGATGACATTTGAAGGTTTCAGTCTGAGGAATTTTAAACTCTTGTATAGAACCCTTCTCCCTCCATCACAGCTTACATACCAGTGACTAGAAAAGTAAGTCACATACTTCAATGAAACCATCTGTTACACAATCATTCTGAGGTATATTTTGAGCAAGTGATGACAAAGGCAAAATACCACCTGTTTAAAACTCATGACAGACCAGAGAACAAGACAAAAGTCATGTTTTTGCTTCACATACATGACTGACAATTTTTTTAAGGGGATTAAATTTGTCATGGAATAGGGAGGAGATTTAAGAGAACATATGACAGTTTCTCTGGATAAAAATGTTGTTAAATGCTTGTGTTCTGAAATCAAGCAAGTACTGTATCTTTTTAATAACAATAAATAGAATCTAGGGAAAAAGCATTTTCAAAAAATACATTTAAATATGCAAATTGGACAATCTATTGTTGTCCATCCAGAAAACTCTTCCTTATGCTGCTTGCTGAAAATTTCTACTGAAGAGTGTTCCAGAAGAATGTCCTATGGGCTCTAAAGAATGACCAATACAAAGATTGTTGACACAAAAATTTTACTATATATGTCAAGAAAAGAGATAACTATTGACTGCAAATAAAAAAAACGGAAATAAGAAATGAAATTCCTGCTGTGTGTAGTAGTATGTTGTACTAAATGTACATCACACTATAATATGCTGTATTGTAAGAGCAAGCCTTTAGACTGGAAAAAATGTTTACAAAGAAAATATTGCATAGTAGTAACCCAATTTTTTCAACCTATAAAAACATCTCTAAGGGGAATCCTCTCAGGCTAATGATTTTGACCACAAGCCATGATCAAGAGTAATACTGGAACATAATGTATTAACTGATGAATTACAGGAAGTGCTTCAAAGAAATGCTGTAGGAAAAGCCACTTTCTAGGCTAACACTGACTTTTTTTTTTTTTCCCTAGAAAATAATCTCTAATTTCACAAAAGAAATGAAACTTTCACAGCCTGTGCATAGGGCTTTCTATTTCTTTTTACAATCTTACAGCCATTCTGTTCCAAGACCATGGAAAATTAAATTTAGACTCTGACAATCCCATCATTTTATAAAAATAGTCAGCTCTGACAGCACTAACCATCAACCCCAAAAAGCTAGGCTGCTCCGTGTGATATCTGATACATACAGTAGATTAAGTGCAACAAACATCTGTCCTTCAGTGTGTGCTTAGGATATAAACAAGGATATTTTTTTTTTTCACAAATTCCTTGCCAGTTTTCATTCATTTTCATGTACTTACTGATGTTCCAAACTTCCCAACACAATTTTTATTACCAAAGGGTATAGTGATTGCGAGTTAAAGAAGCTGATCTGGACCACTGGAGTCTTGTGAAATAAGGTCAATTACTGCTTTACATGTTCAAAATATTTTTTAAACCAAACAAAAATATTAAATGACAAATAGAAAATTTACCTGAAAGAAATAAAAAAATTTGAGAAGAAATTACATGATGAAATTACTGTCATATTAATGCAAAATAAAATGTGGAAAATTTGTTTGGTTCTGTTACCTTGTTGCTCTGTTAGTTTAGAGGAGGCTTACCGAAATTGTATGTTCTTTTTAAATATCTGGAGATAAAATGACTATATGTTGAAGCAGAACTAAAACATAGATGTCTAATGGACATTAATATTAATTAAACTAAGCTAAAATATACACCACAGAAACAAATATAGCTGGTGGATGACTTATCAGATGTCTTTATTAGAGCAGTTTTGAATCTGTGCCTAAATCTATCTATATGTATTAGTAACTCCATTTCTGACTGGCAAATTTTCAGAATTTAATTACTTTATTTATGCTTACTGACATATAAATAATGGAAAGAATTTAAGAAAGACACTTCAGTGTCATTTCTGACAGCTGCATGAAAGTAGAGCTCCATGTGAAGTAGTGATTACTTGATTATGCAAGTTAGAATTCATCTCCCCACACTCAAAGGGAAGGGTAGGGGAACCCAAACACCCTGCACCATCTACAAATCTGTTTCCATGAGCTTAGAAGAGCACAGAGGCACAAAGCTGGGGGGAACCCCAATATCCCATGGAGAGAAATCTCCTCTGCCTTCCTGTAGGACTGTTCCAGGAAAGTTTCAGCCCCATAGGCCATCAGGGCCCCATGAGCCAGGGGAAGGTGCTTTCACACAGTACGGGATGGCAGGGAACAGCATTTTGAGATTGTACAGGACTTATTGTGGGATGTTTCAGGGACGAACCAAAGGTAGAGAAAGAGAGGTATCTAGGTGGTTTTGGTATGAACAAGCACAGGAATATAGAAAGATAAAGAGCTAATATAGGCTAGCTTTCATCAGCACACCCTCCACTAGATCAGGGATCTGATGTGTCTTTTCATTAAACTTTCTTTCTAAATGTTGTCCTGAGTGAAGAGGCTCTTCCTCCTGGTGCTTGTTTGTGTTAAGGTCTGAGTGCCACGGCTGGAGTGGAACCACCCACCCATTACAGGGCCTGTGTGTCTGGGGTGCCAGCAGCTGGAGATGTCAGGGTGTGAGATCACTTGCAGAGTACAGGGAAGTGACCCAGGAGCCAGGAGGGGGAGTGCGTCACTCGCAGGGGGACAGCAGGAGTTCAGCACTAGCAAGACCAGGATTTGTTCAGGAAAACTGCTGAGGACACTGGGGCTTGGGGAATCTGCTGGGACTCATTAGTACATGAGCATTTGCATCTGAGAGTGAGACAATTAGGAAGAGAAAGGATCCAGGGAAACACTGAACAAGGAAATCACTGAGCATGTTGTACATTCACATTGTACATATATGTATTTCTATTCCCTGCTAATAAACTTTTATTCTAGTTAGCCAGAGAGGGGACAGGGATGAGGCTTTTAGTGTTGTTGAATGCTCGTGTGAGTGCTTAGTGTTTTCTGTCTGGGTTGGCCTGTGTGGCCAGTCAGCAGTACACGTGCAGGTGTACTATGTGTCCCTGCACATCAGTCATTGGGAAAACATGCTCAGCATCACTCCTGGCTGGACCTGGGGGAACAGAGATGCAGCAGCCTTGGCTCTTTCAGACTGTAGGATTCATCAGCTCCTACCAGTGGTAAAGACAAAAAGTTTGGAAACACAAAGATGGGAGGACAGCTAATCTTTAAAATTTTATACTGCAGAATAAATCAGAGAATATCCACTTGTAAAAAAATCAGTTTTAACGTTATGATTTCAGAAAAAATGTGACAGACAAGTAAAAGGTAAGATACGAATAGTGAAACTTGCTATCTGATGGAAAGATTTAAATAGGAGAAAAGTTAAAATCTACTGCATTCAGACGTGGCTATAAAATAATTAGAAGGAAGGTCATAAAGGTAGAAAAGTAAGGTTGGTTTTGCCTATGTAATTTTTTAATTTAAGAAAAGGGGATATTCATACAAACTACAGCCATTTCTAAGAGCAATAAATGAAAGTACTTTGTTACCATGTGCATAATTCAGCCATGATACTCATTATCAGAAGTTAATAGTCAACACAAGGCAGATGGCTGAAGATGCATATTAACTCAGTAAAATACTAGAAAGATTCAATTTGATATGAAGATGGAGAATAATCACAACCGTGAATATTAAGTAGAATAAAATAATTGGAATTCAAGCCTTTATGCCTCAGGGCATAAACCAATGACTAATTAAATATGGTACAAAGAGAATGTCCTTCTAAGCACATTTTTCTGTAATTGTCTATAGCATTTCTTGGAACTAGTACTCTCTGCTGATGCAGGCAGAACACTATAATCAGTGATCCAGATCATATTCAATATGATTTTTTAGGATTTATTTTAACTTATCCAGTGGTTCTTTATTTATTTATTTAAATTACTTTAACACTAGATAGCTGTCACAACTCTCTCTCTTATGCAAAAAAAAAGCAGGCCACCCAGCTTTTGAGAAGTGTAGAATGGTTCTAATTTTTATTGCCAGTTTTGTGAATGCTGATGTTTCAAACAGTGGGCACTTCATAGTTAACTTGCTTTTTCCACTAATATGTTTTTTTGCCATTGTAGATTACATTACAAGACCAGATAGTTGTAGATAATTATGCAACTTCTTTGCCTAATTATATTGCTCATCAGCAGACTAAACTCAGTAAATAACAAATAGAAGTTCTTTAAAATGTGAGATGGATCATATATCAAAAGTAAAAAATTTGAAATGTTGTTTGCCGCTTCAAGATAAAATTATTTGTAGTTTAAAAGGCTATATCTTCTCTCCACTGAAAGGATTTAGTTTTTCTTAGCTTTAAGTCTTTGTTCTGAATGTTTTATCATGGTGAAGTGTACAGAAATGAATATGTTATTTCAGCATTTGTTATTATACAGATAACCAATTTTCTTCAAGTTGCAGAAAGTCCAGGAATCATAGTATTGGTCAAAGCATTTAAAATGGCAACTGCATTTTTTAATGAGCTTTGTTCTCTTTTAATTTATTGTACATTTTTTGCTGTGATGTGAATGTACACAAGTGCTGTTTCTTTTTTGATTTAACAAGCCTTAAGATGTGGAAGTCACGTGTCTCCATGAAGTTTTCTTCATTTAATATTTCAGATAGTTAGAAAAAATATCTTAGCTTGCTGAAATGTTGTGGTATTGATTAAAAAAACATTCTTATTATTTTAAATTATTACACAGATTTAAGAAGCTCTAGGAAACCAAAAAGGGAAAGATTAACATTTCAGCTCAAGGCTGTGAATTCTGTTTTCCTACCTTTTGACAGAGATCAACAACTGACCTCTATGGTTTAAGCTTCGGTTACAAATACACTTCCTGACAAATGATTTCTAACTATAGTGCTGCCTATTCTTCCAAATTCCAGTTATGGTTGACAAAACTGAAAGGTATGCAGAACCTGAATTTCTTACTCAGCCTTGGAGAATGGGAGGTGTCCCCATAGGGTCAAGAAATCCAACACAAAAATCTCCAGGTTTGCCTTGTTCTCTTTGTAGCTTTATTCTTGATTGTACTAGTTCCATGTGCACAGATTTAGTGTGTAAATTGCTGTAATTATATCTCTGGAGACTGAAGTCCTTTTACATAGTCACAAAGTAAACAAAGTATAAGTGGCAAATACTTTTTCCCTTTGGCACACTCCGACCTTGACCTTACAATACACAACTCCAGAAGTGATAAAATGCCATTCGCTATTTTCCTCTGAGGTGTTACTGCTTGACTGCAATTTATAGGAAGGATGCAAATCAGCTCACACTAGCAGAAGACATAATCCTACAAGATGCAAAAGAGACAGAAATAGTGAGTGGTTTTGAAAAAGGAAATATTATGTCCAGACAGGAATTGTAGACAGTTCAGTAGACAAAAGAGTCCTAACAAATTATTTTTACTCAAATACATAGTGTAAATAATCTATGTGTTAGTGTTCTATAAAGTACTTATATGGCTTAAAAATATTTTACTTATCTTCAATTGAAATATTCAGAAAGATATCACAGAACTCCCTGATGCTGAATCTCAAACAAAAAGGACCAGTACATTTCACTTGTAGAATGTTACCTGTGTTATCCCTAGAGCCAAGTAGCATTGCAAATGGTCTAAAAAGGTCCTCCCACAGCATCCATATCTGGATAAGATGTGGCCAGTGCAAGCAAATATACCCTTGAAATGGCACATATAGGTTTCTCTTCCTTTATAAAAAGAATGATTCCACTCCTATTCATAGTGTTCTAAGGATTCCCTGTATGAAGAAATATCCCTTTTCAGAAATACAAGCAGAAATAATTTCAACTCAAACCAAATGAAGAAAAAAATCTGAAATCTATTGTAAAATCAGAATTTTATAGTCAAAAAGAATAATTTCTCTGTTTTTTTTTCAGTAATTATGAGTACTCATATATTCATTATGTTTATATTTTCATTCACTGAGACATTAATCCTATCCAGCAGCATCTCTCTAATTTGACAACTCTCTTATATTGGGCAGCTAACTAGTAATTTCTATTTTGAAATTTCCACTTGTCAAAACAATGTTGTAACCACTGAAAAAAATTACGCCTCTTTATTTGTCATTTGCAGTTTTTGGGGATCTTCAATGATTTACCAAATTTCTCAGAATGTAGGAATTTCTTAAGAAGAATTAAGGGTATTTAAATGTTTAAGAATATACAATTGTTTATCCTCAAATATTTTAATATAGAGTAATATTGCAGTCCACGAGCATTTTGGTTATATGGCTGCAACTATAGGAAAATATAGCAATGGATTTTAGAGGTACATAATGCTTCCATCACTGGATTTCCTGAGGATGTTGATGGATTTGATGTCTCTTTAGAGACAGAAAGAGATCAACCTAAACCCTACAGACTCTGAGACTAAACTGTTTTCATGTTACTTTTCCCCTATGACAGTTTTCTACGGAAGGCAAGGTTTGAGTAAATGTCAAAATATGCTGCTTATACAGGCCAGCATAAACATTCTACTTTGTTCCTGTAACACAGTGAACATTTTATTTAAGGTATAATGCACTTTGAACAATAGGCCATATTCACAGTTCACACTTCAATTTTTGCCTCCATAAAACTGGCATTGCAATACAAACTGGATGAGCAGTTGGAGCTGATCTATCACAGCTCTGATCTGCAGTAAGAAAAATAAATCTACAAGTTTAGGGTTAAGAATCAGTATTGCATTACCTTGCACAACCCATGAAGATATTGAATGGGACAGGACATCACAGTTCAGCAAATACTGTTCCCTATCATGTCACAAAAACCTGTGCAGAAATATAGCAAATTTCATCTTAAAATAAATTGCTTGTAAGCCTTTCTACTTCTTTTTACAGTGGTAATTAAAATATAGTAATACTCCTACCATGTATTTATTGTTGATCAGTATGTGTCATTTGTTTTCATACAAGTGTGACTCTTTCATTTCTCTCTTCTCACACTGTCCAGATATATGGGCCTTAAAATTCTTATGGGAAAAGAGTGATCATGTTTTATTTCAGCTTTCACTGAAGATTTAGCAGAACAAGCCCTTTTAACATGTTCTAACGAGAGATGCTTTCAGCTGCATCAGTCAAACTATCTATTGCTTCTATACTTTAATTATTCTTTCTTCAACTTAGCTGATCAGATTTGTGTACAGTAGTTTGGTAAGGTATCTCTATCTTCTTCTAAATTATTCCTGATATATAATAAAAATACTTGGAAAAGTATTCCTTGGAATATTTGAAATACCCCAAAGACCACTTTTGTGGTTTTTGATAGGTGAGTCAAACTACTACACCTTTTTTCATATTCTATTGTTTAATACAATACTACATTCAAAAAATAAGTTATATGAATAATTGTTAGAATAAGAGACCTAATATCCAACCCCTTTTTGTTATCATAAACAAGGCATTCTACTATTCTAGTTCCCACTTCCACCAATTTTTTCCCCTACTCTTTGGTTCAATCTGTCCTCTTCACCTTTGCTGGTCATTCCCTCAAGTAACTCAACATCTCTCACTTTGTTGTGTTCCACATGGATGAGATTGACTGTATTTCCATTATCAATTCACTTGTGCCATTAAACTGTCCAATTGGTTAATAAAGATAGCTCACATTTCTCATTTTACTCTAATTAGTCCTTTTTTTTTAAGTGTTGAAGTTTCTAAAATGCTTCCATCTGACACTGTTCTTTTCTACTGATCAGAAAAGAAGGCTAATGGCAACAATGCACGGAATAGAATCCTAAGATAGTACAAAACCTGCCCAAAAATGAGTTCTCTAGGGTCTGTGAGGAATTTATTTTCTCTTTTTTTAATACTTTTAGCAACATTTTTGTAGCTTATCTTTGCATGTAAGGAGCTACAGGACTGAATCTCAGAATGTGTGCAAAAAAAAGAAGGCAATGGCAGGAAGGTAAGAGTCTTTACACTGAGAGTGGCAGAAAGAGATAAGCTTCATGAGAACATGCCTAGATGAGCAAATGTGAGATAGTCTGTGGGTATGTCAGCAGCAAAGAGGATGTGATAAATATAGAGAGCAGAAGAAAGAAGAAAAAAAATGAATGGAGTAGGTAAAACGCTAGGGAAATAGAAAACTCAGAACCTGGAAAAAGAATACAAAGCTTCCTTTTTTAATGAATGAAGACATGGAACAAGGAATTTTAAAAAAAATAAGAAAATATTTTTATATGAGACAGACAACAAAAAATTACAATGTAAGGTACCAGGAAGTGAAAAATAAAATAGAGATATACATTGGAAATAATAAAGACCCCAGAACTGAGAAGTTTGCTTACTGAAATGTAATGTCTAACAAGATAAATGAACACAGGTTGGATAAAATACAAATGAGAATTCTTGAGCAACTCACAAAAGTCAGTAGCTTTTCAATGTGTGTTAAATAAGATTAGCAGGGTGTCCAAGCAGTTCTGGTAAATTAAGGAGAGTTGTTGACCACTCGGAAAGACTTTTCCCAGGTGATTCGTGGCTGCAAGCACAGCCAAGGACATGTTCAATGTGCCTAAACAATAGGGAATTCAGCAGCAAGAGAAGGCACTTGGCAGCTCACAGAATGTGGCTTTACAGCCTGTAGTACTGGCCACTTTTTAGAGCCATTTCTTAATCAGCAAAGGAAATTACAGATCCCTGAAAATAACCACAATATTAACCACTTGCTTGTTTTGAAGAAACTACAATTTCTGGCAGCCAGAACTGTAGCACATGTATTCCACCATGATATGTTGGGAAAGCAGACCTTGTATTGCCCTCCCATACTGAAAGTTTCATATTCTATGGGAGAGTGACCCTCCTACAGAATGGCAAGGAGACTAGAGTAAATTTCATCAAGCACATTGCTGTTTGTTATTTCAGTTCAGGCTTCACACTGGCACTGACACATGCTCTAATTCAGAGAGAAGTTAAAATGACCTGCAAAGCCTGGCATTGACTTTTCCAGGACTTGAAGCTATATACCATTTTAGAAGCATGTGTCCTGAAAGCACAAATTAACTAGAATAGAAGCTGGGGAGGAAAGGGGAAAAGATGGTGTTAAAATAAAACTTATTCAGTATTAAATCTGTGGGTCTAAAATTTATGAGCTGCTCCGAAATGCAGACATTTCAAGAGGAAAAAACTTCAGCTGCTGCATATAACTTTGATCCTTGAATATGATTATAAGCATGCTATGAAAATAACTGCTAGCCAGGTATATCTCCTACATTTATATAACCTAGCTAAGATATCAGTATTTTACTTATTTTAAAGGAAGGTAAAGTCATAATACTGTATAAAAGCAATCTTTAGATACTGGCCCTGCTTTAAGACCACAAGGGAAAAAATAAATCATTCATATTTGATATAGCCTATGATTCAGCTAAATTTAACTTTTGTTTTAAGATATTCATTATATAGCAAGCCAGAGGAAACCTTTTGATTATTACAGTTCATAGAAAATACTTTCTGGGAAAATATTTTAAATACTTTCATCTTGCTGAAGTTTATACACTGAGAAATATTCATCTCTGTGGGGTAAAGGTCATGTTCAAAGCTGACTGCAATCAAACAGGATTTGTGTGTGTGTGTATATATGTCTATAGCAGGGTTTCAATTGACATCAGAAAATGTGGTTTAGACTCCAAATTGGTAGGCTTTTTAAAATTACTCTGAGTTATTCAAATAATTTTCCCATTTCCCGTATATGCCCATCTCAACCACAGAAAGTAAACATATCCAAGATGGTTCTCTTAAGTCAGGCCAGGTTTGGGAGCAAAAGAATTTCAGTGAGAGCACCTCTTGTGGGGAGGATCATCTGGTTCTGGCCACCACCATATGTATTGAAGAAACTGACTAATGACGAGTAGTACTGTACTCTTTGGAAAATTAGCAACCACTGCTTTTCCATTCCACTTATCCTCGGGTGTGGGACAGAAAACATACAGCCTGGAACAACTGGATAAAGGTGAGGATAATGAAAGCCAAACTCATGGGCTGTGCTTAACTTCAGTTAGTCTTTAGGGAAGAGTTAATTTATTGTACTGTGTAAACGAACAAAATCAGACTTGTAATCTGTACTACAGAAAAGTGGAGTCCGTTTCTCATGTGCATGTATGGAATGACACTTGGTGGATGTCTGCATTTCGATTTATTTGAGAAGTATATGATATTTTTTCACTTTCCTCAATTTTACTAACTATGAATAACTTAGAAGAGTTAGGCAAGTATTGGCTGAGTTTTGAGAAAGCTTAACAGAGTCCTTGTCATAAGTGTTGGAAAACCTAAAAATTTAGGGGCTATTTTGTTTTGTTTTGGGGGTTTTAGTTAGGGGTTTTTTTATTATTATTTATCTCAGAGATTTTGGTGGAGAGTGGTCTTACCTGTAGGGGACAAGAACAGGACAAAATGATTCCATTATGATATTAAATTAATATGAAAAATTTGATCATGCCTATATTTGTAAAAGTGATATTGGCTCCTTGGTTGTCTCGGTGAACACTTACTACTCAGTTATCTGACTGACAACATTTGTATAACACATCTGGGGTGTAAAGTGGGGATTCTTGATTTGGCACTAACTTAAACATATCAGAAGTTCTTTTTCTCCTGAAAAACATGGTTCGCCTTACTGAAGGAACCAAAAAGAAACCCTATTTTTGGATTGTTCAATGAGTTTATTAAAAGACTGGGGTGTTTTTCATTTTTATTGTATCTAAACTCAGACACACTTGTAGGCCTATACAAATCAATAAAAAAATAATAATTTCTGTTCTCCCAGGAACAAAATGAACTTTACAGTAACAAAACCATTAAAAAAATCCAGGCAAATATAACATAAATCCATAAAAAACAGGACACCTAAAGTATATGTTTTTTAACTTATTAGGTTTGGGTTGCATAATATGAATTTCCTACTCTAATCAAGTTTGATATTTGTAACTGTAGCTCATATATTTCTCTTAAAATTTAACAAATTATTCAATAGATTGTTCAATAAAAAATGCAATACAGTGTTAACAGTTTTATGATGGACTTAAATTTCATATTCTTAAAAACTGTTCTAACTGTATTTTCCTAATGTAAACTTTTATTAATTAACAGAACAATTTATAGAAGTGTCAAGACAAATATTTGATGGTTGTTTATAAAGCAAGATTGATGACATCCCTCTAAGATGTTAAAATTTCAGGTAATAAACTCACTTTTTCTATTAAATAAAACTTTTTTCTACATCTAAGAGGTCAAGAAAAGTACTGTTAAAATATGACTCCGCTTTGCTACTTTAGTAGTGTCTTTAATCATTCATTCATTAACTTGTCCAGAGTGTCCGTTTTTATACAGCAGGAATATAAAATGTGATCTCTGGCAGAATCCAGCTTCATAAAATACTGCTAATTTCTATGTAGAAATCCTTTTGTGTGTATTTCTATAGAGTTTGCCCTTGGATCTGGATCAACAAATCATACTGTTAGAAGCAGAGGAGATATCCTCATTATAATATTTAATTCAGTTTATTAATACAAGTATTTCCCCAGGTTCTTGTGGAACCTTTGCACTAACTTCCTAATTGGCAGCAGTGGAGTCATACCACATTTTATTGGATTATGTTACATCAGAAAGTGGTCCTGTGATTAAATGAATTGTGACTACCACATTTCAGCTCCTTTCCTACTCCCTGACTCTTGCCAAGAAGGCCCATGCCAGCATTCTCAAAAATAATCTCTTCCTTACAACTTGTAAACCTATGTACAATCCTGAAGTGTTAGCACAGGACTTCTGCTGAAGCATTTGCACTTCACACATGCAGGTTAACAGCCTAAACAGTTAGCTGGCCATTCTTCCTGGAGAATTACAGCTACAATAAAATTTTGAGCATTGGTTTGCAAGCCAGCAATCACAGTCTGTCGTCAAGATCCACTCCTACACATGGTTTATTATCTACTTTGATTTAATTTTATGTTAACTGAACTAAATTTGGTTTGGCATGCATGAAAGTCACAACCCTTGAAAACAGGGCTTCTGTCATCACCCACAGGATCTCTGCAGAAAAAATTTTGCAGCTTCAGGGTTTTTCTTAAACATTTTGGAAGTAATGATAAGCTATTAAAAAAACTGCCAGGTTTTTAGCTAATATAATTCCATAAGATAATCAACTATTTTAATTAAATTGCATTATTTATTTATTTATGTATTACTACTAGTAGCTTGTTGTAATTCATACATTCACAACTGTAAGCTTAGCCTGAAATTTAGTAATAGCCTTATACTTTCACTATCTTCCATCTTCTGTCTTGTTTTGGTATGAAGTCTTTACTTTCACATCTCTGCTTACACATATATCCCTGACCTGAAATCAGTTTTACTGTAGAAACCAAAATCTAGTATCTGTTTGGTTACCTATAGCTATATATCTCTTGAATTTTTCAAGAAATTGGGTCCAGAGGTATTACAGAAAGGCTTACTGGAAGCCTTTTACGTGAATTTGAATTTGGAATTTTATTTCTAAGTTATTGTTTTCCCTTTTAATTTGTTATGAGACAGTTTTTCTTAATATCTCAAGGCACCAACTCTGGTCTGAGCAAGGACACCTTGATCAAGTCCTGGAGTTGCATTTATTACTGGTAGGGCCAACATGTGGCATTTTATGATGCACTTCTTGGCTTCTGATGATAGCACATTTCATTCTAATGTGACCTAGAGAGAAATACAATGTAGTAAGTACCATGGCAGAGTGGGAAAATAGGAAATACTGAAATGTATGCATTATTTCAGCAGAAGTCAAAAGTCTTACTTATCCTAGCTCAAAACTGATACAAATAATCAGCCTTATTTCCAAGAGTAAGTTCAAACACAAGTCAGAGGACACATTATGTAGACACCTAGAAGGTCAGTAACACAAAGACACAGTCATTTTAACACAATAGTGGGAGAATTTTAAAGAAAGTTTCCTTCAGAAAACCTGATAGTTGAGCTTCTTCTCAGTTGACTCTCTGTACAAGGCATCTTCTGCTGATTAACTAATTCACCCAGTGCAAAGAGTACCTGTTGTGTGGACACAGCCTCAGCACATCTGGAATTTCCAGAAGTGGATCCAGATTCCTGGAGCATCCACATAGATTCATAATGATTCCATGTCAACAAGAGCTACCATTTCACTCCATTATTTTTGTTACTCTGAGCACTGGGAATTGTCAGACTTTTCACTACTCACTTTTTACAATATTTTACTTTCAGATCCCACAACATTTGTGTTCATAAACACATTGTAAAGTAGTAAAATACATCAGGTTGGCTCATGTTGGTATTTTCTCATTGAAAGTGTAGCTGGGCTTAGTCTAAGGAGAAACATGCTCTGGTGCAGGTCACCTACAGGCCCCAAGGAAAACCTATCCTCCCATGGAGCACTGCCTTCTCCTCCTTTGACTTTTGTGTTCCCACTGTTTTTGTTTCCTCTTCCTCTGCCTATGTGGTGCTTTCTGCCTTTGCTTAAATACATTTTCTCAGAGGCACCACTGTCATTGCTGATAAGCTCAGCTGTGTCCTGCATTGCGTTCACTGAAGCAAGGTGGACTTGGGTATGTCCATCAAGGGGGCAGCCTCAGCCTCTTCTCACAGAGGCCAGCAAAATGGATATATCTGGGAAAAAAGTGCTGGAAAGAGGGTCTCTTAGCAGAACAAGAACTTGTCCGAGGAATTATTATTCTTTTCAGCCTTCTTATAACTGAAATTCTTGGTAAAATTTCTTATTAGGAAGGAAGCAGAATTAAAATTTATATTCAGTGTTTTCTCTCAATACCTCCAAAAGCAAAGGAAGTGGGTGGATTCCTTCCCAGCTTGCTATTCATTCTGGTATAAAACTTTTCTGAAAGACACAGAACAAATCTCCATGTGACTGCTGTGCTCAAGGAAGGGAAAAGCAGAATCTGGAACACCTAACTTTGCTACAAGCCCAGACACCAACAGCCTAACAAGCAAGACATAAAGTGTAAGAGGGAGGAGGTAAGGATAGGAGAAGAATAAAGTTATAATTGATGTGATATGTGTTTTCTCACTCTTGTTCTAAAAAGCAAGGAAATACAGCAAAATCTATATCAGGTTATAGCATAGCATAAAAGCCATTCCTCAGCACAAGGAAGCAATTCCAGTCATAATTGTAAAGGCCATAGCCAAACTGACGAGGTTTGGCATTTGGGAGCACTCTAAATGGCTATTAAAATATGAGTCTCATTCAAATTGCTATGACAGGGCAGAGAGACAGGACATTACAAGGTCAGGTCATGCCAATTTTCAGGGTAGACTTAAGTCCAACAAGCCAATCATCCACTACATTTCAGATTTTAACTAAAGTAAGCTTGAAATAGAGGTACACAGTTATATCAGAGAAAAATGCATGAACAAGTGTGGAAACAGATTTAAAAACAATAAAACAAAAAAAAGATTACCCATTGAAGCTCCAAAACATTACCAATGTACTGCAATAATAGTAGCCTTTGGAAATTCATGTCTAAATACATTTTCACTGCATAAATAATAAATAACAAACTCTTTCTAAAGGAATACTTTATTTTACATTTCTCATTTGTTCTGTGTTATATTGGATAAGAACTACTTTGGGTATACACTTGCTCAGATTAAGTGCTTAAAAAGACAGAAATTTGGAGAGGTGAAATTGTCAAAATGGAATAAAAAATCATGAAAATTAAGAGACTCGTATATAACGTCTTGGTCTTCTCATTTGTTTTTAAATTATACTTATGTTTTGCACTGTAATGTAATTGTTACTAAAGCTCATATTTGCAGGCTTTTCTAACATCATTTTTGCTCATTTTACTGTATAAAAATATGAAAAAAACTAGTTTAAGATTTTGTTTCTGCTTAGATCTTTTTCTGTATTGTATTTAATGTTGCCAGAGGCTCGTTTCACGCACAGAAAGAACACCCAAAAACCAACAAAAATCCTTCTCAATCTTTCTATTCATAACATTTCATTATTTTGGACTCAGAAAACTAGCAGCAATAGAGAAAACAAAGGGATTTCTCAAATTGCCAAGAATTTTGCACAGCTGCATAGCTGAATGAAAATACACGGTTGAAAGAAAATACAATGTCTGTAGCGTTATGGTAGGGGTTGCTTCTCTGTAATATTTCCTAAATGAAGAATGTCAATAGTTAACTGAAGAAATTAAAAGTCAATAGCTCACAGATCGTCAAAGTAGTGCTCATCTTTTGAGAAACAGCAAATTGAAGTTTGACTATGATGAGAGAATATCATCTGTTTTTTTCCAGTTCTAAAGAAATCTAGAAAATTAAGTAAAAACAGGTCCATGAAATTATGTTCAGAAAAATTTAAAAGGAATAAAATACTTCTGAATGTGCTTGGACACTTCCAAATCCCAAAAAATTTGGTTTCAGATGCCTCTCCCAAAGGAAAACCATGTATTTGCAATGCAGTTTATTACCTTCTCTGCTTTTCCATAAAGCATGTATGAATTGAGTTAGTCATGAGGAACTCAGTACCTGTGTCAGGTATATTTTCCTAAATTTTGTTATTATTATGAATATTATTTTTGTATCCACTTCTCTTACCAAAATCCATTATAAGCAGATAAATAACCTATTTTTCTTGTATTCATTCCTAATGCTAAGGTATTACTCATGTCTGTACACGTATTTAGAAACCTAAGTTGGAAAAGTTAAAATACTCAAGTTATTATTTTATACCTAAAATAAATGGTCTCTTGCTCAATACTTGTATGGGGTATTAATATTGTTTTCTATCTGAAAAAAAATCTGTTCTTTTTCACAAAATGAACAGAGAATACTCTGAGTGCCCTGGGAAAAAAAACTTGAACGTAGTTTGTTATTACAAGCTTTAATATTATGCATAGATTAACACTTAAAAACCAAAAGATATGTTTATGATTGACATTTTCAGAGAATGAAATTATAGCAAATAGGGGAACACAATGTACCTTAGAAATAAGAAAATCTTCTTTTTAAAAAGTCTGCAAACATTCAAAGAGTAATTTACTGTTGAATATCCCAATTTGCTGTGTTGTGGCATAGAGGAAACTGCCAAAAACTCTAGCCAAAATTAAAAAGAAAATATATCAATACATCGTAATATTCTATATATACTAAATATTACACAAAAATGAAAACATTTTTGTGTGTTGGAGAAAAAAATATTTGAATTGCATCTTTTCAGCTTCATGTCTTGGCAGTTCCTTTGTAGCATTGTCAGATTGCAAGAGTGAACAAAGTATTTCAAGCAGAATGAAGAAATGCATTATGTCTGAAAACGATGTTAGGGAATGTAAAGCATAGCTATCCTATAAATCCAGATGTTCAAGCAGTTCAGTTTGTCTTCTACTTAAAGGAATCTAATGAGATCAATGAAAACAAAGACAGAACCAAGGACTGCCCATGACAAAGATTAATGAAACATCAACCAGACTCAGATATTAATCAATTGATTAACCATTTGAACTTTTAAAACTGATATACACAAAGAAACAACCAAATAAGTGGATCTCTAGCCCTTGTTTTATAGTTCTTTAGCAAATTCTTTAATTACACACATGGGAAAAGAAATTATTTGACCACAAATTGAAGTCAAACAATCAGCTCACAAACAAGAATACTTAAAGTGAAAAAGTGTTTGCAGATGGAACCTCTGACCATCTTTAATGAATAGAATAGAATAGAATAGAATAGAATAGAATAGAATAGAATAGAATAGAATAGAATAGAATAGAATAGAATAGAATAGTTGGAGGTCATTGCCTCTGGTCCTATCACCAGACAAACTACAAGAGATTGGCTCTGCTTGCTTTACACCCTTCCTGCAAATAGGATCCCCCTGAGCCCTTCTTCTCTAGGTAAAACTGTCCCAGCTCTCTCAGCCTTTTTCACAGAAGAGATGGTCTAATCCTGTCATCATCTTTGTGGCCTAGACATACTGGACTATCTCCAGTATGTCGACATCTTTCTTGTACCGGAGAGCCCAGAACTGGACACAGTACTCTGGATGTGGCCTCACCAGCTCTGAAGAAAGGCGCAGAATCATTTCCCTTGGCCTACTGGCAATATTTCTCCTCATACAGCTCAGGAGACCACTGACTTTCTTTGCAACAAGGATACACTTCTGGCTCATGTTCAACCACATGTCCACAAGGAGCCCCACATCTTTCTCTACGAAGATGTTTCCAGTCTCTATTCATCAACATGTATTGGTGCATGGGTTTGCCCCCCAGTGAAGGATTTTGCACTTTCCCTTGCTGAATTTCATGACGTTACTGCCAGCCCATTTCTCAGGACTATTGAGGTCCTTTTTCTGTGGCAGCACAATTCTCTGGTGAATCAGCCACCCTTCTCAGTTTAGTGCCATCAGTAAAATTGCTAAGGGTACACAGCTCCCCCATCCAGATCATTAATGAAGATATTAAACTGGACTGGGCTCAGTGTTGATCCCTGGGCAACACTGCTGCTCACTGGTTTCCATCTAGATTTTGTGCTGCTCATCTCCACCCTCAGGGCCAAGCACGTTTTAAATCTACCTCCCTGCCTGCTCCTGCAGCCCACATATGAAGATCTTATGGGAGACACTCTCAAAGGCCTGACTGAAGTCCAGACAGAAAATATCCACTTCTCTACCCTCATACAGCTTTTGATTTAGTGATGGGTTGACTTTGGCTGTCTGCCAGAATTCGCAACCTCTCTGTCTCTCACTCCCATTCCTCAAGAGGACTGGAAAAAATAAGATTTAAAAGTTCACTGAGATAAAGGTAGTTTCATAAGAAAAGCAGAGGCCATTTATGCAAAAAAAAAAAAAAAAAAGCAAGATTAAAGAGCCAACATAAAAAAGCAGATTTACAAAAGTTTCAAAACTTTGTAGTGATTTCATTTCATTCCCACTGTATTTAATTATTAATTGAAGGACTATAGGATCTGTGACTCTCTGACAATAAAACTATATATATAAAACTCAGCAAACACAGAGGCATAATACATTCTAGAGGTATCGCACTTAACATGCGGTGTTTGCAATGTTAACTGCTTAGCCTATGCTCCATTTACTGTCAACTGAAGGAAATAAACATTTTTAGTCACAATTTCTCAAAGGACCAAAGTCCTATTTTTTCCTAACATTCCTCACATTTCCTAACATTTCTTAAGTTGGTCATACTAAGGTGCCAAACAATGACCTCATAAAAACCATCCCCATTAGACAAAATACATGACTGATTCAGGCATTATTAATGTTTGGAAGGAATTGCATTAAAGGCTTTCCACTGGATACCTCTAGTGAAATTTGTTAGGTTTCTCCTTCAAAAGACAAAAAAAAAGAAGAAAGTCTTGTTGATCTTCTCCCTCCAAGTCCTGCTTTCCTGATGAAGACTGCTTTCAGATTCTAGGATATGTATGCTGTAACAAGTGTGCTCTGGGGTATTTTTGGAAGAGAGATTTCAAACATAAGAATTTTTCTTTATCTGCTGTCAGTAATATCTACATGCCAGAATATTCTCATTGACTATGAATCATTATTCTTTCCTTGATTGTAACTAGATCATCATAAATGAGGAAGATTCTCAAAGAGTTTTCCTTTCCAAGACAAATGTTACAGTTTTGGTCTTCTACCTGATTACTGGTTGTTATAATACCAGAGCATTCTGCTGCAGAATGCCTAATTAGGTAATTTGCAGAATTTTTATCATATGTTGTTCTTTATCAAGTGACAACAGCTACAGAGATTAATAAAGCTGTCAGCTGTGGATAAATTCATAAGTGATTATTTCAAGTTCTAGTCTCAAGCATTATGTATTAGGATATTGTCATTTTTATTGAGGGAGGGAACTGAAGTGGATAGATTGGGTAGAATTATCTCCTTAACATGAGGTAGCTTCAGATTTTGTTGAATAGTCTTCTCCCTAGACAAAGGTCCAGTAGCAGTAGAATTTTAACTAATGGGTCAACAAATTTCTGTTATTAGTATGGACTACATGTTTAGC
Organism: Phainopepla nitens; assembly: GCA_013400175.1. Lineage (NCBI taxonomy): Eukaryota > Metazoa > Chordata > Aves > Passeriformes > Bombycillidae > Phainopepla > Phainopepla nitens. The sequence continues at coordinate 126,716 of VXBQ01009476.1, forward strand.
TCGTAAAAAGCATCATCATGAAGTGCTAAAAGAAAAAGGAAGGGAGAATTCACTATGAATTTTAAGTATCAATTTTAAGCTAAATATTTGACAAATTTCTATCCTTTCATTCTATATCTTCATGATATAGTTTAAAAAGCAGCAGAATTCTTTTCATTATTAATTTTAATGTCATTATTTTAATGACAGTAGATCTTTGATCAATGTAGTATTATATTGTTTTGTCTTTCTTAACAAAAGCTGGAAAAGTACAAATGTCTCATAAGAAACAGTGAAGATCAAAAGTGTCTCAACCATAAACTCACTCTGCAGTGTATCTTTGTCCCACTCTTTATAAATATCTCTGTTCATGCATGCATGTTTGTAAATCAATAGGGGCAGGAGCTGATTAGCAAGTGAACAAACAGATAAGGGACTTTGACTAGCTTAGCTTGCAATGCACATAAAGCTTTCTTCTTCTTTCTTTGCACCAACAGAGATTCTTAGCCATAAGGAAATTGCCTGGTATTAAAAATGAAATTTGTAATTTACCGTTTACATCCAGAATCTTTCCTTCAGTTCACTGGTCAGATTATTAAGTGATTCAAACCACTCATATCAACTTTCTAATAAATGGACTGATCAAATCTAACTGATGAAAATAGAAAAGTCACTTTAATTGCATTTACATTTCTTGGGACTAAGTAAGTTTGTACACATGTTTTAAACAGGAACAAAAAATGTGACATAGCCACAGATATTTTTCAAGTAAAAAGGAGAATTGATATTCAATAAATGAACTGTTCTTTGTCCACAGCGAAGCAGGGTGGAATTACAGTGTTTCTGTGCAAGGTCATGAAAATGGTGTGCAGAGCATCATTATGTCTGGAGAAATCCAAAGGCAAGTTCTGTTTCAGGACTTACTCAAACTGACGGATTTTCTCCAATTCACTCTGGAACTTTTCAATGATCACACACTTTTTGCTTTACTGTTTAACAGTCCAGCTTTCTATTAGATTCTGGTCATCTCTGTATTGCACCCATTCCTTTTAAACACACTAGCTGCATCTACATTGCCATAAAGAGGAATCTGAAGGTCTGGTTTTCCATGTCTACCCAGAGCTGGATGTTGGGTAAACTGCACTATACACCTGAAAATGGAGCAAAAGGGAGCAACACCTCAAGGACTTATTCACTTTAAATAGGTTTCACACATCTATAGTCTTCAGCATAATCAAATCCAGCCTATTATGTTCATATATCTCATCTGCTTTTATGACTTGATAACAGATAAATGCAATGATTTGGAAATGCTTCTTAAAAGTTCCCAGTGCTTCCTGTTACATAGTCACCAAAGATGTCCAGAGACAAGTCTGGAAAATGTCAGGAATTCTCTTGTTCTCTCTGAAAGTAGAAAATATTCTTTGCAAAGAGTTATTCAGCATTTGTGTGTCATGTATTTGAAGTCACATGTTGTGGATTTAAGATTCCTATGCCCCTATGCGATTTGTTCCCATTTTCCTTCAGATCACAAAAAGAGGTCCTAGATTTGGGCCATCTGTTGAACGGATTTCATTAAGTCTTTAAAGCAGTCATACTCACTAGAACCAACAATTACTGTCTTTCATATATATATGTTGTGGAGATGGAAACACAGAAAATTTGAAAAGAAATATAAATATATAGCTGGAAATTAATAGGCAAGGATGTTAAGTTTCAATGAATAAGATTCTTACTATATCAAAATATTTTTCAGTCATTGACCTTAATGATGATACAGTAGAATCCTAAAATCTTGCATTTTATTAAATCCTAATCTGATTTAGACTTTCTGATCAGCAACTCATGCTGAGAAGCATAATTAAGAATTGTGATTAAACAAACACGTTGTTATTTTTAGATTATGTATGTTAAAATGAAAGGAAACTATTATAATCTCTTCTAACTTTTTACAGCAGTCAAATTATGCACTAGTTTCTATATCAATCTTATAATTTCTGGGTAATACATAATGTATCTCTTTAAATGCCATCCAGTATTGATTTAAAGGCTAAGAATATACCACAATTCTAATTTCTACCACTGGTTATTCTTATTATTAAAAGGTGCATTATTAAGAATCTGAATTCAACTAGTACAAGCTTCCAAACACCAGGTCTCATAATAAAGCATGTTTTGCAAAGGAAATGCATTTTGCAATTGATAATTAATAGTATTAATGGATAATTAAAATAGACCTTCTTATTACCCTGTTCAAACAAGGGGTTTAGACTTTTGGTAGTCATATTCTTTTTTTCTCTTTTTGTAAACATCAGCACCAATATTTTCACACAGAATTTTATTTAAAAGAAAAAATAGAAAACATTTAAGTTTAAAATTTTTGTGGTTTAAAACCAGCTGGAAATTGTCCCAAGTGGGTTTTTTCCTTCCCCCTTCCACTCCCTCTGGTGAGAAAGGGACAAAAAGTCAGAGGTTATGGGTTGAGATAACAATGTACTAGAAAAACTGAAATGAGATAAGGAAAAACAAACACTGATAGCAACAATACTAATAAACACAGTATATAAAAAAAGCAACTAAGGTTTCAGATTCTTTTGATAATTGTAAGGAAACCTTTCTCCTAATCTCTATATTCAGATGTTACAGACGATATGTTAGATGTACCTAGCCTGTGACAGGAAAATCACATTGTCATTCAACAGGAGAACCCCTTAGTTTTAAGTTTATAAGTGTTGTTATTTACACTTAAACTAGCATATGTTTGTATAGTAACCATTATGGTACAGGCTAGGTGTTTAGGGATTAAACAAAGATCCAACATGGAAGAGAAAATGAGAGAAGTGGTTTTGTTTGCAAACTCGCTTAAAGCTTTTCTCCCTCCTGTCCTTCTCCTTTTATAGTGGCAACCATAACTTGCCTTTATATGAACTTTACTAAAATTCAAAAACTTGCACGTCTACCCAGTTTTTCCCGAAGTGCCTGTGGTTATTAATCAAATGAAAGAAAAAAGTTGGTAACGTAAACATGTATTTTAATAATTAATGCTACACTTTGAAAATGACCACAGTTGTGATAAATATGCAAACACAACTGTATATTCTTCTATTCTTTACTAATGCTGGAAGGACAGATCCCCCAGTGCTGCCCCAGCTACTGGAAAATACAAAGCCAAAAGTGATTGAGTTGATAAGTGAAGATCCTGAGTGAGCAGACACCAAGGAATGTATAACTTAGGCTTCTGCTGCAAGATTTGCTTTGTTACTTGCTTTTGTCACCATTAGAAAGTTAGAACATTCAAGTTTAAAAGCTTAGGCCTAAGGCGTGAGAAATGTCATTCTGTCAAGCTCTGGAAAATGCAGCAGCTTGATTGTAATGCAGTTCCTTTTATAGCTTTGAAAAACAGGTGCTCAAAATATCAATATACACTAACTATTAACTAAGGCTCACAGCTCAAGCAAACAATTTTTGTGAAAGAAATCTCTAAAGGAAACAAGATTCTTAGCAGCAGACTGGAGAGGGAGCTCACTTATATCTAAAGTAGTTGAAAGGACGTCTTTTCTATCCATACACAAAGACACTTTCACCATGTCCTAAAAACTTCACATAGGCTTTTGAAAATATACCTTTTGCTAAGCAAGTTAAAAAAAAAGAAACCAAGCTTTCTGGAATCAGTAAGCCTCCAGTTTTCACAAGAATGTTCAAGCTACCATGATATACCACGTGAAAAAGCTGTTGCTGCATCCTCTTTACTTGTCACAAGAGTCTTAAGGTTTAACAGCCTGGGGTCCTAGTGCACATGTTCAGACAGTCTCAGAGTTCACACTCAAGTACATGAGAGGGAGCACTCATGTACTCTACCACAAACTTACCATGATTTATTAGCATTTGCCTCCAATAATAAGCTAATGAAAAGAGCTCAATTATCCCTAGAGCTGCAGAGAACTCACTTAAATTTTTCTACTAGTACAATTACAAATAAGGCTGGACAGTATCAGTAATGACAAGAATTTTAGAGTTCTGGGCTGCCTGTTAAGAGATCTTTCTGTTAGCTTAGGTGGGAGGACAATAGGGTCACTCAAGAAAGATATTTGACCTGGCATACATTTGTGTTTAACATTCTTCAATTTATTTTTGGATCCTGTTTTCCTTAAGGATATTAATTTAGGAGAGAATAGATGATTTATAATGACAAGAATCACTTAATCATACTCTTATGTTTTGACCTTATTTTAATCAGTTGTATTTAGGAGGTTCCATTATGGCCCTGTGTCTCTGCAATATTGATCTGTGGTTATCCTTTGTACCCTTCTGTTAAATAAGCTGAAGGTTTGAAATGAACAAAGGGAGCAAACTTCTCCACACAGGTCATAAACCTGTGGAACGCATTGTCATGAAGTGCTGTGTATGTCAAAAGTATAAATGCTTGCAAAGACAGTAACACAAATCATAGATGAAAAGTGTGCTGCGGACTGTTATTCAAAAGATGCAGCAACAGCTTTCACCTCAGGAAATACTTGCACTACAGTTTCTCCAAAGCAAGGGCATTTATCAAGGGAAGCACCACTCTATATGAAGCCTTTTCTTATCATCTTTTTCTAGAGATGGCTCCTATCAAATACATGATTCTGGGCTGAAGGGTCATTTAGTCTGTTCCAGACACAGCAATTTTTCTTGTTGTTCCTGAACTGCTTATGTGATCTAGCGCTACAGCCTCATTTGAATGACTGCAGCTCAAGGTAATTGTTCTTCCAGAGTGACTAAAGTAGCTGCCTTAGCCAAGAACCCTCCTCAGCAATCAACTAAATGAGACATCTGCCCAAGATGTCCTCTGCTTATCTTTGATTATGCTTTATATCTCCTATTAAATAAGCATCACGTATGGGAGCAATGTAAAGAACAATATCAAGATATTTTCTGACACACAGGCAATAAAACTGTGACTGTGCTCTTTCCTAGTTCATTGTAAAGCTCATATCCTAAGATGTGCTGCAGAGATACATGAAAGATGTGCTTCTCACATGGTTTGGAAAGTGTTTTAAGTAGAAACGGATTTAGACTTGTAGAAAACACCTGTGATTTCAGTGAGTCTCTGTGTGATTGCAATCACCATCCCAGAGGTTACCTGGGAGAGGCACTGAAAAAGCTTTGTTATTGCAATGAGTCGTCTGAGACCCAGCAGCCATGCCTGTCCCTGCATTTCAGCATGGAAAGGCCCCTTCCTTTGAGGCACAGAAGAGGAAGGAGGTGCAGTTGACAACTGGTTGGCCTTCCCAGAAAAATCAGCTAAATGGAAACACCACACTTCTCAGTGGCAAACCAGTTTTCAAAACCCTAATTACCAGTTTTCAACATGTAATAGCACAACAGATAGAATAAATTTCTGTGGTTCCCACTTTCAGACCATTTTTTTCTAAATCTTCCTTACATTATTATTAGGAGTTAGAATTTTCTGGCACTAATCCCTGTTCAAAAGACTCAGATTACTCCATGCTGCACAGAGCTTCTTTTTTGTATTACTCATTTTTCATACTAATTTTAGGACATGTCAGTTCTCTAACACTTAATTAATATCACCTCTATGCTTTATCGGGTAATTTTAAAATATTCCTCTCACACTGTCTCCTCTCATAGAAATTTAGATTGTAAGAACTTGAAGGAAAAGAAAAAAAATCTATTAATAAAATTCAGCAAGACATGTAAGAAACAAAATATGTTTTGTATCAGGGTAAAATAAACGGTGTATTTTGGATCAATCACTGTCATTGAAATAGCTATGAAAACATTTATTACAGGCCTGAAAACTGGGTATAAATGTTTTATTACCTAAATGCTTAGTATAAATTCAAAGCTGTGCAGCAATCCTCCTTTTAAGAACACTATGTATTTTATTACCATCTCATCCCCCTTATCTTTGCTCAGATATTTACTTGGTCAGAACCATTGCCTAAGTATTATATAGAAATTCTGCCTAAAGCAGCATTAATAGGAGATGTTTAAGGCTTTTAACATTGTAAACAGTTACAATGAATCTTTGCAGACAGGAAGCTCAGTCCAGCCAGAACACAGTAAATCATCTTTGTTTTATTATAGTGCTATTTGTGGAAAATCTTACCTAATTTGAAACAGTACTGCTTCGGATATGGAACTGCTGCATGTCTTAGCTGCACCGTCAGCTGGACTTTGGAATTTAATATGAAGTTCTTATCAGCCCCCAAACTGACAACATCATCTACATACTATTTATATTTCTAAACGTTCCTCAGGAATAAGTAATTATTTAGTAGGCAACAAAATTGGTCAATTTCTTTAGTTCTGGCTGAGTGATTCCATGACAGTTCATTTATGAATAAACTACGTTAAGTGAGGTACTGGCCTTTAAGAGTGACCATGTACCTTTAAAGCTATCTCTAAAACACAATCCTCCTAGCAGCCAAAGGAACAGAACAGAATTTAATTTTCTCTGTCCTAATCTTGAGGCTCTTTCTCATACTGCAAAATGGTAAATAAATGTCAACTCAAGAAGCTGCAGCAATTTATATTCTTGAAGACTAGAAAGTCAGTTCCAAGCCCTTAGATTTATTTTGCTTTTACAACTCTTAGATCACACCGCCTTGTTGGTATTTTTAGGGTTGAAAAATAGTTCCCCAGGGTCTAAGTTCTTTGTATCATATTAACAGTGTGTACCATTCACTCCTCAAATATATTCTTTTTTCTTGTTAAAGATCACATTTTTATTCTGAGCATTAAATATAGAAGTATATTTCAGTTATGAATCATAAATTATTGACAACAAACAGGTATTCAAACCTTGTTCAAAGTAATTTTTTTCCATGTGACACTAAAATCACTGTCATTAAAGTCAACTTAATTTTGAAAGTTTAAAATAGATCAATATTTCCTTTTAAAAGTGCAGGGACAACTTTAAATAATTTTCCAGAACTCCTACTCATACAAGAATATAACATGTATTTGTTTCCACAGAGAGAAGAGCTATTCTGCATCAAACAAGCAAAAGCATTATCTTTTGGGTAGTAGCATTGTGAAGGGAATCTTGCCAGCTTCCCTCATCTTACTCTGCATGAAGCCCAATTACCCTTGCTTGAAATAACTACAGAAAGGCTAACTTTCACTGAACAAGAGTTTGTCTATAGTTACCATCAAATGAAGTTAGAAACCAGTTTAGGCCAGTTTCTTGGAAATCTTTTCATTTTGTATCAAATTAAGAGATTGTATGAAATGCCCTTGGATACAGTCTCTCATATTTTAATAAAACTATTAGAAAGAAAAGAAAACAAAATTCCAGTTCTATAGGCCTTTGTTGACATCTGCTGTACGTCTTAGGAACCTTATTTTGTTAAGCTATCACCTACTCTTTGGAAGCAGTGAGCTTGAGAGGGTGTTCTTTGAACCACAGCTGATTCTCAGGGCCTGATGGGCAGTTTATAGCTGTCTCATGTGTTGTCTTAATCTGTGTTTCAATTAAAATTCTGAGGAGAATGCTTGGAGGTCTTTGGTCCAAGACCAAACTTGGACTTTGTTTAGAATAGTTGGGTATCTCTCATAAGGACATCTAGATGGTATTCATGAAAGCCTTCTTTTCATTGTCGCAAATATTTGTCAAATTCACTCAGATCAGCAAAGAGAAAAGGTTTTATCATTAATTTAAAGCTTCATTTTCTCCTCCAACAGTCAGTTGATAAAGATTTACAATTAATAGAGAGTTAGCTGCTGTAACAGATCACTGTACTCGTAACATCTGGAGGCCACCAAGAGTCCTGACTGTCCTTTCCCAGCTCTGCTCATGGCTCCCCCCATCCTGCCCATGCCCCACGACCACATTCTAGCTCCCTGGAATAGCTCCTTGCCCAGAAATGCTGCAGCAGGGCCGGTCTCCACAGCCCTGCCCAGCCCAGCCCGTGTCTCCGGCCTCAGCCCATGCCTGATTCCTGAGGCTGGGCTTGCCCTGGTGTCCTGCATGTTTCCTGCTCCTGACTGGGTGGCACAGGCCCGGTATGCTGAAGCCCCAGACTAAACAGCCGGTATGAGCCACCCCTCTGCTCCCTGCTCCCCTCCTCAGGGCTTTATCTCTCAAGGGCACCCTGGCACTACAATTAGATGGCTAGAATACAATCAGATGTTTTAGATCTTTATTTTTTCTTCATCTTCTCTTTGCAGATACTCATGTTTTGCAGAATGCAACAACCTGTAAGTGCTTGACAGACCTGACCACCAAAAGTGCCTCACTTGCCTCCCTGCTCTCAGTGCTGGATCCCAGCTGAATACAATTGAGGCTCTGCGTTTCAGTCCTGCTCTTTAAAGGCCAGCATGTGACTGGCCTTGGTAACCTAATGGATGCTCCCAGTCTCCCTGATCGTGACCTCTCATGACAGCTGCATTCCTCTGGGGAACTGGAAATGTCAGACATCAAAGAAAGACCCATGAGAGTGTCAGAGAGTTTTCTCAGCAGCTGGCTTGTAACTAAGAGATTCACTGTGACAGAGATCAGAGTGACCAAAACCAGAATGTAAAGCTCAGATGTTTGACCTAGCTTTCTGAACATCATGATAAAAAGGAAGAGCATTGACTGATAAGAGGAGGAAGAGAAATGTTGGGGCAGATCTTCAGCTGCTGTAAAGGTGTATTCTTGGATAAAGACAAAGGAGATGAGGCTCATTAATCTAACAATCCTCACACGTATTTCCCTAGTGCTAGAGAAGGTTTTGCTGCATCGTTAGAAAATGATGATTTGATGGAATCGAAGGTTTTTACCTGAGTAATTTTTAAAGGTACAAGAAATAACAGAAGCAGCATATTCTGCTACTGTTAATATATTTTATTTTGACCTTATGAAACACTCTTAGTTCAACAAACTCAAAATGTGCAAATTTCTATGCTAATTTAATGTAGCATAATGGTTAAACCACATCAACTGTGCATTATGTCAAGTCAAAGTAATATCATGAAATCAAATGTGACACTTTGTGTCGCAACGTAATATTATCTGGCACTTTTTATATAGTCTATTATTTACATCACAGTCCTTAAATAAATTGAAATAATATTGTTCTTTTACAATATAAATATTTCCATTTCTAATCCAATTACTGATATAACTATTTCATCAATTACTTATTATCACAATAAAAATTTCAGCATTTGCAATAGAGTAGAATTTTCAAATTTTCTCACATGTTATAATAATGTTTGGATGACCACATTCTTCCAAGGTAAGTATAACAAAATATGATAGAAAAATCAAACAACATTCACCATCTCCTTATTTGTATCATAAATAGGCTTATCTATTTGGAATGACTATCAGTTTCCAAGTCTCCAAAGATGTTCAGGTGCTAACAAATATTTATAAAAGCAAACAAACCATGAAAATATTCTGCACACACAGGAAATTAGCAGTTTTCCCTCTGTAGTTTAAAGGCATATGTCTCTCAATTTTCTCCCTTTACAACATGCAGAGGATGAAAAATAGCCTTATCATCCTGAGTGATTTTAGATATTCATCATTAAGTCTGTATTTATTATGCATAGAATCCATTAAGGAGGATGGTGGTCTCTGTGGTAAAGGCCTGGGTTTTGTAGGGGTTGCAGGAACATCTGTGCAGTCATCCTGATACTCCCTTTACAGTGTGACACAAGGCTGCAAGGTAGAACAGTGTTAAGCTCCAGGCATTTCAAACAAGGCCTGCAATAGTAGGTAACTGATGTATAAAAAATTTTGTCTGATCCACTGTCATTTGCAGCAGCAACATTGTTCTTAATGCTTACTGTGAATTAGGGAATACACTCTTAGATTCTGGCTAATCAAAAGGCTCTGTTGAAGTGAATAGCTCAAAGCACAAAATGAGCTGGATTTGCAATTGAAGTCAATGTAAGCAGTTCAGAAAAGACATCAAAGGCAGGAGCTTATGCAAGTTGGAGGAAGAAATTTACCTCTTCTCTGAGACTTTATCACCAGTTTCACTCATAGGAAAAACTGGTGCTGTTATGTTCTGCCTAGTGTAACATTCCAAAGGCGTTACATATGATCCATGTTTTACAACCCCAGTATCTTTTGAGGGAGCAGAGGACATTCACAGCCTTAGTGCTATGTGACTTTATATAGACTTAAGCAATATCTCAGTTATAACTTGTTTAAGATATGGAGCTTCTTGCAGACCCTGGCTGAAGAACAGATTCCAAACCTCTATTCAGATAGAGAAATGTATTTTTGGACCAGAGCATAAGAATCAGAGAAACACAGGATAGCAAGAAACTTCCTGGCTCAGGAAACAATAACTTGCTATCATGTAAGCCATTTCTTTTCTTAACTATAACTTCCCTAATAGCAAATATAGAACAACCACCTGACACAGCTGCACAGCAAAAAAAGGATAGGAATATTGAGCATAATTTGAAAATTTAATAATTACCTATAATATGTTATACTCTGAATATCTTGATATTGGTGATAAAATTAAGGTCTTATAACATCTTTTCAAGAAAGAATGAAAAGACTCAAAGTCTACACCTTGGATTGCTCCCAGGATGAACCATTATCTGGTAATTTGAAGACAACTTTCTGTTTGGTATTACCACAGGCTGCTAAAATGGCAAGCAAGTATTTTCATGTTTTGCTGATGATAAGAAACAGGTCAAAGTCTTGTAACACATGAAGATATTCTTTATTGTACAAATTACTTCCACAGGAAGAACAGATAGGACATAATCATGCAAAAGACCTTGTTCACCTACCTGTTCACATCTTGAAAACCTGTGAGAGTATTCAAAGTAGATAGATCCTCTTTCTGTAGATAGAGGAAAATTTTCTCATCGACTTTGCTGGAAGCTTGTCAAAAACATAAGTGGTATCTCCAAGTTCTCTTAGTGATAAATCTGTTCCTTTCCTACGGCTACAGCACACATGATAAGAATAATCTCTACCTCAATCTATACACTTGAGGGTTTGGGCTGCTTTTGGGTGGGGATTGAGAGGGTAAGAAAGAAACAAGGAGCAGATGCTCTGTAACCTAAAATTTTCCCAGAGCCCTGAAGATCAGAGAGCTATATTTGGTGCTTTGGGCCACATGGGACTTGTTCAGGCTCTATAGCTTCTTTTCTTCTAAGTGTTTCTATTTAAAATACCTGAAAAAGGTTCATTTTAACTGTTTTTTACTTGTTATAGTGACATATGAGATCAATATTTATGAAAACTCAAAATAAAGGTAAGAAAAAAGTGGTTTTACATGGATGGAAGACTGTCTACAACAACCAGAACTTTACTGAAGGGCAAAAGGACTAGTATTAAGATACATATTTCCTGCTATTCTCACTAATGGGTTTGGATTTTTTGAGTGGGGTTATTTTGTGGGGAGGAGACTTGGGTGATTTTGTGGGATTTTTCTTGTTTTGTTTCATTCAGCTAACAAAGATGGCAAAAGTGGGAAGACAATGTGAATTTTAGTACAAGGACCATACATTCATAGATTCACTAATTGCTTATTGTCTAACTTCATTGAATATCTTTAACTACTTAACTGATAGAACAACTTTGTAGATTTTCCTAGCCATGAGGCAGTCTTTTGGTCTGGTGGTTTACCCCACAATTAGTCTATTCCCTAACAAAATGAAGCTCTTCTATAACAACAATCAACATCTATGAATACACTTATCGAGAGAGATTATTACTAGGATCACTCAGAATGCTTTTATCTGTACAATGTATTTTTTAGTTATCAAAACTAAAGTAAAAATTGTGCCTTACCACTCTATTCACTGTTTTCTTATGGCAGAATGTCTGGTTTACAAAGTGCTTTAGTAACCTAAAATCTAAACGATTTCTATCTAAAAGTAATCTAAAAGATCACTAATGCCCTGTCATGAAATCTGTAATCAGTAATCCTTCTAATGAGAAATGGAGGAAAAAAAATCTAAAGTCCATTGTTGCAGAAGACAATTCTATCAGGGTCCCTCAGGTGGAGCTCAGAGCAGGCTCAAAAGCTATTGACAGCATCAAAATGCTCTGACACAAGTATCAGATGAATTTCTGTGACTTTACTTCTTTTAATAAAAAATCCACTTAATCTCTCATCCGTAAAAAATTCTATGTGAACATATAAACCAAAAGAAATACCAAGATATTGTCCCATAGTCATAATTCCTCTTTATGGAGAAATAAAGAGGAAAAGACTAAATGATGGGAACCAGTAATGTTGGTTAATTTACTAGTTGAAGGTACCCACAATCACCACCAAGACATCAAGAGCATAAGAACTAAGACCACTTGATCAGCTTTCACATTTACCTCCCCTGGCCATGCAAGTTCTTCTGACAGACTTCTGGACTTGTTATTACTATCTCAGGCAGGCTCAAGAATCTTGTCCTGAAAAGCTCATAGTATTATTAGAAATAAGATATATATATATATGTATCTGTATATGTATGCATATATATATATGATTACAGAATATTATTAATGCATTATATTAGAGGAAGGGAAGATATCCAGAAGGGGAAACAAGAATTTTAAAGTGAAATTTAAAAATTTAAGTCAGCTAAGTAAAGAAGACTTAAAAATATGTAGAATACAGATTTTAAAGATTTTATTATTTATTTATATGATCTAAAAATGCAGAAGCACCTTGGTAGCTCTGCAACAACTAAACCCATTCATGCCAGGGTTTGCAAGGTTTGTTTTGTATATTCTGAAAGAACTGATCCAACAGATGTGCTTTAAAGATTTCTGTTTCTTGCTCATAAAAACAAATTCTTAAATATAAAAACCACAATGGTGATTTTCTTCAAAAATCTGTGTTGGTGTCATCACCCCGTGGAGGTGAAACAGTTAATATTAAAAGGCAAGATGGGGGTCAAAATAATACCTCTGGGGAAGGAGATTCTTAGCTTCCAAGTGAGCAAAATGTTCTGGACCATCAGGTATAGCAGGCAGGCAGGAGAAGTCACAGCTAGCAGATGTCTGAAATGTAAGAAATTCTGAGGAGACAGCAGTGAGGAGGGTACACTTCTTACAATTAAATCTTCAGATTTGATTCAGTTAGAAGCCTAAACTTCATGTTCAGCACCCAGACGTATGCTGGGGCTCTGAGGTGTTTGAATACTTCCAGGTGTAAACCACACAGCAAGGGCAGCCAAAGAGATTTTGCGGTGCCTGCACCTTTGGAGGTATTAAAACCCCAAGCCTCAGCTGTAGAGAGCCCTGGGCAGCCTGCTCCAGGATGTCTTGCCAGAACAAGAGGGTTGGATGTAGAGACCTCCCTTGGCCCCCATCCTCTCCAGCCACTGCGTGACCTAGGGCAATGCCTGCTGCTCGGGATTACCAGGCCAGGCAGCTGGGAGCCACTGCTCCAGGGGCCTCAGGACCAAGCAGCCAGGGCCCATGGCACCCAGCAGGGCCATCAGGGCAGGAGGAGGAAAGCTGGGCTGGGACAGGGACAGGGACAGGCAGAGACCAGGACAGGCTCACGGCTATGGGGCAGCAGGCAAGAGTCTCAGCTGGAAGTCTCACTGGGCTGGGGGACAGCCCTGGCCATGGCCACCCCATGGTGTCCAGAAGCATGTCCCAGGGTCACAGCAGGGAGGGTGCCACCCTCAGCAGCACCAGCTCTCAGCTGATCCTGAGTCCCAGCAGCCAAAACTCCTTCCACCCGTGAGATAAGGGAGGTCTCCTGCTGCGGTCCAGGCTGGCAGTAGAAGCAGTAATAAACCAATACTTTAATTTTCCCAGTAGTTAAGTGACACTAAATCTGGTATTACACTCTTCAATGCCTCTCCCTGCAGTGTCTGAGAAACTGCAGATCTCAGCCAAGAACAGTAATGGGAATTCACAGGCAATACAAGTATGCTGTGGAAATGAAGAAAAGAGATGGGCTGAAACAGGGTGAGAGACAGTTCAAGGGTATTCTTGTACTCAATAGGCAGGTCAGGCTGACACAGAGGAGTCCCTTCAATAAAAAAAAAAAACAAAACAAAATATAAAGTGTTTCCTTTCAGTGATAAAGGGCATTTGAACGAGTTGCTTGGGAACAGTGAGTGAGCCTGCCTAAATATACTTTGGGAAAGGGTAACTGCAGTGAAATTAATTCAAATTCGCTGTGCTTTATACTCAAAGGTCATAGAAGTCAATGCCATGGTGTGGCTGCAGTGTCTGACCAGAGAAACCATTGCAACATGGAGCTTGCTAAGCTTCAAAGAGCACCTATGTAACATCAAATGTCAAATTCATACGTATAATGTCAAATGGTAGCAGTGGGCTACACTTATCAATTCCAGGCCTAGATTTTTTACTTTTTCCTTTGGAGAATACTGGCTTCAAAAATAAACAAACAACAGCAACGAACAGATTTATGTACATTTGAAAGCAGTTGCATAGCAACATCTTCAGAGCAATCTTCCTCCTTCTTGGAAATTTATTACTGTCAGACAGACTGGTAGGACTAATTACCTGTTTTGCTACCTTTTCTCTCTCTTGTACTTCAGAATTCACATCTGGAAGAAATGGAATTTTTCAAAAAATATTTTCAATTTCTCTAAAAGATCAAACTCTATTCACACTAAATACGAAGTAAAACGTAAGAAATGCAGAGGCTACATCCATCACAATCTATTGGTGATTATAACAGTCAAGTGGAAATATATAAGTCTGGTCTCCAGTCCCTGCCGTAATCCTGAACATGAATTTTCCAAATCAGAGGTAATAAATTCAATGGACTATTGAATAAGGAAAATTAGTCATATAATTTCCCACAAATTATGGGTACGCTACTCATTATTGATTACATTATTATGCTATTGTATTTCTGAGTAAATGTGGAACAGATGTCTCTTACTAAGATTTTCAGCTGAGAAAGCAGCCTATCAAAACTGGGAAAGAGATTCTATTAATAACTTCAGATTTAATAACCTTACAGTTTTTGTAGAAAAATAACATAATCATTCATTGAAAATTCTTGTCTACTTATTACTGAAGATTTATTCCCAGACTATGACTGATATTAAACTTCAGTAAACAGAGTTTACATGTGCATAGCATGGAAAATAAAGAGCTTGTTTCTGAATTGTTCCAGATCAGAATACCAAACAAGTAAAGAACTAGAGTCCTTCAGAGGACTCAGAGCGAGTCCAGAGAAGAGCCACTGACATTAGAAGGCTGGAGCACCTCTCCTATGAAGACAGGCTGAGAAAGTTGTGGCTGTTCAGCCTGGAAAAGAGAAGGTTCTGAGGAGAGCTTAGAACAGCCTTCCAGCACCTAAAATGCCTATAAGTGAGATAGAGAGGGACATTTTACAACAGCATGCTGTGATATGACAAGGAAGAATGGCTTCAAACTAAAAGAGTGTAATTTTTGATTTTATACTAGGAGGAAATACTTTACTATGAGGGGGATGAGACACCAGCAGAAGACCCAGAGAAGACCCTGTGGATTTCCTTTCCATGGAAGCGTTCAGGGCCAGGCTGAACCAGGCTATGAGCAACTTGGCCTAATGAAAACCAAACCTATGATTCTATGATTCCGTGACTGTGTTCCACAGATTCTGTTGCAACCACCGTCAACAGATGATAAATGATGGAGTTTGGGGTTTTTGGATCTCTGTTCATACAGTTCATATACTGTTCACATGCAAGCAGCAGTTGAAAATATCTTCTTCTTGGCTACATGAGTAACTGAGAGATTTTGAGTCACCTAAAGCAAACAACATTCTTAGGTATTGTTAGCAAAACTCAACTTCATCATTCTCAGACACTAACATCTGTGTGTGTTTCATTGTAAAATGCAGAGACTCCTGTACTAGGCTAAGACTAACATGCTAAGTTTCTCTTTTAACTATTCTTCATTACATAGGAAGTCCTGAGCACAGTGGACAACCATCAATGCACAGAGAATTTAGCCTTTGGTGCTACACTTCATTGGTTTTAAAATACAACAGACACAGAAATTAATTTGGATCTTCATTATTCCTTTATTTAATTTTTTTAAATATTGGATGACATAATCTTAATAATATAATAGTTCATTTACTTTTAGAGACAGAAACAAATATGAAAAGAAATAAAATAAAAAATGAAGGTTTAAATCATGTTTATTAAAACACAGCATTTCATGTCTATCCAAATAACAATTTTTTATGAACCAAAATTGGTTAATGATGGTTAAAAAAAAAGAACTTTACATATAGAAGTTTGGGTCTATCCCATGAAAGTAAAATATTCCTGATATAAAGAATCAGGACATACTATTAGTCTCTTGCTGCTGTATTTTATGTTTTCTTCTGTGGATTGCTAAATTGTGAAAGACAATCCAAACCAATCTCTATGATTTACTTAAAACATTTCTTCCTACATTCATAAGATAAACAACATCATCTATACATGTCCCAGCTGGACAGCTACTTGATCCTCGGGTTAGCCAAAAGTACATATTTTTGTCTGAGTATTTTTGCTTTTGTAATTTTTCAAACCAAGTTCCAACACATAGGTTTGCCTTAACAAGCCTTTCAATTTCATTTCTTAGCCAAGTGTTATCTTGCTTCTAACTCCATTCAACAGATCTCCCAGGATATCATTTTCATGTAAAAAAGTTCTTTCTGAAGTAACTTCACAGTTTATTTTCATATTGTTTTCAGCTAAAGACAACCATGCTCTAAATACAGCAGTACTGTGTATCTGTAACTGCACAGAAATAGCTCAAAACCACAAATTCAATAGATATTTTCTAAGATAACTTTCAAGAAGAGAAAAAGTTGAAGTAATTAAAAAAGAACTACATATATCTGGAAAGAACTGGGCAAAGATGTAATAAATTCTACACAGTTTCAAAAAATAACATAATGAACTGCTTAGCTCCAAATCTCTTTGAAATTGTGTTAAATGAATACTGACAACTTAAAACACTTTAGATTTACCAATTCTAGATCAGTTTGCATGCAGGACATTGTGTTACCACTTATATCTGTATGGTTATTTCTTCTATTCCTGCAGATCGACAAGATTTTACAAGTTAAATAAATTGTATTTGCTCTCCACAAATGATCTGGAGAACTCAGATAAGCAATGCCAAATTTAAATGCAATGCCTTACATTTAAACTTCAGAATATGACAGATCTTTCTGATGCATGTCAGTGCCCAGGGTCTGGTGGTATTCCTCAGACTTGGCTTTCAGAATGAGGTTAGTTCTGTCACCTGGACATCACCTTTACATTCTGATAAAAAGCCTTGCAAGCACTCTATACTGTGACAACACTGTGACAGTATAGAGTGTCAAAACACTGTGATTCAAAAACAAACAAACAAACCCCACACAAAAAGAAAAAAAAATCAAAAAACACTAAAAATGGTCTTGTGCAATGAAAGCAGTTAGTGGACAAACTGTAAAAGGGTTCATAAACTTTCAATCTTTCAACTCTTATAAGTTTAAGTATGGAGAAAAAATAAACAGCAAAACAACTATTTGCAGGATGAGGTCTAAAGTACTCTTCCTAGGGAGCTTTGAGCACTTGCATTGCATTGTTCCTTTATATTCAGAGTGGCCTGTGGAATGCTGAGAAAGCAGGAAAATATGTGAACAAAAAGACACTGTGAGGTAAGTTGACACTGTGGGATATGAAGAATGGAATATTATTTCTTGCCTGACATGCAGCTAAAGACAAGTGCCATTGGTGCAATAAGGTATGAAATAATACTTCATATTTCACACACAGGAGTGTCTTGTTACACTTAGGATTTTGTTGTAAAGTGTGATTTTAAAAAGAGTCTGTACATGTTAAGAAATAGGGTTCATAAGTTACAACCAGCCCTTTCTTGTGATGAGTCAATTTCTACTGTCTATTTTTAATGACACAGTTCAGCATGTCTTTGAATAAAATAAGACATAGGCAGTTATGACATAGGCAGTTATGACTCCTAAAATTCTCTTTCCCTCTCAATGGCCCTTCTTTCCCTCTCTTCAAGTGTTTCTTTTTTACTTTTTAACATTTTTTAAAATAATCTCTGGTTGTTTTATTGAGATAGACCATGGCTTCAAGAGCAAGAGGACAATCATTGGATTAAGCAGTTACCAGGGGGTTACTAAGTGTGGGGCTGTGTGAGTGTGAGCTGGGGGTAGTAATAACTTTAGTGGATTAGCAATAGGAAGGTGTTCATAAATTTGTGTGTATCTGGGATTTTTTTCGTTGACCCTGAATTTATAGTTCTGAGTCTCACACAATTACATAATTTATAAATGAAATGGCTTTAATCCTCATTTGCTGTGACAATGTGAATTTAGTGCTACACAATACACAGTTTTTATCCAGCCTAAATTCTGTCCAACATGCCTGGCAGCCATGTGATCCACATCAACTAAACAGAGACTTTCTATGCAAACTTGTGTAAGACTGCTAAGCACAGTATCTCAGCCTGTGAGGATTAGAAGGAAAGGAAATAATCCATGCTAGAGGGAATATCTGTGAGAAAAGGGGCATATATGTGCCTACAAAGGATTACAGGGTGGAGGAGGAAGAAATGAGATGCATGAAATGTAACCTTTCAGGAAGGGGAAACAGTGCTATGATAATAATAATTAAAAAAAGAAAAGAAAAAAGATGGTTGGTTTTTTGTACAGGGGAGAAAGAAGGAGTGTTAATAATCTTTCATAAGGGCTCATCTATTCATTGAATTGGGTTTTCATAGGGTAGTTCTGGATTTGAGAAAACCAACATATTCAGCCTATACGAAGACTGTGCAGATTCAAACCAAATGTCCTGTTTCTTGGGACAGCTACACATTCCTTTCTTTGCTATTTTTTGAAGGATTCCACAAAAGAGGATCAGTTTTTATTTTCAGAAAAAAACCACAAGCCTATTGGTCCACAGTATCACTGTGATATTTGGTGATATAAATTGGTATCAGTTTCCTTGATCACTACTGTCAAGTGTGAAAATACTTGGCTACGTGATACTTTTCACTGGTGATGGAGCACTGCTAAAATGGCTGAAGTTTTCCTGTTTGTGCCATCCCATAGACAAAATGCAGCAGGGACATTATAAATAATTAAATCTGGGCAGTTTCAACTGTGTGAAATTACACAAAGACAGAACTTACATTCCAAATTTATGCCAGTAGAGATCTTGCTTCACTTCAGGAGGATGTGTGCCTTGCAAGATAAAGCCCAGTTTTGTATATAAAAGGGGATTTCTTTTGGGATATATAATTAGGTTGACTAAACCTTGAATTAAAATAAAAATTCAAGCAGAATGAATCCATTTCTAGTGTTTTCAGGATTCCATTCTGATCTGTGAAGCCTTCACTGAAATTCTCTAGGGCCTGGGACTTGTGAGTACAGTTTCACTTAATTATAGGTAGAATTATGTGTTTGAATTCATATAATACACATCTTGCTAGAAAAAGTTCTTTCTGAAACTGTCTTCATAAGCCTTGCAAGGACTCATGAGGACCATTCAGCTACTTCCTGAGAAGATTAACTTAGAATATTTCTTTGCAGCTGGAAATTTATGCACCAGCTTGAGCCAAAATGACAAAAGAGACCCCTGGGATATTCTTTGGAATATATTTTAATAGCACAGTTACATCAAGCTTTGCATTTAGACCAATATATTATGAGAATGATTACTAAACAATGCATTTTTCATGCATGCAATATAGCAAATCCCTTTTACATTTTGTCATGAAAACTAAATTTATTGATCTAAAAACTTTCATAAATGTTGCATAAATTATATTTTCTCCTATTGCTCCTTTTACAAAGGGAAGATAAAGAGGAACTGCTTCGAATAAAAGTGATAGGGTACAAATGAAGCAAACTTACACTTAGACTAAAGCTCTTTTGATTACCCAGAAATAAGTGATGAAATATTTTACTTAATGCACAATAGATATGACAAGCCTCTGGTGCCTCTCTCTCCCAAGCAGACAGGGTGAATTTGTATTAGTCAGGGGATTTTATTAATTCACCTTATTTTAAATGCAGAGGTCTGGGAAAACTGTATCTACAAGTCTTGTGAGAAGCTTCTGTCTGCCTCCTTGTTCTTTAATTCCCATGCAGTTTAAATGGGAGCAGAGATGCCCTTATGTAAATGTCATTTAATTACACTGCAGTCTTTTGAATCTAATTGGTCATATTCAATTTGTCCAAGGAATTGGTGCCCATTATCAAAAGGGTTAGATGCAATGATAGCTGTTATTCATTTGAATTGTGAAGCTGCAGTTAGTGTCTCATTTCTGCACTAGTCAGGAATTTTTTCTAAAGTGTATGTACACACACACACACAAACACATATATATGCACACGTGCAACACTTGAACTCTCCCCAAACACTACAGTTTTCTGTCATACAATACATATTTATTACCAATAGAAAGTAAACCTGTGTAATTAGAAGGTTTTGATGGAAATCCAATTACATATTTGACATGTCTAATACTACTTCATTTTGTAGAAAATTGCATTTTCATGAGATCCCATGAATAAAACTGTTTCTATAATGATATTTTCAGTGGTATTACCACAGATAAGTATGTACAGTAAAAAAGTGGCCGTTGTTTTCTTTTCCAATCTTCACTTTCTTCAATGAGATATTATTTTTCAACCCAAAACTTATGATAAGAAAAATGAACATGTTACAGTCATTCAGGTAATATTTTTTCAGTCTGATCTAGTGTTTGAAGCAATTAAAAGAAAGCCTGCATCTTGCTAATTACAGAGTGCATTGCATACAATTAGCTTATGGGTAAATGCTTTGCTGCACATCAAAGCAGTATTCATTTTCAGACAAGGAGGATAGTCTTACAGATGCACAAGCATTTTAATTGCAGTTAATCAATTTGTCCTCAGTCTTATTCACTGCTAATATCCACACTCTTATTCACTCACCATATATAATACAACATAATTAAGAGTTGGATTTTGAGTCCTGGTATTTGTCCAACTAAATGAACTTCTCTGTCAACATATCTTAATGAAGAGTGTGACCAGACTTTACATAAACTTAGCAAGGGTGTATTAAACACTGATCACTTACTGTGCTGAAGCAGATCATATGTTCATTTAATCTATTATTAAATTAGCTCTTTATTTTAGGATTAATGTTTTTGAGCACTTGAATACAAATTTTACTGTAACTAAGCCACTTTTAACTTTACTTTTAAATGGAAAACCAGTTAGCAATAATCTATCATTACAGTCCTAAACTATATATTTTGTATTCAATTTCAAAATTACACAATACTATGGATCAAAAGTTCAACAAAATACTTTGGGACATGATGAAGGATTCCATTCTTAAGAATCAAGACTGGATCAGTGACAAGACCTTGCAGGGCACACGGAAGGTTTGACAAAATTAAACACAGAAATATTTTTGCAGTTTGCTACAAACAGTGATCATGAAGTATACATTGAAAGTTATCTTCAAACAAGCTGCCTTGGGACTGAGCCTGGGGATATCCAGTCACATTTGACCAAGTTCTTATCTCCAAGTACATGCTGCTTCTCCCTGTCACCAAAGCCAGGACATTGCTTGTTCAAATCATGCCAGTGTCAGAAGACTCCATGCAAACCTGAACCTGGAAATCTGTCTCCCTATTCCTTTACTTTCTTCCCAACATTTTCCCTGTATTTTAGAGAGCATACACTACTTTTTTCCTGACCTTGAGAGAGCTGTCACACTGTACAACTGAGCTGGGTGATACAGGAAGGACAGCACACTCTTGACGTGCTTAGAATAGAGTACCAAAACAAATATGAAGTGTTCCTGTAATAAGTGGTTGGATAGATCTGAAATAGTTTCTGTGAGCTTTGAAATATCCAAATTTTTCACATGATCATGTCACATGGTTGCATATTCATGTCCTGTAGCTACTGCTTTCTTAATAACTTTCAAAATTATTATTCAAATCTAACCAATGGGATAGAGGTTTCAAGAATGCTAACAACAACAACAACAACAACAACAACAACATAATAATAATAATAATAATAATCATATAATGTTGTAAAATACATTTACTGCTGTGCCTAATGAAGAAAAATGCTAATAATCTGACACAGGTCTACAAGACTCCACAAAGAGGGAGTATTCAGTGGCCTGTACTTTTCTCTGTTCTTCTAACAGTTATTTTTGTTTACCCCTCAGGGAGGAAGAAATAAACAAAAAACAGCATAAGGCTCAAAATTTTTCTTATATGGTATTGTAGCTATAGATTTAAAGCATCTAACTGGACATCTTCTGAAAGAACGTATTAAGCCAGCACTTCGAGAGCCAAAGAACTTTACCAATTTTTATACCTTCCTGACAGTGCCCTTAAAGAGAGAATGAGAATCAATGGACTCAAGGAACTAATGGACCTGTCAGTTCTCTGAACATCTCTAAGAGCCATGATCTAGACAAGTGACCAAAGATAATGAAAGAAGAGAAAAACAAAGGCACCAGAGAGAGGAGACTGAAATCTCTTCCAAAGTATTTGAACATTTTTTTCCTTTCTTCTTTTCTACTCTGTTGTTTTTCTACCTTTGTCTCTTGACTATTTGTTGTAATTTAGTTCAAATTATTAACCTATTTACCACAATTAATACAGGTTACTATAATTAAATTGTGAAAGCATCACTAATTTTTGTTTCTCAGGCACTTAATAAAGGAACCACATCTTTAAGTTGAAGTGCATTGTGATTGTAATATTTGCTGTGTTTTAACAAGGCAGTTAAGCCCCGTGCAGATGCTCATTGAGTCTCTCTCAGTGGGTTCAACTAGAGACTCAAAAGGGTAAAAGTATGAAAACATGCAAGTTGAGATAAAGACAGATTATTGAGGAAATCAAAAGCAGTGGTCCCAAGCAAAGCAAAACAAGGAATTCATTCACCATTTCCTATGGGCAGGCAGGTGTCCAGCTATGCCCAGGAAAGCAGGGCTCCGCACATAACAGTTACTCTGGAAGAAAAATACCACTATTCCAAATGTGCCCCCTTCCATGATCTTCCCCTAAATTATATGCTGAGCATGGCACCATGTGGCCTGTAACATCTCTTGGGGCATTTGGAGTCAGCTGTCCTGGTTGTGTCCCCTCCCAAATTCCTTGTCCTTGGGCACCCCCGGCCTCCTCGCTAGCATGAGGCACAGAAGAGACCTGTTAAGCACCCATTAGGCAATGCTCAGCAATAGCTAAAACACTGGTGTCGTTTCAACAATGTTTTTCTCACAAATCCAAAACATAGCACCATGCAAACTGCTATAAAGAAATCCTTGAAATTTTCAAAGACAAAATAGAGCATAGGTTTTCTGGCACTTGGGCTCTAATGTCAAGCATACTTTTTTCTATAGACAGAAGAGTGTAATTGTGTTCTCATTTTCTGCTCAGAGTAGTCTCTTAGAATATCAAAACAATGCTTGCCTTATAATTAAAAATGAAACTACGAGAAGAAAGCTTTTGAAGAAAATCTGCAATTTATACATTTTCTTGGATAGAATAAACTTTTTCTCTAGTGATGTAACTTTCATCATTGTAATGTCTTTGTTACTTGTCCTAGAGAATCCTTTAGCAATGCACTTGCACCATCCTCTCTGGAAGCCATTCCTTAAAGTACACTGTACTTCACACACAAAAAAAAAAAAAANTTTTACAAGATGCTCATAAAATAAAGAAACTCAAACCACAAAGAAGCATACTTCTTCCTCAAGAAAAACAAACTGGCAAAGAAAAATCCTGTCAAGACACAGAAATGTGCTCTTTGCCATCTCTTTTTTTTCTACTATACCTGTTACAAATCTTTGTTTGCCGCTGACTTCTGTTTTGAACTCCACTGTAATTATCCAATCATTAGCAGTGGAGTGAAAATATTTTCTTGATTGGATTTAGAATTTGGTCCCCCAACATTAGGTCTTCATACATATGAAGAGATCACTGTTATTTCGACTCTGATACTATGCATATTTTAGAACTTTTGAGATAACCCAAACCCTTCTCATCTGTTTCAAAAAGTGACCTAGTCTGAGCTAGATGCAAACAAAACCTTATTTCATGTAGATAACCCAGCAAAATTCTCGACTTTTATTTTATAAAATAAAATTTCAGAGATGGAAATGTTATCTTCAAAAGGCAGACACTCTATACTCTTGCTTTGGTTGGTTTTCCTTTGCATTTCTCGAACTTCTTTGTGATAATACCAGGTAATTGAATTATTTGGTTCCTTGTAGCTTTCAAAATCTATCCAGGCTACAATTCCAGTCTGAAGTCTGTACTGGTGTACGACAGTACAGAACAGAGCACGACATTCTGCTCATCTGTGAATGTCTCTGCATTTGTACCATGACCTTTTGGTCTTAAGTATAATAGAAACAAATCAGACAGAAATTGATAGCATCATCAAGATATTGTTCTTATTGATAGCTGACCTATACAGTGAAATTTCACTCACTGCAGGAGCGAAGATGAACAGAGAGCAATAATAAAGGAATAAGAAAATGGAAAATTAATATATGCATACGGAGCACATGTAACTGAAATCAAGAAACTGACATATTCTCATCCTCCCTAGAAAGGATCTGTGGCAAAACAGAAATGGATCTAGGGTATGAAACAGACTTGTCATTCCAAAGAAAAATACCAAATAGACATTTTATGCATTGGAAGGAGAGGTTAAAATTAATAAGAGAAAGTATAATTAGAGTATCAGCAAAGAGGGAAAGGGCAAGAGCAAAGATCAATTAAGATAAAACTAGAAAACCAGAAATAAAGGAATAAATAAGAAGAAATACATAAATAGAGAAGATCAGAATGCAACATGCAAATGTCAAGGACAAAGAGCTGACTCGGACATACAAATGAATCTACAAAGAAAAAGTGGGCAAATAAGAACTAGTAAGAAGAATATGTTTCGAAGGTTAACTAGATAAACATAACAGAGCTTAAGACAAAGACAGAGAAGTATGGAAAAGAAGGAAATACTTTCTATCAAAGTGAAGGGATGCTAAATATTCCATGTGCTGCTTAGCTGCTCTCACAGCCTAATGCAACAATATTCAGACAACAGAATTTTGGGTAAAAGGAGAAAATTGGAGCTAAACATCCAAACTTTGAAATAAAAGGTGAAGCACATGAACATCTATCTGAGCAATGTAGCTTTTAGCGATTTCCTCCTCTATAACGTGTTGATTTAACAGTAGTGAATAACAGAAAAGGGGAAATAGATTTGAGTTATAGCTAGAAAGGTATTATTTCTCTTCAGATATGTGATTCACAGTTCTTAAAACTCGAGGGGAACTGAAAATTTTTCCTCCTTATACAGGTTTGGATTATAGCAATGTATTCAATGTATAGGGCATCTGTCAGCCAAAGTCCTTTCATCTTAAGGGAAATCTGAGAATGTAGTAGTTACCTTAAAGGCAGAGGGAATAGAGCAGACCAATGCCATACCAATTATACTGTTTCTCAGAGGGATCCATTACAAGCATTCAAACTCCTTCAATTCTACTCCATAAAGGCAGTCTGTGTCAAAAGCTGAAAGCCACTGGTTGAATTCTAAGCTGCAGATCTTCACTCTCAAGGATTTGGAGGAGTGGAATATGTCTGATGCCTCCCATAGTGATGAAGAATCTTCTTTGAAATGCTAACAATCGTGCTGCATGTCCCTCATTTCTTTATTTGTGCACAATTCATATGCAGGTAATGATGGATAAAATATGCAGGGAAAAACAGTTACAGCTATAGCACTGATTTTCACTTTTTTTTCTTTTCCCCTCAAAAAGAAAAGAACAAAGTCAGTGAAAATATTTTATACTTTGAATTTAAAATACTATCTTTTTTCCCCTCCTTGGGCTGTGCTCATTAATAATGATGACTATCTGTTAAAAATCAGGTCTTTATAATCTTTCACATATTTCTGTTGTTCAGCTATTGGTGAAGTACCACGGGGAACTTTATGTGGGATGTCAATCTATCCAGGAGGGGAAGGAAGAATGTACTCTGAGGTAGGTAGCAAGATCCCTGTTCTGTCCTTACACAGCTTGGGAAATGGGAAAGGTCACACTACAACAAAATAATTTCTGCTAGAAGGGACATCTGGAGGTCATCTTATCTGTTCCCTACACAAAGCAAGATCAACTTAAAAGTTCAATTCAGTTTCTGAGGGCTTTGTCAAATTACTGTCTGGATATATATAAAGATGTAGACTCCATAGCCTTAGGCAACCTTTTTCGCAGCTTAACCATTCTCTTGGAGAATGTATTTTTTCCTCTCTTGAGCTAGATTTTGTCTTGTTACAGCTTGTGCCCACTGTGTCGTGTCTTTTTACCATACACCTCTGAGCCAAGGTTGTCTCCATTTTTTCTATAACCTCTCCTTCAAGAGTTAAAGACAGCAGCCATGTCTTTCTTTACCCTTGTCTTTTTCAGACTGAAAAGTATCAGTCCTCTCAGATTCTTTTTGTGCATCATATGCTCACCTATGTATCTTGGTAACCCCTCCTCACTGGAACTGTTTTAATGCTGTTCTTGTGTAGAGAGCTCAGAACTGGACACAGAACACCCTGAGTGGTCTCCCCGGGCCTGAACAAATAGGCAGTCATTCTGCACAGGCTCTGACCACCTGCCTCACTGACATCATGATTCTCCACTTGAGTGAGATGATGTGGATATGTGCCTTTCCCCCCCAGAAAGTTGCTAAAACGAGAAAGTTGCTCATGAGAGAGAACAGGGCTATAGCAACTTTGCATTAGCAAAGAAGCACAAAGTCAAGGAGGACCATCCCCAGAATTTAGGCCCAGAACCATAAAATAAGAAAAGGCATCACCATGGGCTAAGTCCAAATTATCTCTTTATGGTTCACGAACAATTTTCCTAAGTGTAAAATTAAAGGAAGGTTGATTTACTAGGGCTTTCCAAAGATCAAAAATTTTATTCAATGAGGAAAAACCATAATTTTCTGCAGATAATAGTTTTCCTAAAAGAGGAGAGAGCAAGGATGTCTCCAAGAGGGGCACTATAGACTAAGTGCAGAGACTATAACTCCTGAAGATAACATCTTATGCCAAGCCAAGTTCTCCAAAGGGCCTGGCAATTAAGTGCTGACCATTAAGTAGGTGCCCTTGCTGAGACCAGAACCTGTCCTCATCTGCTGTCAAACTCTGTTGCTGCCAGGAACCTGTCAACATAGGAATATAAATGTTCACAAAAATCAGATATATTTCTCTCTATCCACCAAATTTAGCTTCTGTTCTTTGTGGTATCTACCCATCTTTTGCCTCATGAAGAGAGAGACGCTGTCATCAGTATACTTCTTCACTAATTAAAAGTCTAGATTAATGCCAAGTAATAAAATTATTTACCAGAAAAAGCCAAAGGGAACACTTCATTTTTTATGTTCTGTTTGCATTTAGTGCCAGAGAGAAAGGAGACTGGTAACAGAGAACAGAAATCAATGAGCACCTGAGGCACCACTCTAAATTGGATGCAAATTGATAGAATAAGAATTAAGAGGATGCAGTCATGCAAATATTTAAACAGAGCAACTTGCCTTAATCTATAAGGAACTGTATTCTCAGGTGTTGTTGTTCCTACCTCTAGGTATCAACTCTATGTACTTTGTTAACTCTGAGCAACAGAAAAAATTAAAATCTGTTCCTTTGTTACAGACATAGGGTACTGACTAAAGCTACTTGAAAGAATAATAGTTTATTATACCACACAGAGTAAGAGAAGCTATTTTTCATAGGTTTTTTTAACCAATCACTGCTTAAAATTATTCTTGGGATGGTTTGCTTACTTCTCCATCCAATAAAACCCATAGAGGTTTACTTATCAAAAAACAGTTTTCACTAAACAATTGATAACAATCACAATTAAATTTAACCTGGAATTTCAAGTAACTCAAATTATGCCCCAAAGCTCTGTGGCATATTTACTGCTGTTCCGTCAAGTCTCACTCCTCATCAAAACTTGAAGTTTTGCATTCCCCTTGGACTGCATTTTCCTTTCTATCTATTAATGCTACAAACACTTCCAACAGTACAAAAGTAAATAATTTTTTCATTAATAAGTTTCTTCAGAATGTCAGCTTTGTTTATTTCTCTTGTAACTTGCCAAGCAGGATTTTTATTGCCTTTGTTAAAATGCATTTACCTTTCAAATGTTCAAAATCAGTTTTGTTATTCCATTTTCTTGCCTCATTCTTACATGGTGGTACTTCTTGTTGAATAATATGAATGCAATTTCCATAATGAAAATATAAAGGCAAATTATGTGTAATTTGTTAAACATATGCAATATGGCAATATCCTGCTGACACCATTGCACAGATGTGGAAGCAATTTAATTATCAAGATGTTATTCTCTCTGTAAAATACTGAGAGCTGCTGAGAAACAAGACATACACAACACTTAAGCTTGGCTCTTTTTTTCTGTTTCACCTTCATAAATATCACAGGTATTTACAGATAATGAATATGGGACACAGACCAAACAAGCTTACTCAACCCTTTGCTAGTATGACTGTTCAATCATGATACTAAATTTCTGTAATTTAAGTTTTAATGGTCTTCGGAAACATTATTTAAAAATAGATCTCAATTTCTATTTACTAGCTATAATCTCATCAAAAATTAATTTCTAAATTAAGTTACAATCTCAATGGAAGCATTTCTTTTCATTAAAGAGCACATATGAAGTTCAGGAACTATATTCCTGTCAAAGTGAAAACACACTTGTATATTTATGAAGCTTGACTTCAAAGATCAGATCCTAATGATGAAATCATAAACCACAACACTTCTGACTCACGCAAATGTCCTGCAAAGCAGGAGGGAAGGGGTACAAACAGTGTATCCACAGATTATATTCGTTCAGAGATGTTGGCAATCTAACATTCCTGAGTATAAAACACCACAGAATCACAGAAACACTGAGGGTGGAAGAGAGTTCCCAGATCATCAAGTCCAACTTTTGAACGACCACCACCTTGTCAACTAAACCATGTCACTCAGATCCTGTCATTTCTTGAACACCTCCAGAGACAGCAATTCTACCATCTCGTCGGGCAGGCTACTCCAACACTTAACAACCCCACCCGCAAAGAAATTCTTCCATATGTCTGTGGGAATTCAGTTAGTTGGAATGGTTGGTGAGCCAACCTTCAATGAAAACATTAACGTAAGGCCTTGGGAAGCAGAATGCTTAGAAGGGAGACACTTCTAAGAAGTGTCTTCTAATGTCTTAGAATGTCTTCTAAGCGAGACACACTTAGAAGTGAGGTTAGGGTGAGAAGCATGGAATTCTGGGTACAGTTATGTTAATAAGGTTCAGTTACAAGTTTTGATTGGTTAGCAGCCTACCCATATACGGCAATGTTTTTGATTCTTGTTGTTCATTGGTTCCCTACCCCTCAGATAAGGTTATAAAAAGTTCTATTCACCCTCATTTTCTGGTCTTTGAAAAGCATACCGTATTTTGCATGGTTTCTGCATGGTTATTGCTTTTGCACTTATTTTTTATTAAACTTATTTTGTGGGCTACTCTGTGGAACCGGTTCCTATTATTTTGTTTGCCGCTCCTGGCTGGTGAGGTTCTGAGGATGCAGGACCCTGCTGCAATAGATGTCCAACCTGAGCCTCCCCTTTGAGGCTGTCTTCTCTTGTCCTATTGCTGGTTGCCTGAGCGAGGACCCCAGTCCCCACCTGACTACAGCCTCCTTTCAGGTACTTGTAGAGAGTGATACAAGGTCTCTCCTGAGCCTCCTTTCCTCCAGGCTAAACATCCCCAGCTCCCTCAGCCACTCCTCATCAGACTCGTGCTCCAGACCCTTCACCAGCTCCATTGCCTTTCTCTGGACACACTCCAACACCTCAATGTTTTTCTTGTAGTGAGGGGCCCAAAATGAACACAACACTTGAGATGTGGTCTCACTAGTGCTGAGTATAGCAGGACAATCCTTGTCCTGGTCTGCTGGCCACACTAATTGCTGACACAGGCCAGGACGACATTGGCCTTTTCGACCACCTGGGCACATGCTAGCCAATGGTCAGCCACTGTCAATCTGCACCCCCAGGTCATTTTCTGCTGGGCTGCTTTCCCCCAGCCTGTGACCCTGTCTGCGTTTGTTGTGACAGAAGTGCAGGATCAGGAACATGACTTGGTGGAACCTCACACTGTTTGCCTTGGTATTTCATTTAATGAAATACAAGAAAATTATGTCTGAGAACAGTTCAGCAAGTATATTTTTAGGAAACATACAGCATTCCTAGTTACATTACCAGATACAAGATCAGCTTTCTCCAGAAAACTTACTTATACATGATTCTTTGTCAGTCCAGTTTAAAATGGATTTTGAATTCCTACTGTCTTCAATGTCCTGGAGGCAGTGACACAATCTCCGACTCATAAAAAAGCAGTAGTACAGTAGTAGGTAGTGATTTGTTACAAGCTATTGCCCAACTCCTTTGCTAGGACTATGAAACTTCATTGCAAGTTAAAGCTGGTTTCTTACTGTCTGCTAAATGAGATAAATTGGAGCACAATGAATGCCAGAGTAGCTGACCTTCTAAATTTTGCAATTCAGGCTTCATTTGGTTCTATGGTAGCTAATTAGCGGAAGACATCATCCTTTTTTCTCAAATCTGATGTGATATATCCACTGAAAATGCAAGTGGAAAAGTGTTTGAGAAAGGCATTCCTGAGGAAGAGACTTGTAATAGCTCAGCTCTACAGATTTGTGTACATTAGCTGAAGAGTTATAGGACCAGGCCTTCAGCTGGCCTTTCAGCTCCATTAACTTTCAAAAGCACTATAACAAATTACACGAGCTCATGATGTGCCCCGTGATGTTTAATATCTGACAACTGGAGAAAAGTGGATTAAAGCAACATCAAAGCATACAGGCTCCTAACTCTCCATATAGATCAGCATGAGTTTAAGCTTAGATTTATTTTTGGGTTTCATCCTTCACTTATTTCAAGCGTCATATTCAAAGGCAGTGAAAAATTGCTTGGCTCAGCTTGGAAGTCAGAATGATTATCCAGTTATACCATTGTACTGGTTTTGCATAATATATTAAATAGTTTACTACTTGCTATACAAAAACGGATTCTGCATTTGTTTAGAAAATAAAGTGTTTTGCGTGTTTTGGTTTGTCATACTGTAGTATGTATGTAAATATAAAACATTTAACATGCCTATATTTTACTTGCAATGAGGATTATATGTATAAAACCTCAACTATCAATTGCATAGACTTTCAGTACATTTATATAACCATTTCTGACAATACAGCACCAGTTCTGACAATACCCTTGTATTGATAGTTTGGTGTCAGACTTGAAGTCTGATTAAAAAAAAAAAAAGTAGAAAATTACAGAGTGAAGGGAAGTAGTTGCAAAGAAAATAGAGTTGTTCCATTTAAATAATGCCTGCCTTTGCAATGCACTTTTCCCACCAAAATCCCAAAAGTAGTGTTTGACAACAATAAATATATCCTGATCACAGACTGAACTAGTGTGCACCATTATCTAAGAGATTTTTGCACAAAAATTATTAATTTAAAAAAAAAATCAATAAAACCAGACAAATAAGCAAGTAACAAAATAAAAACATATAGAAATTATTTTATGTCAAACTCAGTTTCTAGCATCCGCATAATCAGTATGCTACCTAGACTGTATAGGATTGTCATAACACAGGTTTATCCTGGATTCTTCAAATTATAGTAGCTGATTTTACCTTTTTCTAGCCCATCCACCTTCTCCTCTGCACCAGCAAACATAGCAGTCATTTACTCCTGTTCCACTGAGGAACAACCACCAGTACAAAAAGCTGAGCACAATTGCACCAAGATATATACTAAGCTCCTCGCATTTAAGAGCAAATCTAGTGATATGAATAATGACCAAAAACCCTATTCTCACATTAAATGAGAAAGCTGATGTGTAGTCATCTCATTACTACTGACTGGTAACAAAAGGAAAGCCAAGCAGCTCAGTGACCCAGTTACGTGAAGTAAGATAATTTAAATCAGTATTTCTTTGAGTGCCTTTATTTTGTTTGCACATTACTTACAATGTGTCCCAGTAACAAGAAAGTAGATTAGAAAAAAACAGTTCTGGGACCTTTGTCATTGTAGAGGGGATTATTCCTTACAATTTATGTACTTAGATTTCAAAATCATCAATATGTTTCTGCTTCCCCATGAAAATTTTAGTAATAGGCTTGTAATCATTGTTTCAAGTTACACAAAGGCTGGTGAGAGAATGTGAAGCCAAGGTCAAAGCACAAGGACCAATGCATAGGAAAGTACTGGAATGCAAGACCCATTTGGAAAGAGTGAAAAAAATGGTGGTAACTAAAAAGAGTCAAAAATTGGTTACAGTTTCTTCTTCTAGATGTTTTCTTTACTAACTTAGCCTTCATTAAAGCCATTTTAGCTGAAAAAATAAAAGTGAGTCAAGATGAAACTTCAAAAAAGTACTCTTTATCTGCGCTTGATCAAGAAATTACATGGAAAAGTATTCATGATCACACAATTATAATACACCTTAACTGAATGAAGGAAAAGTGGTAAATTGATTGAAAGATAACATACAAGAAAATTTTCCCCAGCTCAACCACTGTTAGGTGTGATTTTAAATTCATGTCACTGGAGCAACACAAAATGGCAAAAAAAAATTCTAAATCTGCAAAGAACACTGCAGGTTTTCTAATTTTACCTGGAATAAAATTTGTTTGAATAATCTGCCTATTGCAAGATTCAGGTTTTCAATTTTGACAAGATCTCTCACCATGTGATGTGTATTCCTAGGTAGGGTTGAGGAGAATTGGAATTAGATGATATCTGCAAGCAGAGGGATGAGCTACAGTCCCCCTATAAAATAGTATTAGTGGCTGCTTATATTTAAGAAAAGGGTGAAGGTCACTTGCCTGAATATTGTAACTATGGCAAATAAAATTTAATTAGTGACTCAAAGTGACAAGACTAGAACAATAATTTTATATGTTTTCTGTATATATCAGCTCTACTCAGCTATCATTTGAACTGGATGCAAATTGTCCTCCATTTAAATCCTCACTTTTAAAATAAATCTGCAGCAGAATTGCACACAAATTTTAATTGTTAAGAAGTTTATGTCTCCTATTATTAACACAAAGTGCTTTACAGTGCAACTCATACATTTATATTTGGGTTGTTTTTTAGGATATACTTAGAATGTGACAATTTAGCTGAAAACTATTATGAAAAACTATGTTTTATTGCATAGTGTCAATAATGAAATGGAAAAAGTATTGTTTTTTCTCTTTTCTAGTGTTATTTTGGCTTATGTGCTAGGAATCTCTGGAAATAAGGTCTTTTAATTTAGATGACCAGCATTTCACAACTAGATTAGTAAAACTGATGAGAATGCTCTTGGTCACTTTTCTCCAAAGTAAAAAGGAAGCCTGATATTTCCATATATATAAAAAATATCTTTGGGAACTGACGGTTCTGACATGTATCAAAAGAATATTCATATCCTTTTATGTTGTAAAGTCCATTAAATACAAATCTGTAATTCAAAAAAGGATACCAGTTTGTTTATGGGCTTGTGCACAGGCTTTCTGTAGGCTATGAAACAAAATAGCCTGTCTTATCTAGATAGTGAAATCAGGGTCTTGCTGAGGTTAATCATTGTGTGCAATCAGACTCTATTAAGCATGATTCTTAGCAGACAGTTTGGCTTTCAAAGCGATTAAAATAAAGTTCTGCAGGAGCAACAGGGCAATTTATTGACCACTGAAAAAATATCTGCATGTTCATTGAAGTTTTTGCACTTGAAGAGCTTCACTAAATCAGCAGGGAGGGTGTATTCATGTTTAAGAGATTAAGTACAGGTGTAAATATCTGCAGAACCTAGGTCCACATGCTTCACATATTTTGTCATTTCAAATGGTCACATTTTCCTGTTGTTCAGGATAACCAAGAATGCAGTATATTTGTAAAAATGTTATGACTTGAATAATTTTAGGAGCGTTAAAAACCTTTTAGAACATACAATGTATCTTATAAAATATGAGGTGTTTGTGGATCTCTCACTATTCTGTAACTAAAATATGGCTAATTCCAAATGTTGTCAAAAACTATCTTCTGGACTGAGAATATGAATTCCAGATTTAAACCCAATGAGGATTACAATGAGATTTAGTAATGGAAACACTGTCAGATTTTAGCAAGAGCAGAGCTTTCAGGCACAGCAATAATACTAGCAACAGTGGTTTGCAGAGGTTCCTGTCATTTTAATCATCCAGTTAACAGTATTAGCAATGATCCACAGTTGTCTTTAGTATTCTGTCTGCAAACTGTTACATTGTGAAAAGATGAAGGGAGTCATAACAGCTTAATAGAAAAACATTAAGTCTTTTTCAAATTTATCACTTACAGTATTTAAATGTGGAGTGCTGGTAAAACTCATAAAACTTTTATTAAAGAACATTTCCTTTATATTTTTTTACTGCAATTTCTATCTAAAACAAAGACTGCTTGTCTTCTGTAACTGTTACTGCTAGATATTCTTGCACATTAATGCCCCAGCACATAATACCAGGTTAGCTATTATATGCATTGCAGCCATTGCCTTTAGTGCTCTCAATTATGTATCAAGCATATGTTAAAAGCCTTGTTGAGATGCAAAAGGAATGAAAATAGCATCCACAGAGTTAAAGAACAGACAAAAATGTATTATTGCAAACTGGATTATGTATTTCCAGTAGTCTACTCTGCACCTTTGTCTAGAAATTTTGTAGAAAATTTTGGTCTAGACAGGCTCAGGTACCAAAGGATTCTGCTGCAAGAGGTATGAAAGGCACACATAAGCACAGAAAGCCCCAATTATCATAGCTAAACTGCTGTCTGCCCCCAGGCAAGCTAGTTTTAAAACAGAGTTGGCATGTTTACATGTGGTACAGTCAAGCCACTAGACTGAAACACAAACACATTAAAGATGTTCTTTAAGTGAACAGAGAGATCATACAGGCTGACAATTTGGGCCATGCTTTCATGATTCAAGTTATCTTCCTAAATACTTACTACCATTAAAAGAGTGCCTGCAGTCCAGCCAAGAATCAGACTCCCTGTTGTGTGAAGCTGTAATCACAGAATAGGACTGGATGTTCCTTGAGGCAGGATTTAACTGGCTGGCTCATGGAGAGCCTGTTGTCCACCAGGACCCCCAGCTCCTTCTCCACAGTGCTGCTTTCCAGCAGGTCAGCCCCAATCCTGTGTTGGTACATGAGTTTATTCTTCCCCAGGTGCACAGCCCTGCATTTGCCTTTGCTGAATTTCAGACAGTTCTCTGTCCATCTCCAGCCTCTCAAGACCCTCCTGAAGAGCTGCACAGCACTCTGGGGTATTGGCCACTCCTTGCAGCTTTGTGTCATCAGCAGTCTTGCTCAGGAGACATCTGCCCCGTTATCCAAGTCATTGATAAATAAGTTAAGCAGTACTGGGTCCAGTATTGAATCATGGAGGTCATCATTAGTGACAGGCCCCTAACTTCTCCTTGTTCATGAACATATCCCTGATCATGTCCCTCTGCGGACTGCCATTCAGTCAGTTCTCATCCATCTCACTGTCCGCTCAGCCTGTCCACAGTTCCTGAGTTTGCCTATGAAGATATTGTGAAAGATGTTTTAGATAATCTTCACTGTGGAGTAATATAAGGTAATACTATCTCTAGGGAAAAGTAAACGAAGCCATGTCTGTGCAATGCTGACCAACAAAGTTGCAATGGCAATCCAAGGCAGAGCCATTGCGATTGTCAACAGTTCACTGAAATCATGAGATCTATATGCTATGGCAGCCAAGAAAGCCAAAAAGATATTTCGAAGAATATTGGGACCAAGACAAATGTATAATTTTTATGTAATATAAAACCAAGATGTGTCCATATCCCGAATGGTGTGTTGCTGTGGTCTCTGCATGTCAAAAAAGATATGCAATGTTGTAGATCAGCTGATGTGCTAAAAACAGTAAAGCAGCTATGTTACAAAGAGAGACTAAAGTTTCTGACTCTCCAATTTGGAAAGCAGATGGACAAGAGATATGATCAAAGTTTACAAAACCTATGCTGTCAGTGGCTAAGACAAATACAAAATGAAATTGACTGAATCCCTCAGTGAGAAAACAAGGAATGCTTGATAAAAAAAATAGGAGTTCAATTTCAAACAGGTTAAAGAATAATCCTTTAAACAGAATGTAAGAATGAAAGTCATATTACTTTTTGAAATGTATTAAATTTCTGGAATGTGGAGGTTTCAAAACCAGAGGATGTTTTGAAAGCAGACAGCATCAGCAGGTTTGGAAAGGTACAAAAAATCCTGAGCAGCAAATCCATAAAATATACAGGTAAGCAATAGTGAGGAAAGTATCCTCTTCCATCTGTAACATGACAGCTCTTGGTGCCAAAATGCCGATATAGAGAACAGATCACAGGAAGTGGCGAGGCTGGTGCTCTTCCTAAATATCTTATCTTTTTGCTGCTACTTTTTGCTCCATTTTCTGGAAGAACTGCAATTAATAAAAGGTAGTGCACAGTGTATGCAGAGCTAGTTTCCAGTACCAGCCCCAAAAACATAGTTCTCAAACAAAGGGCTGTCAGATATTAATGTGTTAATGGCAAACTGAAGCATAGATTGATTGGATGGATATTTTTATTATTCTTAGAGAAGATTAAAGCCACAATTTGATAACTGCTTAACTAAACCATTTCTAAGACTCCCAATCTTCATTACCTTATCTGTAAGAGTACTGTTCTATTTTCCACAGTACTCTTATATTTATATTCATCAGTCTCCATGCCTTGAAGCAACAGTGTTTATTTACACTATAGCCTCAGTAGGTTGCATGCTCATCCTTTGTCTTTCATCCAATCAAAAACCCTACGCTTAATCACCTCTTTTTTTCTCTGAAAGTCCTCGGGTTTTCCTTTAGAAAAAGTGTAACAACAAAAGTCAGACAACAGCTTCAGGCTTTCCCATGTGAAACCATCCTGCTCTTAATAACTTTCCTGCTTGTCTAATTCAGAACCTCCATCCTGAATAACAATTTTTCCTTCACTTATGGAATATATCTTTATACTGTAGCCATTCTGGGTGGAAAAAAATTAACAACAGCTAGACGAGAAGATTAAATCCTTCATTTCCAAACTTGTCTCAGATAAGTGTGCTCCAAACAGAATGCATCAACAAACATCCGTGCTGTAAACACTATTGGGAACTCAAGGGAAGTTGTAGCTACACAGCAACAGATGATTCAGGTATTCTGCTGTGCCCTGTGCAGCAGACTAGCTTGGGATTTGTACCATACATAAAAAAACGCATGCAGTGCAATACAAATATCCAGGAAAAGCTGGAACTGTCTGATTAAACATCTTGTTTATACAAGAACTAATATATCTTTATTTTTCCTGGTTGGAAACCTTGCAGTGACATTGTGTAGGGACATACTCTCTTGTATAAAGCAGTGATTTGTAGCTTCTCACCCCATGGGATAATAATACTTACCTCAGACATTCCTCTTCATTAGGTTCTGCTGGAATTTTCCTAATGTACATTCTGGAACTATGACTGTCTTAGGTGTTTGGCTGCAATTTTGGATGGCTGATGTATTTAAATTATGACTATGCATCTTCATTTTATCACTGGATTCCAACTTAAGCCCTACGTGGTTAAAATCCTGAACAAGATGCAGTTCCAACTGTGTATATAAACTCTCTGACATAGTTGAGTTCTCATGTACTTAAAATCTTTTATTAGGTACAGCTTTAGCCTATCAGAAAAGTAAACTATCGAAAGCTTTGAATTTCTGAAAAGAATCTGTAATCTCTTTATGTTGCTATAAACTTGATCTGATTGTGTATTTACAAAGGAAAAATATGAATCCAACATTACACTGGAACAAAATCTGTGATTTTTCTATTCCCCCAGAAAGGACAACAAAACCAGGAATTCTTTATACTTTTATACTTTATACTTTCATTCCCTATCAGGAGAGCTATGGGCAAGTGCACTCAAATCAACTTGGACACAGGCAGAAGTTGAATTATAGGAACTCTGCTTGGCCAACTGTCAAAAGTATGTTATATACTTACACAAAATGTGTTTCTTTCTTTTTTTTTCTTTGATACAACAATTCAGTCAGTCTACCACTACTTTAGTATTTTAAATATGTGTTCTGAAACTGAGTGGAGGTTCCCTGTATATTAGGAACTTAAAGAAACAATGTTGAATGCCATTAACACCGGATCTTCTCAACTTCTTTTAGCAGAAAAGCACAAAAAGAGAGGTTCCTTAAGGAGTAAAACAGAATACTTTATCATAAAATTGTGTATAAACCTGATTTTGTTCCACTTTCTAAAATTCTTCATTCTCTAGCTTCCTTTCTGAGCTGAAGCAAGTAGCATCCATCATAGATAATAGCTTATCTGAAGACTAGATTACTCTCCCTGACAGTATTATTACAATAGTTCTTTGAAGAGTTCATGGTGCTTTAACCTCATTGTTAAATTAAGAATTTCACTTGACTCCAGGAAGAAAAGGTCAATAAAATAGCTCAAACAAACTAGAAATTTGGGGTTCATGCTTCTTAAAACCAACACACTGGGAAACTCTCACAAAATGCCAGGTAAGATCAGTGAGGTTCTGTACTCAGTTCTCCCTATGAGGCTCTTGCACACTGTATACTATGCATTGCCTGAGTTAGTTCTTTATCCTCGGTGTCTTAATGAAAAAAATTCAATAAAGAGAAAATAAAACCTTCCAAAAATGATTGACAAGTATTTATATGTATGTTATAATGATACGGAGTTGCCTAATTTCTTTTTATCTCAGTACGTTTAAATACCTCCATAAAAAAACAAGCATTTTGCTATTACTGTAACATCACTTGACCTAGCAGGTTACTATTATTGCCTGCAAAATCCAGATATTCTTACTCAAAGCCAAATCACTGGCATTTAATTAAAAGAGAGAAACTTTGTTTCACCAGACAGACTTTATATAAAATATGATCTCCCAGGGCTTTGTTTTATATCTCATGGAAATATAAAATGTGCTGTGCACTTTGATTCAAATACAATCCATGGCTTACAAAACATATCCCTGTTTAACAATGAGGAATGTGATGGAAAAGATAAAATAATGTTCTCTAACCAATATTAGTGAATCACCAGTTAAGGAAGTAGTGATATATAAATCCTCCCTTACCCTTACAGAAAACTACGACTTGATAGAGAAGGATTACATGATACAAACACATCATCTAATATTTGCTTCTGGTTTATCATAAAATATTTGCCTCTCTTATAGAGTAAGAGTTGAACCAACCTGGAGCTAAAAAGAGAGGATGGAATGACAGTAGTCCCCTTAATCTCATGTTCAACACAGACATCAAGAGCAGCACATCCTTTGAACAGCTTAAATTAAACACGTTAGGGTATTGATAAGTGTTGCTGCTTTAAGGTTTGTATTGCCTATCAACAGATTTGTCAGATGTTCACAAAATCTTTAACTCTCAAGTGAAGAATAATAAATCAGTCAAATATTTTTCTTAAAAAAAAGTAAAACTGCAGATCATTATTTAAAAACAAAACAAACAAAACTAGAAGAAAACCAAACCAAACTAAAAAAACATTAGTATCTCAGACAACTACTCCAGAGAAATCTTGTATATTATCCTCTACCCATCATTTGCAAACAATTGATAAAAAATTATATTTCAAATTTTCCATGCACTTAAACCTTTTTTAGTCTAGAACTGTTCTCTGTCTTCTCCTTGATTAATTTAACAACTGGCAGTTGTTATGGCAGCTATTGTAAAAGATCCTTGCTGTTCTTGTTACTCTGCTTACTGGTATGAATAATAAAATTAAGATAAAGTTGCATGTAAAATAACCATTATTAGGGGTACCTCTTCATCTTAGAATGGATGACTGTCATTCTTAGATATAACCATTACTTCCAGTAACCTTATGTGGAAGGATGGAGAAAGAAATACTCAACCATGAAGAAAAATGTCATTTTTAATTGCCAAAAAAAATGTAAGCTGAAGGTGATTCTACATGCACTGTAGAAAATTACAGGATATAAAACTACTTGCATGATTTATCAATATACCCAGGAGAATGTGGCAAAAAAGCTTTCAATCTTGCACATTCTCCATTAAATAACCATTTAAGTTGTGAAAAATTGTAAATGATCTCTTCTGTGTTTCCAGTATGGCAGAAAATAATTCAACCCTAAATTTAGGTGGTTTATCTGAAAAGTACTTTGAAAATGATTATCCAGATTTATAAATAGTCAGGAAAACTGATGAAGAATTTCTTCATTGACATCAATAATTCTCACCTTTTCAATCCTGTTCATGTATTTGTCCAAATTTGAACAGCTGTGCTTTTCCAGAATATTAATAACTGTTCTTATTATTACTTAGAAAGGCAAAGAAAAATATTTCAGTGTTAAGGTGTATTATTTTTAAATCCAAGATGTCAGAAATAGATCATTGTGGACTGCACATTGCTCAAATATTAATCAATGAATGTCAGAACTCCTGTTGATTATAGAAAACAGGAAGAAATTCCTTTAAACATATTCTCAGTTTAAAGTGTCTACCTATGTATATGTATTTGTTTGTATTTTAAAACAGAGTAAAAAAAGCAATGAAGGGCACAGAACAGAACACACCACCGTGTGTGTGCCTTTTCCTGCCCTTGGCTGTAGAGTTGGACTGAATGTTCACAGCAGCGTCAGGGGGAGTAACAGGGGGCTTATTGTGAAGGACAGGACATATCACTGGGTTGACTCTTAGTGAATCTCAGATTGGGACAGTTTGTCATACCTCTTATATGGCATGTAAGGCCTCTGCAATCCCTACTGTAAGCTCCTCAAGTGAGTGTCATTCTATATATCACATCTGGAACACAGAAAACTCCTCTGTTGGCTCTTGGGCACAACTGTAATATGAATGATAGGGATAACATATTACAAATGAGATAACAGCTGTGCTGGGGAGGCATTTAATGCCTGTGGAAGTAAAGTAAGGACCACATTATCTAAGACAATCTTTTCACTGAAGTCAATTTTAGAAACTGCATTTTGTAATTTGCAATATACACCTGTTTGGATAGAACAGGGGCACTGCCAAGGCAGGAATAACACAGAATCCACTGCAATAACACTACACCAAGTACTATGTGCCAGCATATAAAAGCATTCAACAGTAGCAATTTAGCCGTAACCACGGTGACACCAAAAAGCCAGTTTGCATTTTCCATAACTATGTGCCAAAAAACATGATCACCTTTAAAGAAATTAATTGCAGCTCTTTAAGAACTCTCCCACACAGGGCATGTGAAACCCAGCTGCAAAGTCAACCATTATAGGGGATTCTGCTTGCAGCTGCAGCTAGAACTATATTAAATCCAAATAACACATTTGGAGGAATGAAAAAGAACATTTTTATTGTAAATTAATGTTAATTTTCTATTCTTGACACATCTAAAATTTCCATCACAGTCAAGGAAGCAGTCAGTGAGGCCTAGCTATAATGACAGGTAGGTGTTAATGCACTTTGAACATTGCCAAGAGGAAGAGACTTGCTCTGTCACTTTGCCTATAAATGTAATTTGAACCTGTATGTTCCAAATGTGGGAAGACTGCTCCATGCTATTGACTGAATTTAAGAATTAGGCACAATTAACCAGGGTTAAACGACAACAATTACAGAAACATTAGAAGAAAAACTTGAAAGCATTACTTCCTGCAGTGAGTTGACAATGACCAACACCTGCCAACTGCCCACCAATATACACCTTCACCGTTCTTCACCAAGAGCACAGGGGAGAAAACATGATGAAAACGCTCAAGGATTGAGATAAAGTCTAGGGGAAAATTAATTTGTTGCCAATCAAAAAAAGATTTGTGTGGCAAGAAACAAAAATTAAAATAATTCCTTTCTCGCACTTGGTTTCACATCTCCATTCCTTATTCTTCAACAGGTTCCCATCCTGCAGGGTTGCAGGGGGACAGGGAATGAGACAGTCCTTAAAACTCTTATTTGCTTCTTCTTCCATCTCAGATTTTTCCCTTACTCCAGTGTGGGTCCAGTCATGAGCTACAGTTCTTCAGGATAAACCTGCTCCACAGACATCTCTCCATGGGCTGCAGGGAAATCTCTGCTCCAGAACCTCAAGCTACTCCTCCTCATCCTCCTCTTCTTTCCATGACCTTGATATGTCGATGGCTGTGTGTCATTTTCTCACTCCTCTTTCAGAGC
This sequence comes from Phainopepla nitens, assembly GCA_013400175.1. NCBI lineage: Eukaryota > Metazoa > Chordata > Aves > Passeriformes > Bombycillidae > Phainopepla > Phainopepla nitens. The sequence continues at coordinate 168,975 of VXBQ01009476.1, forward strand.
TGACACACAGCTGGTTTTACCCTTTCTTAAACATATTATCACAGAGGCACCACCAGCACTGCTGCTTTGGCCAGTGGTGGGTCTGGTTCAGGGCTGGCTAAAATCCTCTCAGGGCCACCCCATCCTCTCCTCACAGAGGCTGTCCCACAGCTCCCACTGCCAGTCCCTGGGCAGTGACACCAGCACTCTTCCCTATGGAAAATTACCACTTAGGAGCCCTTGGTTTCGTCATATTGCTAGCACCATAAAAGCCAAGATGTTGTTAGTACAACTGTGATTCCACTGTTCACTAGTTAAGTGGTAATTTTTCACTGTTCTTAAAATCAGAATGATTTCATATTTCATGGATACAAACTGCAACTCAAGAGCACAGCTAAAATTCAGTGCATAAGTGAATTCATATTTAATACCATATTTAAATGACTAATATTACTAAAAACAGTTTTTTTGATGAAAGACTTCAAGAAACACATTTTAAAAAGGGATTTTATGAAAAAAAAAAAAGAAATTCTTTAGGAAGTGTTTAATCCAACCTCATGCTCTATGATTCTCTTGGTTAATATTTGAGGGTCCATTTTGGATGCAGCATCTAGCTCACAATAACTCACAAGAAGAGTCACAAATGATTGACATATGCTGTCACAGATACACACATTCATAAGATACTATTTCCCCCAAACAGTAGAATGAAACCCACTGTCTCTAAGACACCTATATCTGGCTGGCTTTCAGGACACTCAATTAGAATAGAAAGAGATATCAGAGACCACCCAATTAATATGTTCTAAAAACCAGATTAAAAAAAAAAAAAACGAGGAATAAGAAATCAGAATAGAAAATCAATCCTATAAGGTTGGGCTAGACAGATTCCTAAAAATGATACTTATAAAAAATCAGTAGTATTCGAGGTCAAAAAGCATTTGCAGTTTCTACTCATCCAAGCAAGTTGTTGGAGTCTTTTCCTATGTTTTTCTGCTTTAAACATATTTAAGTAAAATATTTCCACATGCATTGAACACTGTCCAGATGCTGATATCTTCATTCACGTGTGAGGTGCAGACCAATGTTCTAAAAGAATTCCGGCAGCACTCAGATTCATGGACAAAAGTGTAAAAGTGTGACTTGAAATAAATGTGAGTACAAACATCCAACCTATAAATGTTCTAAAGCGCTTTTTATTCTCTTCAAATTTTGCTGTTTAAAGAAAAACCCATAAGCACATCCTTCATTTAAGTTATGATAAATGTACCATGCTATTTTCAAAAGGGGAAGATCAGAGACTTTAAATGGTTCTATATAGAGGAGCTTATTCAAAACAGATTTTTAAAGGCCTTTTTTTTTCTCAGAATAGCAAGTTTAAGTAATCTTCATTTGTGTCATTATGCAAAATGGCATGTATGCAACTGCTTTTAGATATATCTCTGTGAAAATATGGGGAAGTGCATCATAAGATATACAGAGGCAGATGAGGAGAATATTTTGAATTTTTTTCTCTAATGCTGATAGCTAGTGGACTTTTGTAAGCAGCAGGTGTTTTGTTATCTTCCCCAGATAATCAGTAAATTGCTTACATCGTGTATCTGTCAGCTTTGCCATGACTCTTTCAATGTCTGTTGTTATTTCATGGAATCTAGGGGTCTTTCATGTAGTTTAGTCTCCTGACAGTTATTACAACTTCTTTCCATCACCTCTATTCTTGCAGTTTTCAAAAACATGGAAGTCAGACCTTTTATTTCGATATAATTCTCTTTAGGAGATTTAATACGTTTTTTCTTAGAAAGGTGAGACATTTTACTGGTGAAGTTTAGTGCATTGTTTTGATTTCGGGTTTATTTTTGTATTTTTTAATGTTGCAAAACTTCTATGAGATTCAAACTAAAGGTATTTTTTTTTTTAATTCTAACAAAAGAAATGACACGAGGCTAGAAGGACAGCAGTGCTAAGTGCTTATACGTGTTGGGGTGCTGAAGATCAAGAGAGGAATTACAGTCCCTTGCAGGGGAGAAGAGGCTTCTCATCTTTACCTCACAACAGCTCTGGGTGAGAAGAGCCCAAATTCAGTGTTTCAAGACCAAGAAAGTTCTAAACAACCTACCCTAACACCAGCCCTAATCCAGGGTGGGATTGCAGTTCACTTACAACTCAAGCCCATCTAATACTCAAAGATACCATTCCTTCCAATCCTGAAATCTTATGCCTGACCTGCTTTGTCCTGTAGGTCTTTCACAGTTCCCAGTCTAGGGCCACTTTTCTTCAGCCTCTTTCAGCCCAAAGTGGCTCCCACGCTGATGTTACCTCCTTCACTTTCACTAGACAGGACCATTCATTCCATCTCAAAACCCTCACATTTATTTTAATTCCATGCCAAATTGTTTCATTAATTTCTAGTTAATTCTTTTAAACTTTAATTTAATGCTGTAGTCTTCTAATTCTAAAAGGAGAAGTAGCATAAATGTATGAGTGTGTGTGTGCAAGGGGGAATAATTGGCACTTTTTCTGGATGCAGAAAAGAGAAGGCATCAATCAGCCTTCCTATGAGAAATTACTGACTTTCAGGTTTTACAGGAGTCCTAGTGATTATTTGCCACTCAATAATGTCACAATTTACACCAAAATCAAACCTGTCTTGGTAAAGCTTTGGGAAAAAGTGACAAAATGTTTTATTGCAAAGCAAGGATCAGGAACTGACTCACAAATGGATGATTGGAGCCTGAACTGTTGCACAGCGATTTTCTCCTACAGAATATTCCCCTAGCTTCAAGAGAGTTATAAAATGGAAAACAAACAAACAAACAAAAAAAACCACACTTCACCTGGCTTAAGTAAAAATTAAGACAATGTGTGTCAAATATTCAGTCATGTAATTTCTATTTTTTGGACTATACCTTACTATTCGACAACTGTGGTTTTCTTTTTCTTATGGAAAAAGCATACAAAGGAAAAAGTAATAGAGTTTGAAGTACTACTGCTCAGCAAATATGTCCTTCTCAATTCTGAAACCTGAGATGAGGTGTCATACAATAGATTTTTTCCTTATACTTGAAACTGAAGCATAACTACTTATTGAAAAGACACATTGTGAGGTTAATTACAATGAGATTACACCTTTTCTTTGCAAAAAATCTTATAACATATTTTTATATGTTTTATATATTTTCCTTTTGCACAGCAAAAGAAATCACCTATTTTTAAAGATTATTTATGTTTTTATATGGTATCTTTTTTCTAAAATTTCTATTAAAAACTATTTTCAATAACCAAGTGGTTTTATTAGGCCTGGATAAAGGGCAAAATCATTAACTATTCATAATCATATTTTTAAATAGAATCACTAAGTATAAATGTATAAAAGTATAAAGTAAACAATGGAGAAAATGAGAAATATTCACACAAAGGTTATTTATTCCTTCTAAAACAATATTAATATGGAACTTTTCAGCAGCTTTTTCTGTTGTTTCAACCAATCATATCACAAGCAGAAATCTTCTAATCCATATCTAGATAATTTTGCTAAAATAAGCTGCAGCACATGGCAAGGTTAGACTAAATATCCATCCAAATATTCTTAATGCTAATCATTTGACCTCATAGCAGCTTATGTTTAATAATAAAATCTAAAGTTATTTCTTATTTCTAGAAGTGGTTACATCCCCTGGATCTTCAGTAGGAAAGTGGACACTAAAACATCAAAAAAAACAAGGTAAAACAAGGTAGAAAGAAAAAAAGTCTAGAAATACATAGCAAGTGTGATGCTATGTCTGATTCAATTAGATCTGAATAACAGAGGGCTTTATTTCAAGCTTCAGCCTTTGCAAACATATGTCTTCTGCAAATGTTTTTCATATACATTTTTCTAATAATGATGACTTTGTAAATTAACATGAATTAGCCAAAGTAATTTTTAAAGTATTTTCATACATTCTTGAGTGCATTCCTAAGAGAAAAAATTAACGGAAGTGGTAATATTTTAGTCTATAATGTTTGCTGATAATTTTTCAGAATACAGTTTGCCACTGGCAAATTATTTCTGTTACTTCTTAGATAAGTAATCAGTAGATGTACTTTTAGATTCATTTAAGTAGCTCTCAATTTTTAAAATAGTAAGAAATTGTTTCTTGCATTTCATGTTTTTCAAGGGGAAGATAATATCCAAATCAGGTATATATTAGAATATCCAAGTTTTTGGATACTCATCCTCCCGAAATCATGAGTTTTGTGAGAAGCTGTCTCACATCCAACTTTCAGTATTTTCCTTCAGTAAGTAAAAGGACTAATTATGTTTTGTAGAAGGCTCAAATCATGAAAATATATTTCTTTGTACCTAATTCTGATTTGTGGTTCTAACAGTTCTATTGTGTTTCTCACTAAGGTGCTTTACGGATTTGTATGTCCTCAACAGAGTGAAGATTTTCCTTTCACCATCTTTTGAGCCTCTCTCTTCATTTTTGACAAAAATATGTTCTTTCAATAAATTTACCTAGAAATGTTCATGATTTCTACCATATATTTATCATCCCTACCCCATTCATTCACAGGCAGTGAGACACAGTTATTATGTTGATACTAAGTTTCTCATTTTCTTTCATTTATGTAAGCAAAACTTTTGCATGACTATTTGAATAAAGTTCTAAACAGAACTTCTTACATGCAATCCCTTGTAAATCACCTGAATCTCTGACATAAAGTGCTGGAAAGGTCATCTTCCCTTTTTTGAGGTACAGGACAAGACATCTCAAGTTTATCTGCTTTCAAGGGAAGGATAGAATGTTTTTGAGATGACAAGTAGAGATATCAATGGAAAGTAAATATAATTAAAATCTTTAAAATTCCTATAACATCATTTTAAATACCAGATCATTTTCTAAGGCATTTTTTTCCCCTTTTGCTGAAGCAAAAGCTAGCTGAAACTACAATGGTGCTATAATTTACAATCATGGCTGGATCATTAGGCAAAAAGATTACCTTGATGAATTCTTACAGGCACTGAAGTAGTCCCCAATTACTCCTAGAACCTGTTTTATTCCACCTAAATGAGTAGATTTTTTTAAAAAATCTACTACTACTCTTTTTTTCCTGAACATTAAGCATCTGGTTATGGAAGCAGTTGAGACATCAGTGCCTTTCAAATGGTGCAGTTGGTCACCTAGAATACATTCAGGTGAGAGGCATCTATTACATATGCTTGTGGAGATTAAAATCTTTGTCTACTTGAGTCCATTTTCAGATTTTAATTACACAGCTGAAGAACAGACACAAACTGGCATTTCTCAGACTACTTTTTTAAAACCATAAATGTTCAGAACACTAAACTCATAAATGATATTACATTTTACATTTAAAAATTACATTTAAAAATTACATTTTTTTCAGGGATTTTTTTTAGAACAAATTTGATCTACTAAAAAGTTATATTAAGGAGTTATACCACATGCAGTGGATGTTCCCCCAATAATCCAATTTTATTCTATTAAACACTAAATTTTGAGTAAAAAAAAATCCCCTGAAATAAGAGTAGCAAAATTCATCAGCAAAATTATTTTTCATTTCATCAGAAGTTTAAACCTTCCATTATAAACTGATTTTTGCCATATTATATGGTACCTTTAGAGGATTTTCTTGGAAAAGAATCACAGAGTTAGGTGTAGTCCTTTGTATTCTTGGAACAGCCTGATGACTTGGTGCAGTCATGAAATTATAAATGCTTGTAAGACATAAATAATAGGCATATTCTATTTCTGAACAAATACTTCTAGCTGAAATCAAATTTACTTCTCTCTAGGTGACCCGACTCAAAGCAAATAAATTGTACTTCACTCAGATGTATGTATAGTCCTCATGATTTATTCCCATACATGACTAGCATCTTTTTTTAATCTCTAATATCTATTTAAATAACTGAGTATTCCCTTAATATGAGTTCATTCCCTCAAGAATTCTGTGTAAAGGGATGTACAGACAAGAAATGGAAAAGCCTTGGCGGAAATTGTTGTATATCTTGATTCTCCAGCTCTCACACGGGGAACTGTGTATACCCAAAAATGTGCATGTGACCAAAAGCCAAATGCGCAGGCCAGGAGGCAGCCTCAACTTTAAACAAGACTTGTAGCATCACATTTCCTATCTCACAGGTAAACAATAGTGCTTGCTTCCCATTTATACCTTCATGGACTTCTAAAACCATTCAAGACTCAAGCCTTGGATCCAGCTGCTGCTACTAAGCAAGGACAGTTTGGCTGATGTTCTGCTGACAGGGAACAAAAGGTGCTCAAGTACGCAGAGAAAATGTGCAGGCAAAGGACCATCACAGATCTACCTGGGCTTCCCAACAGCTTTCCATTTCAGAGTTCTTACAGTCCCTGCAGTTGTTTTCCAGCAGGACAAACCTTTTACTTTTTGAAGAAATGAAAAGGAGAAAATAATTCCAGGAGAAAATTTGCAGGGATAGTTTCTGCTTTACATTTTTCTTTCAAATTATCTTCACAATAGGGAAGAGCTGTCCCCATGTTTCCCATATACCTCAGACCCGAAAGAAGAGAATCACTAATGTTGTCACATTGATTTTTTTCATCATCATAAGGGAAAATTTTAGTAGTGCATGATATATTTCAAGTTATGCAATTATAGCAACTCTACCTTCCTAAATCCATTACATCCTTCAGTGTGCTGCTTAGGTCTTTTAAGGTGGAAGAGTGCATTTACTGATTTTAGATATATTCACTATTATTTGAAATCACAGAAATTGCATAATTGTAGTCAATTTTAAAACAGAAAAAATTGAGCAACTATTTAATAATGCTACATGTTTATATGTTTAGAAGTTTATTGTGGAATTTTATTCACTGCAATGCTAAGAAGAGAGGGAGTAAGTGACACAGCACAAACAGAATGAATATTGCAAAACAGGTGTTCAACAAGCCTCTGTCTGGCTTTAGTTTTTGCCATAACAATCATAGAATTCACAATCGATATGAAGATTTTTCAATAACAGAATCCCTTTGTGCATGAAATAACTCTTTAATGTAGTTTTTATTCAACAACAATGTTATATATTTAAGGATAGATTAATCATCTCATTGATGCTCATTTTTTTGGCATAATTTTTTGGTTATAGTCCAAGTTGCATGTCAGATAATACACCAAGAAAATTCTGACTCTAATATTCCGGCAAAAGCTGCATTAAGTTTCAGTTCAAATGAAATCCAATGGATTTACCTGGACTAATTCCAACAGTGCTTTTGCATTTTTCTGATCTTAAGTTAGTGCAAAACTAGACAAGTTAGCCCTTAATTTGCTGCAGATAATCATACTCAATTCATCTGTAAGTACCAGCAATCTCACAGGAGGTGCTTTTCATTCTTAAGACCTCAAAGAAAAGAATAAATAGAATATGCAAGGAATGTGTAATGCAATGTTTAATGCTCTGACTTATAACAAAAGTAAAAAGAATCAAAGATTTTGTTCCCAAAAAATCTCTGCTCTAACCAGAAGTCGTGTGAGTAAGAAACACCCACACACCTTGGTATAAGCATACCAAGTCTTAATGGGACATAGAGATGCCCAGGAACAAATAAAAAGGAGAGAATTACAGACCAACAACCAGACCAATACAGATTCCCACTACTGAGGAGCAAATACAGGCTGAAATAAATGTGTTTCTATCAAGCTTTCTAAAGCAACAGTTCTTTAATAAGCAGTAACATCCTTCTGAATACTAGTAACATAGGATTCAGGCTCATAGTTTATCAACAATCCAACAGTGCCATCTATCAGATTTCATTAGCATTATATTTTTCCATATGGCAACAGGTGTTATTTTCTAATGCTAAACAATTTCCAGATTTGAACTACAAAAAGTATACGGAAGACTAAATACTGTTCATTTATACATTAAATTAATGCATGCAGAGTTCTAGGTAATCATAAAGCTATCAGGGAGGAGGGTGGAAAGGAAAAAAATGAAAGCTTATCTTTTAAAAAAGTTACAACTATTTACTAGACAGCAATTGGTTACATTCTTTTTCAGTAAATTGGTTTTCCTTTCTTCTCATGTCGTCATCAACTGATTTTCTGGTGTTGAAGCTTGAAATCCTCTCTGAAACTTACCACCTAACAGGCTTACAAATATAGTATGTGCCATCTAAAATAATTAAATAAGACACATTTCAAAGCCAACAATTTTTTTAAGTTAGTATTTGGAAAATCACCATTAGCAAAAAATGTCTTTTCCTCTCCTGAAAAGTCAGCAGGAAGGATAAATAAAAAGCTACCCTATTATAAAATTCCCAAAACTCATGTTCAATGCAATTAGAACTTCAGAAGTAGAAGACTGACTTTCAATTTGACATAAAAGTTTTGGTTCCTTCTTCCTTCAATGAATTAAACTGCTTTGTGCAAACTTAAAATAATTCAAATAAAAGAGATGTTCAGATTAGTCAGAGGACAGGTGATACTCTCAAGATAGAAGGTTCAGGTAAGGAAAAATAGATGTTATCTGTACAATTAAATAAAACTGTGACATCTTAAGATACAGCAGGGAACAAAGCAACGGTATTTTTCAGAATTCAAGTGGAACTGCTTTCTATTTAACCAGACTTGGAACAGACTGCTTGTCACTGGGTAGTAGTGAACATGAAAGAATATAAAAATCACCTGTTCAATAAGCACACAAATTCTCTGGTGCTCGAGGGAAAAGTGAGTAGGTTCCATCTCTTTATGCTGTATCTACAAAACTTGCAATTTGTTGCAACTGTACAGTAAGGTGCAAGGATGGTCTTATTCCCAGACCAGTAAGCAGTACAAGTCTATCACAAACCAATATGCAGATTTAAGTATTTCTGTGATAAAATTAGATGGTTCTGGGCTTGAATTTATGTGTTGAGCTTTACTCCAGAACATAGCTATCCATGAGAAAATCAGATTAAATAATACTTGATAAATTCGATGAAATTCATTACATAAATTATTCAGCAATATTTTTCTTACTTTTGCCAAATTTATAGAAATAGTAGGACAATTAGTAAATTATTCATATATATATTAATCTCTCTTCCAGGACACTGGCTTTGAAACTTTATATAATGTGATATTCTTTAAGCAATATATACAAAGCTGTTTATTAATTCAACCAACGTCTGAAATTTTTGATCATTTTTGTCTGTTTAAATTGACAATATTACAAAGCAGATTCCTGCATCGCAAAATGTCAAGATTATGATAACAGAAATCCTTTTTTTTGCTATGAGTAGGAAAATTAATTCAGTTATTACATCTTAAATAACTAATTGTGTCTTCTGTTCTTTGCTGGACAACTTCTGTAGGAAGATTTGTCTTGAAGAGCATGCTGGCTGGCCTTGACTAGGACACTTAATTTTCCAACATCCAAACTTGGGTGAGACAAATTTCATCAGATACTTTGAAATCATTGAACTGCCCAAAATTACAGTTAAATCTGTGGTTTTCATTGTAAATAATCCAATAATATTTTTTAAATCCGCATAAAGTTAGATTTTCAAAAGCCCACAGTATTGGCTGAACTCTGCTCCCATTAAAGTCAACGGAAGTTTTAACACCGATTTGAAGGGAGTGCTAACGAAGCAGAAGAGGAATGATCAAAAGCATTAGATATGGAAAAACTTCACAGCATCAGCTCAGGATTAAGTGCTTTAAAAATTCTTACACCAGACCTAAAGGTGCTCTTAACTATTTCCGTGCATTTACAAAGTATGAAAGTGAGTTTCATAAATAAAACTACTGTGGATCCATATGTTAAGTTGAAGCTATTTGAGGGAGGCATATGCTAAAAAGAATTCAGTGTTTTCTTTTTCCCCAAGAGTAATGCCACTTCAAAAAACAGTTTGTCAGAATAAGTCTTAAAACCTCCCTCAACATTTTGTTTCACTGCCTTAGCTGATATTAGACCTTAAATCTTATAAACTAAATTCAGGCTATAGATGTGCTATAATGATATTGAACATCACCCTGAGCCTGTAGAGTAGAGAGGACTATATCAATTGCTTCTTGGGCAGATTATTTCTTCTGATTAAAGACTAGTGTATCTGAGATGAGGGAAAACAAGGTCACATAAGTTATTTTTGATCCAACAAATACATTTTGATCAGAAACATTTTCTGCTTTATCTAGAAATATTTATGATTTCTACCATGTATTTTTGTCATCTCTATCCAATTCTATCATATGAAGTTCTATTATAATGAGCATAAATTCTGCCATCTTAGGGGAGACCACAACATGAGCATTCAAATGCTACCCTTACAATTCCTCTATGCAAATTTCGCATAAAGGTCATGTATCTATCTGCAATATACAGCCATAAATTGACCTTTTGTGTTAGCTGTCTTCAGAAAAAAAAAAAAAAACCACAAAACCCAAACAACAAAAAAAAAGCCAAAGCAAAATTTAAAAAGAAAGAAATCTGAAACAGTTCTATAGCAGCAATTGATAAAAAGAGTACTGTTTTGAATGAGCTAAATGAAAAATTCCTCTGCAAATGCAAATATACGACAACTACAATTCTGGCAGTGGTGTAGCAGTCCTCTGTTTATAATAAAATGCATTGATATTCAATAAACAGTGCTGCATAAATTTCATTTCCCTGTGGGGAAAATTTAAACTTATTTTATTATTCCGTTGGAATATTTTAAATGAGAAAAAAATGAAGATAAACTGCGGTTGACCCTAGGCATTACAAATGCCATTAAGGCTCCTGCTCTGTTAAGCCCATCTGTTGCTTTTCAGGCCAGCTATTCATTAACCTTATTAGCACCAGCCCCCATAGCCTTGAGTTGACATTTCCCTGGTTAATATGGAAAGCCCATTTCCTAGCACACATGAACAGGCTGATTAAAGAATTTGTATGAATTTTCTAATAGCTGCAGTAGGATACAGAAACAACATATTTGGGGTTTTTTTCAAATCCAATACAAAATTCCCTTCTGCAGGCTTCTAGGAGACTGCAGTGTTCTAATATATTAATATGTAGCTTTGCACAGTTACTGTCCTAATCAAATCAGCAGAAAATCAGTCTTCTTGGCATCAGTAATAATCTCTATCTGTTGCAGCAATATAAATCCAACTGGTATAGCATCAGATTTTGTACTAGATTTACTGATGAGCCAAAAAAAACAACAGCAAATGTATTCATTCCACTGATACACCAAGCAGCTTAAATTGATGTGAATACATAAACTGTTTTTCATGTTTAACCCGTTGATATGAAGCCACAGTAAGGTGAATTGTTTAGTATTTAATCTCTGTGTCTCTTCATGTTGGGCATTCATGCAATTTTTTTTATTCCCACAGAGAGCATTGTGAGCAATTAAATTTGCAGAATTAGTTTAGAGGACATATTTTTCTGTCTCCATTTTGGATTAGGTATTACAAGCATAAACAAAATTCTGTATATTTCTAAACCTGCACAAATAAAACGAACATTTCAGAAAGCAAACAATAATAATTCCTCCTACAACATAGATTTGGTGGCAGCAGCTGACAAAATTTCACATGCTAAAAGGAAATAATTGACTTTTTTTGTCAAGAGGTTGTTTTCAACTTTTTTCAGAAAAGGCTAAGAGTGAAAGTAACCAACTAATGGTTTAAAATAGACAGGGACAGTACAACAGCCTTTCTCAGCATCCCTTTGGCACTTCTGATTCTTCCTGTATCTGTGGCAATAAAAGGTAATTTCCAGATAATTTTTTTCCCATAAGTGGAATGCCAAGATAATTTATAGAGATGCCCTATTCTTCCTGACCAATTTATTTAGTTAGGAGTAAGCCTTTAAAGATTTTAAGGCTAGAATTAAGACTGTCCTTCTTAAAAACATCCAATTCAGCAATTCAGCAATTCAATTAATTAAAAATAAGATCTGACCTACAGAACCAACTAGAATTACTATCGATAGAATGTACTGGGAAACATACAGCTGCCTAAATCTCTTTTAGAGCAAGGATCTATTCATCAAGTGTTCTTCCTCTGTTAATCATTGTGTGTCCTTTCTTGTGAGGTTATCTGTCTCTACCATACTTGTTCTAAGCCTGTGTAAGACATAGCCTTTCTTTTCACATCTGAGTCCTTTTCAACTACCAGCAGCCCAGCACTAGCTGATAGGTAAAACAAAAATAATAATAGTCATAAATGGTTCTGGTCTTAATCAGAAGCTAGTGAAACCAACGCAAAGATTTGCAGAACCTTTGTGTGGTTTTGGAGAATGTGGAGTCCACTGAGGGTCTTGCATAATGGTGTGTGTCACTGATAATGTCACCTCCTCCTCCTCACCTGGTCATCACTGGGATAATCTCTTTCAGCTCAGTATCTTGACTTATGCACATCTGAAGACTGAGCCTGTGTCTTTATTCCCTCAAAGAAATCCCGATATTTACAAATGTCAAGTAACCAAAATTTCATGTCACAGGAGCTGTTTAAAAGATGGAGCTAATACAAAGATGGAAAAGCAGCTTCTGTTGGAATTTCTGCCAAGAATGGATAAATCTGAAAGATGCAGTTCAAGCCTTATAAGCATCTCAAATTTGGGTTGCCTATCTCAAAATTTTTGACTACAAATCTGAATGATTTACAGCTGCTTGGTTTAGCTGGGAAGGTCAAGAAAATAATCTGTTTCTTGAGGCATGGTTAATAGATACAACTGAGGATACTAAAAGATACCCATGAAGTAAAAGGTCTGAAAAAAAAGAACAAAAAGAAAAATAAGTATATTCTTCAGAGCTCAGAAACATATTTCACCCAGGAAATAGGTTAAGAAATAGATTGGCTCATTCATACATTTTGTTTATGTTATCACTTTAGTTTTTCATATTGAAAAAAAACCAAACTATAGCATGTTAAGAACTGCTGAGCATTTCAGTGAGACTCAGAGGGGGATGGAAACAACAGTTCTGTCTGTCCCTCTGCCTTTGTTCCTCTGCAGCATGCTCAGCAACAAGATGAAGCTGTGTAACACAAAAAACTTTCCTAGTTCTGGTGCAACAGATGTTTTCACAAATGCTTTGACTCCCAGAGAAGCAAGGCTTGAGAAAACTGCACAGGTTTCCTCATCCTAACAGAATAGCACACTACCTGGCAATCTTTTGTGTGAGATTTCATATAAAAATATAAAGTCCTAAAAAAAGAAGTTTCACACCTAGGAGGCTATTGTCTTTTTTCCATGTAATTATTCCTTTTTCTCCAGCATATGCAGTTCTTCCAGCTTCTGTGGCTGTGACAGTACATTTATCAATTTTCTGGATTGAAATTTATGCTTTGCCTTAACTTGCATATTGCCATCTCACAATTCATTTCCTAATTCAAAACAAGATTTCTTTTACAAAGTCCTGTATATACAGAAAAAAAGGCTTAGTGCCTTATCCCTTATCACTGAATGAAGATAGAAGGTATAAAGTGTGAGAAAAATAGATACTCTTATTCCTGGTTTTAGATAAAATTTTCTTCTTTCTTTTCTTCAATCCTTTGTTCCTCATCAGAATAAGGCCAAGCCCAAAATTCTGAACTAGCAATTCTAGTTACTGCTGTTAAGAAATATCTAAGTAAGCATTAAAGAAGATATTACATAGCATTTTTTTTCCTGGACAAGTGGAATAATAAGTAATCTGCCAATGTCTTTCAACAAGTGAAAGACAAGCAGAGATCATTATTCCATTTCAAAACAATTGTTCACAGAGTTTTGACTCTACTGGAATGTAGGTGTTTTTTTTAGGGTATTTGAAGTTCATATCTAATCCAGAAGAATGTAATACCTATTTCTTAAATAATCTATTTGAATGCATATTACTCTAATACCAAAAAGTCCCATTCTGTCTAGGAAAAGAAGAGGGCATGTCTCAGTCTTACAGGAATTGAAGAGGTGGACTGTCAAGGTTTTAAATGTGCAGGTAGCAGGTGAGTTTGTACTGCTGATAGGAAAAAAGCAAGCCAATAACAACTGTAAAGCCCTCCTTGTGAGCTAACTTATGTAAATTGAAGAATGCCCTTACTGGCAGCAGGTATATTATTTCAAAGAAGACAGACAACTGTGCTAATCTCCCTTCTGCTTAATCCCTGTCTCTCCACAAATCATCATGTCGACAGTTTAAACAGATTTAGATGTGACTGAAATCAAGAAAAGGAGATAGTCTCAGGATGCTGAGGCTGATGCAGGCCTCCAAGAGGTAATTTTGTTTGTGGTAGAGAGAGAACACAGGAGAGAGAGTAAATCTAACAAATCTAACAAAGCAGCCTTCTGGCCCAGCCCTGAGGATCAAATCCAATTCCACCAAGATACACATTAAGCCCTGTCTATCACAGCTTTGCCCTTGAAAAGACAAATAATGATGAGATTCACCTTGTTGTGCCTATCTCTGGAGAGAGGAGACGGAAGACATTTAAGGAACCTGCTCTGTTGCTCATTTTGAATTCCTTTTATTATTTAATTCTTATTACCTTAGAGAAGGGGTGAAAAAATAGTTAACTCCACTAGTTTAACCACTTGCTGTCCCTTAAGTAAGAAGCAATAATCACCAGAGTAATAAAAACAATTGAAAATCGAGAAAATGGTGGTCAGTGGAACAGTGGCTCATGTATTATGCATCTTGACCAAATTATTTGTTGTAAAGTGCATTTTTTATACTTCCTCTTTTAAGTGAAAAGGACCAATTTCTACTTACTGCTCTGCTGAAAATCATTGTGGAAACCATTCTCAAAAGACTGCTCTGAACTTTGAATATTTAATTTAATAATTTTCTGATAATATAAAAGTTAGATTCCCTTATATTCCTCCTGTGCCTGGGCTGTGTCAAAACCAATCCTTTAACACTATTTTTCAGTGCTTAATAATCAAGCTTTAGATGAAAGAATCCTCTTTCAATAAGGATTTACTAGCACACCACTCTTGAAGTTTTTAAGTAAAAAATCTATCATTTAATCACTTCAGTGTTAACTTTCATCTGATCAAATTAGCATTTGCAAGACTACACCTAAAATAACAAAAATTGTCTTTGGAATAATCTTCAATGCAATGAAAATTATAATTGCCTGGGTGGCCTGCATGATCACAGACTGGAATTCTATGTCTTACAAGAAAATCAGAAAATTAATTAGTTAATATTAGTGATACTCTTTGAAAATGAACAGCTATATGAAAGTGCTGAGAATTATTACAATTCTGAGACAGCACAATAAACTGCTACTCACAATTTAAAAATTGCAGTAATTTAACTGAACTAAGGGAGATGCCACTGTTTGCAATTCCTTGGGCCAACTCCACGGAGTTTAGATGGGTTGAGGGGAAAGCAAAAGAAAATATGGGCAGACATAACTGTGCAAGATTGCAGGACCTTTTGTGAATGACCAAGAGTTCAGGCTTCTGCATCCAGAGTAGCCAGAAGCCATTCTTCAGCTTTTGCAAGAGCAAAATCCTCTCTGTAAGTACTGTTGCCTTCTTGTTCCTTGCCCTGGGGTCTCTCCTATCTGAAGAAAGGCCCATAAAGGGCAAAAGTGGGTTCATCTCACAGTATGGGAAATGGAGCTTGTGCTTTTATTCTCTTCGGAACATTTTTAGTCTCCTCTGAAACCTTTCTAATCACCTTCAGTTGAAATTATTTCTGAGAAAGACTTCTGGGTTTGGCAAATTAGCTTTTAACAACAAAGACTTCTGCAAAATTACTCTGACCTGTTCTAGATGCAGAAGTTCACCCCCTGGACCATCAAGGTGCCTAATTTGGAACACACTGCCTCTTCACTGGCAATTATTATGTTGCATTTTAGCATTTTTTTCTGTTTGCAGCCGTTCATTCATTGTGTCCTTTTGAATACATTACCATGTTATTCAAATATTGTCGTGTGTGGCAATTGCCACCTAGGGATTTATTTTATGTGGTTTAAATTGAGTTTACAACAGCTGCTGTAAATTTCATTCTCAGCCAGGTTTCTTTACTTCATGAAATATAATTTCTTAAATGCTTTTAGATCATAGGAATGAAAGAACAAAGTAAGTATTAGATGCAATATTCAAATTACATATAATAATATTAGCAGATAATTCAGTTGAGAATGAATTGACAAATTTAAATTCCCCTTCTACAACATGTGCCACCTTTCCTGGAACTATTCATAATTCAGGCATATTACAAGAGTCCTTAAATATGATATTTTACGGACTGTTGAATATTCATAACTTAAACTATACATTTTCTTAGGGAGTGCAAAGATGCTACATAATGAAATTTCTATTCATTGATTGCTTAATTTTCATGAAGATTTGCTTGTGTTTGCAAAATCAGAAAAAAGCTTTTGTTAGTACTTTCTCATCACTTTTTAAATTTCTTCAGAAAAGCACACTGTTTTACTTCAGGAAAGCATACTTTGCCTGGATACATACCACAATATTCTAACCCTATTCTACATGTGGAAAGAAATTCCTGATGGCAATTTAAAATTCTTTGTCATGGCCACCTTGGACTTTTAGTCATTTTTTTTGTATATGCATAATTGATAGAAGTTTATATTTTTTAAATTGGATTTCTTTCAAAAAGTATGAAAGATGTGAATCATTGTGCTCGTGTGTTACCACTTTAGTCATCACACACACACAAATGGCACTGAAATTAGCAATGAGCAAAAGTGCAGATCCCTTAAAATGAAAAAAAAAAAACACCTTGGCAAGAGAAATGGGTTTTACTAAGATCTAGAAAATGTAGTGATAATTAAATGCAGTAAAAGAAATAGTCTCAAAGTTAATTAAATAATCAAAATCACTGAAGAAAGCTGTGCCAACTCTATTGCTCTCAATTATTTCTCTAAAGGAATTGTCTCTGCACTGAACTGGGGAACGTTTAAGGCTTGGTGCTACTTTATATTGCCTAAATGCAACCTCTTTAGAGACTAAAGAACAGAGAGGTGGATGTCTGCAGTGGCTGAGCCATTATATGCAGTATTATAGCACCAAACAGCTGCACCTCAGAGTGGCACAGTTAGACAAGAATGCCCTCTTAGGGTCATTAGCCCTCCTAGTGCCCAGATGCTACATTAGTAACTGGGTGCCAGGTTTGAAAAGATTAATAATGCATCTTTCAAACTGCAGATAACATAGGATCTGTCTCTGTCTGCAAAAGCACAGCACTATCATGAAATCTGATCAGTTTGTGCTGTTTGTGCTCGCAGTGTGTGCTGCCTGCTCAGCCCTGAAAATCAGCCTTCATGCAAGTGAGCACCAGGGTGTGACAGAGGGAGGTGTGTGCTAAGTATAACCTTGTGGCGTAGGCAGGCCCATTCCGTGTTGCATTAAGAGACTTTGAACTATTCTGCTAACCTTTATGACAGGCTAACTGCATTCCCTGAAGAAGGAGGATGAGGAGGGAGTAGCTCCAGACCTTCGTAACCCAAAATGTTAACGTCTTCCACAACTACCCGTACCCAAAATTGTTACCATCTCTTAAGACCTGGCAGCCAGAAACAGAACCACGATGTCAGCAAAGGGGTGCTGCTCTTTTAAGGTCGGTGTTGCTCAGGCAGGAGCTCCCTTGCCTTACCCTCTGGTTCTTGCCAGGAGAGCTGAGGCAGCACGCGCGGCAGACGAACAGCACAGCACCACGCCAAGGAAAGGGAACAGTCCTGCTCCACAGAGCACCCCAGCCTCCCAGCAGTGCCCGGCCGGAGCGGGAGGGCACGGAGTCCCAGTCACCCCAACCAGCTGCAGCCGCTTTTGCCAAGGAGAGGCTGAAGTCCCTCCACAGGTTCCAGCTACCGACCCAGTTCAGGCTGCCAGAGGATAAGAGGGGCATTGGGCTGGTTTTGGACACCAGGTTTTCTCTTTGTTTTGTCTTTGTTCCCCATCGGTTGCTGTCTGGGGAGAAGAATGAGTTTTTGTAATTGCGGAGGTGCGCTGGCCGTGTTGATTTTCTCTCTTTGTCCTCTCTCCCCGTATACAGTCACCTATGGAGGGCACCGTCTGGGGGAGAAGGGTTGTCCATTGGTTTCTCTTTATTCCGAGTCTGTGAGATTCAGAAGTTTTGTAGCTAGTGTTTGTCACTCTGACTTTTCACCTGTTGTTCCATTTTTTACTAAACTGTTATTTTTTAACTTACATTTTCTCACATTTGTCTCTCCTTATTGGTGAAAAGGGAGTGGTTAAAAAAAGTGGACGTAACTCATTTGGGATGTCTGCACCCTTAAATTGTCTTAAATCAAGACAGTCCAAAAGGTAAAAAATATTTTAATTAACACTTTGCTTAAATACAAATCATATTCATGTGTCTCCCAGGTGTGATCACAGCCAAATAAATACATGTCACCATTTTCACTTCATGCCTCTGCATTATTAGATATTCTATGCAATCCTAACCTAACAGATAAGAACAAAAACAAAAAAAAGCAAGAGCCTGGATACTGCTGTATCAAGATTTGCAACTAAATTCCTTACAATTCCCCTTGCCTGGTACTGACTTCTTTGGGACAGTAGTATTTCACGTACCAAATGGAACTATCTGCCAGCTGAAATACAACCTCTAATGCCTTGGGCCTTGATTGCATTGTATCCTATGAAAATATTAATTGCCGGATAGCTGTCTTCTTTCATATTTTCATTAACCATTTTTCTATGAAAATTTTTATTCTTTCAGTGTGCCCTGTATTGAATCTTTTTCAATACCCTTCTTGAACTAAAAGTAATCATCTTTCTGGCTTTTTCCATTTTTGTTAGCTTCTAAATATTATTTCTCTGTTCTGCAATCTAGATAATACGGATGAACAAAAAGAATTGTTGCAATGCTTTTCTGTCCAGTCTGACTTTTGGCTGAACCTTATTATGATGCTTTGAATGTTCATTCTTGTTCTAGTCATGTAAATATCTTCATATAGGAAAAATTTAATGAAAGCAACCCTGTTTCCAGTATCTCCATTAAGTCTTTGTTCTTTTATTTCTTATACTGAGAGAAAATAGAATATTATCTAGAAATCCAAGCATAAAGTACAATGCCAAAATTCCCTCTGCAGGCTTTTCTGGTTTTGATAAGTGACACAAATAATTATAGAGTGCAGAACCTTCTCCACGCCCCCTAAAGTCCAGGTGCTCCACTTTCAACAATTCAAATTTCAGAGAAGTCAGTGCTTCTTTCAAGCTGCATGCACAAATATAACCAAACCATACACATGTGCTCCAGATAATTTTGGTGTAGCATGTTCCTCTGGCATTTGCAAGCCTAATTATCCCAAGGTTATGCACACAGACAATCATCCTGAAAAGTCAACTCAAGCTACAGATGGAAAAATTATGCCATCGTGTTCCTATGCAATAACATACCACACGACAGGACCTGCATAGAAGATGAAGAACATGACTTGCACTGAAAACAACGTTCAGGACAGGAATCATCAGGTTTTTCTATGCCTTGCCCTTCCAGCAGCTCTCAAGAATTGCACTGAAAAATGTGTTCACTAACATGTGACAGAAATGGGAAAGAAACTGCCATCCCGTGATCATCCCTAACCACAGTATGTAGCAACAACAACCCAGTTCAATTTTACGGAATTAATGAGTTTAAGGAGAAAAGTCACTTTCCTCTTGTGTATAATTACCTAACTTAATATCTTTGTGATCATATTGCAAGTTTTAACAAAGTAACAGAAGTAATTGCAGCTGATTAGTGGTCTTGATGTAGTGTTCTTAGACCACTCTAAGGCCTTTGACTTAACATATTTTGCTTACAAAAACAGAGCAACAGAAAGAGAATATGAAACCTATCAAAGGATTAAAACTGACTGATAATTTCACAAATGGGTGTGAGCAGCTCCCACCTTCAGGAATCCACCTCACCTGCTAGTTGTTTAGTTCTTTCTGTAGGTATCAGAGAGAATGAAAGAGAAACTTCTTCAGAGGGAAAAAATGTGACTTGCATGCTCAGAAATATTCTTGGAAATAATTACCTCAATTCTGTTAGGAACTCTAGGAGACTGGTAACTGAGTCACTAAAGATTCAATCCCCCAGAAAGAGAAGGTAAAATAAACATCATTATTTGCTCAGGAGTGGACAGAAGCTAGTATTTTAATATATGCTGCATGATATATCTATAGTTGCAGAGAAGTAAGGACTTAGAGAGGATATAAAATAAAGTGCTTTATTTCTAGAAGACATGACAATGTATGAAAGGCAAAAAGAAGGACAGGTCACTAACACTAAGGGTAGATCATATGCTAAAATGAGCACCAGTGCAGGTATTCAGTATGGCTTTGAGTACTTCTTAATTCATTTAGTAGGTCCAAATGTAGCCACTGTTTACAAAACAGAAGAATTTGTCTCTTATTTTTTTATCTGAAGACATAGGTATTAAGAGACCTGTTCAGCTAATGGCTAATTCAACCCTCAAATGCAACAGCAAGATCAAAATCAGACACATAAATCCTGTTTCACTAAACAGGATATTTATTTGGAATAGATATCTGTATTTCTGTACTTGGCAGTGGTACAATACCTACAAGGATATTGTCTTGTCCAGCTCCAAGGCCTGCATTATCAGAAAGGTGTTCATAGTGTAGAAAACGTTTATACAAGTTCTGTTGATGAGAAAATACCTCTCACAATACATGTCCTTCAGTAGCTAATCCATTCAGTCTTCCTTAATAAAGGGAAGGTTGTTTTTTTGCATGCCTTAAGTCTCCACACCCACGTGACAAAAAGGCACTTCATAAAATCAGATTCATCAGTGCAGCAGGTAATTCTGTAATGAGATCAAATGATCTAGATGAAGTAAGCCAAATTCAGATCAACTGTAAAGCACTATACACTAATAAAACATTAAATTGCTACTGATTATAGTGGACTTATCTCTGGAAACACTTTCATGATTGGCGATTTTTCTAAATGGAACAATTTAGTTCATATGGGAATTAATTCAAAAATTTCCAGGTGTTATGCAGGAGGTTATTGCAAATGACCACAATGGCTCCTTCTGGCTTTTATGATCTATGAATCTCTGAACTTGGTTCAATAAAATAAGTACAGCTGCCTACAGCCTACAGCTGCCACTAGATAATGGACTGAGCTTTCTCCTCACCACTGATATGTAAGCTGTCATTCAAAACTCCCAGCAAAAGGTCCACTGAAATAAATTAATATTCCTCTTGATATGGGTGGCTGATGCATAACTCTGAAAAATCTGTGTTGACTGTTTTATGCTTAGACGACTTGGGCCTGAATTAAAAGAAAATTTAAGTACCTGTAAGAGGCAGCCTCCAGGCATGGGAAACAGTTCAGCAATGACTTGTAGTCAGTTCCAAACTCAAGAAATTCACGTAACCTTTCACGTAACCAGATGAGAGGTGTAGATACCCCAGAGAGGTGACTCCAAATCCAAGTTATATAGGTCCAGGAGAGTTGGAATGAGTGAGATCTGATGGTGCCTTTCTCCCTTGATGACTGTGGTGTACCACGTTCCTTGCAAAGACTAAACAGCCAAAGTGCAGAGAGCTAGGTAGGTGAAACCTGAGAATATGTGATTAAAGGTAAAATTCTCTGTCATACTCTCAATGACTGCCTAACACTGGCATTACAACTGAAAATATGGGAGGATATATATGCACGCCAGTCAGAAAATTAAAGATCACTGTGATAGAAAGCTTTAAGAGACTGATAAGACCAGTTTCAAATTTCAAAACAAGGCTTGACTAGATTGCTGTTCATTAAGAACACACAGTCACAGTGGTTGCTTCGTAATCACTATGAATCCTTATGAGGACATAGTCACAACTTTCAGTCCATACCCATCATATCCTCAATTAGCTGTGCCTGCAGAGTGCTGAACACACACATACAGTTACCTGGCTGACAGCTATGGGCCTTGACAGCCCATCTGGCTGTCAGACTGGGAGGACCACATCTAAGAGCTCTTCAGTAAATCATAGAATCACAGTCATAGAAGGTTAAGGGTTGGAAGAGACTGTAAAAATCATCCAGTCCCGATCAGCCCCTTCGTGGGCAGGGACAATTCTCCCTAGATCAGGTTGCCCAGGGCCTCATTCAACTTGGCCTTGAGCGCTGTCAGAGTTGGGGCAACCGCAACACCCCTGGGCAACCTGTTCCATCCAGAATCTCACCGCCCTCATAATGATGAGGCTTACGGCTTTAAATAGTCAACAAATATCTATTGGGATTTCAATACACATAAGACCTTGCAAAAAACATTAAATTGAAAGCATTTAACCTAGAATTTGCATAAAATAATAACTGCTATTTATTGTAATTTAAAATTTTACTTCTCTATAGTCAAAATAATATGAGCAAAAATAAGACATCCCTTGCACATGGAGGCAGAAATTTATTTTTAGGCTAAATAAAATCTTTTGTTTGTTTGTGGTTCTTTCTTCCTCCGCTATACCAATGTAGATATCATTTTACCATTTGTAATAAATAACCAAGAGGTTATTTAAGCAGATGTTTCAGCTTTCTGCATTTACTACATGGTGTTGCTTTATGTTGAACCACATAGGAAAAAGCTTTCCAAATAGATGGTTTCCATGTACCAGCACAGGTGCTATTGCCAATCCATTCCTGCTCACTGAAAGGACTGACTGTAGGGATGAAATTCCTTCTAGATACAGTTTGCTTGTTAGCAATCATGACAGTTCTCCTGCTGAACAGAAAGATGCCTCATTTCTGCAATACCTGTGAGTGTCAGGGAAGATAAACCTTAGAGAGCAATGAAAATTGTTGTGTACTAAACACTTTAAATCCAAACCCATAAAACTGCAATCAAATGAGAATTCAAGAATGACTGTTTCAAGGTTGTGGAAGGACAACAGTATATGAGTACAGATGTGTGGCAACTTTTCTGCTGAGTTAAAAGAGAGTTATTCACTGCCTTGATGAAGGAAAGGAACAAGCAAGTGATCTAGAGGAAAAGGAAGAATATACTGAGTATTTAACATATCAACATCACAGTGACAGCTCATACTGATGGAGTCAAGATAAACAGGAAAGTATCTGGCTATCGCACGAAAGAAAGCATAACACAAGGAAAGGAATATGGTAATGAGACATCCCCTCAAAATGGTATACCTTCCATTATAACACTGTGGTATACCTTCAATTATAACACTAAAGTTCAGTTTTGAGTACAAATGACCTGAGAATTCATAGATTCCCTTCAGCAACCAATTGAATAAACCACTCTGGGCACTAATTCAAAATATAAATGACATTATGTGACCAATTCCTTTCAGTTTAGTCACTTTTCCTAGACTTACTTAATAAAGAAGCAGAAGCAGCCTTTCATGCTCACTTTTCTGATGATCTTGGATCATCGACAAAAAAAGTTACAGATGAAAATCCTGCAAAGTCTATTGTTTATCCTATACTATAAGAAATTTCTCTGAAACTACATGAGTGAATGGATGTGTGGATGAATAAATGGACGGAAGGATGGAAAGAGAAAGATGATGTATATGTGAACATACTTATGCACACACAGTTTTCATGTGAATAGAAATGTGTGTCTACACATATACCAAAGAGTATATTTGCCGCAGACAAAGCTTAGTTCAGGCAGACCCTGAGGGAATGTATTCAAAAAGGAAAAAAAAAGGATCTCGTGAAGTTATCTGACAAACATCCATTTTAAACAGATTCAAACACTGTGGCATGCAGGAAAAGCAGGCAGTTGTGGAAAATAGAGCCATTTTTAGTAGTAAGAAAATCTGATGCTATGCAGTAGCTAAGGGAACAGTTTTGAATTTAAGAATCAAAAACAAAGAACTTTAAAAAGCCGGAAATTAAATAGCTGCAGTGCAGCATACATAGCTTATTAAGTCAGTCATAACATTTCAGGTTTGCACTGCTGTTTTAACCACAGACTTTTGATTTTTAAACAAAGCTCCTGATCTCATGCCGGGTTAGCCTAGATTTTAAATTCTGATAGAAGCACTTTCATATGTTAGAGAAAACTCAATAGATGGAAAATAGATTGTTTTTCTTCAGTGATTATTTTGTTCCACAGATCATGGAGTTGCTTAAGGCAGTGGGAAGCTCCCCTGTGGTGCTTTTTGCTTGGTGTTTGTCAAGTGAGTTGCAGAATTGTTCATCCGGTACTAATAAACAATCTCATTAATGCTGTCTGAGCCCTGCTGCCTGCTCCAGCAAATCTGTCCAAACCTTCATAGACTAGTCACCTTAACTGCAACACACTCTCTCTCCCTTTTGTGCAGGCGGAGCTCCTCCTCCCTGCTGCCTTCCTTATCTCCCCAACTGTCTCTCTGTGGTCCAGCCATTAAATGAAAACAAAAAATAAATTATGTAGCAAAACTAACATACCAATTTATCAGGTGTATATTGCTTTCAAAATTTACAATACAGTAAGGAACACAAACCATACAATCATGGGGACTGATAATTTTTCATAACTCTATTATTCAGGGACCTTTTTTATTCACTGCAAACAGCCCATTAAGACTATAGAGAAATCTGATTAACCAGCAAGATTTCAAATCCCACTTAAGTGTACCTTGGATCTCAGTCCTCTAGGAAAATCATATTAGTTTGCTGTGCTAGAGCTTAAAGTTCCCCAAAAAGCAAGTAAGTGTCAGGATTCATTCCTATTTTCTTGTTAGATGCTCCTCAAAATTACTAAACCTTGGCCATGAGAACATTTGAGTGGATCCCCAGGAACTTCCACAGGTAGAAAGAAGGTGAAATAATAAACTAAACTTAATGACACTTAACTACAGTTAACTGTAGAAGCATCCAAAGTTGTTTGTTTCTTTAAATAAAGAGGTAGGTAGATAGTCACTTCTGTTTTTCTAAGAGCAACTTTTTTGATTTGAGGGTTTAAAAGCTTTGATTTGGGTTTTTCTTATTCAGTTATTGTTTTTGTCACATGTAGAGCCTTTATATTGTATTTGTGCGATAGGCTTACAATCCAAAAATATATTTCTCTGAGTATGAGAAGAACCATTAATGACAAAATGACAAGCAGGCTATCCTTATAAGAGAAGTCTACAGATCTAAAAGTGTTGAAAAAAGATGTACAGAGCATCTGTACAATGCAAATATAAGATCTGAAGGCTCTTAAGCCTCCAGAGTGAAAAAACTCAATGCAAGAAACATAAAAATAACAAAAGGTCATTACAGAGACTGTTTCTGAGCAGCCAGAAATATCAGCTCCTGTATTGAGGGCAGACCTACAAGACGAAACATCCACATGACAGATTTCTTTGGGATCAGGGGAAAGCATTCATGGAAGTGGATGTCACATCATCCCTCTGCTTAGTCCATTCAGATAGTGCAATTTCAGGACCCTGCCCTTACAAAATTGTGATGAGAGTAATTCCTTTCTGGCTACACTAGAGTTGATTCACATAAAGTGGTAGTAGTTCTTTCCAAAAGATCAGGAAAATAACTGTTTAATGGGCAGACTGGTAGCCTACTTTGGCCTTCAAAACTTGCTTAGAGCAATAAGGGCATCTGGATTTTTGCAGGCTTGCTCAGAATTATTCATGTACATTGAAAAATCTCATTTATTTTATTCTTATAAAATACACTTGGCAATTTACTCATGTCAGATGGGGGAAAGGAAGATGATTCTTTACCTTTATGATCCGATGCTGCTTCAGAACTGAGAAGCAGCTATTTAAAATTAGGCTGAGTTTCATTAATGCTCTTTCATAAACTTTACTCTTACATTCTCATCTGAAACTGCATCCTGCCTGGCACAGCAAACCAAGGATCTGTCCTATGTCACTTAGTCACTGCCATGCCTAGATCCACCATTCAAGATGGGTGAAATAGGAAAGGCCTCATTCTGCTCTCTCTGATTTCTAATATCTTTTTTTTCACTAAAAATATATTAAACATAAAAGGGTTTTCAATATTGTTATGTTTTAAAGGAGTAAAGTGTATATGTTTTTAGTAATTAGTTCTTAGTGGGTACATGTCTTTTTGACATAAGAAAGAGAATTTGACTAAGCCTAAAATAATTCTTCAGTGACATTATGAGTGGAATTCATGAGGGGAATTTGTGACGAGAAGTTGTGAGGGGAATTCCTGTGCATAAAAAGTTCATGAAACACAGGAGGAATGCCAGGAAAACAATCCAATATATCCCATGTTCTTAACTGAATTAAATACTTCTGATATAATTTGGTGATTAGCTGATCACCTTGTTTGCTACACACATGCAGCTTCTATCAGCTATCAGGATGAAATAATCCCAATGTATGACTGTTGAATATTCAGTCAGCTAATCTATTTAAATACAGCCTAACATATAACAGTCTACCAAAAGGAGTTACAAATTAAGAAACAGACTCATCATCAAATAAAACCAATTTATTCCTCACCAGTTTTCTTGCTATTGCATTGTTCATGTTCTCTCTCACCATTCCCGCTCATTTTGCCAAATCCAGTTATACTTTTTTAATCTCTTCCTCTATTTCTGTGTTTTGTCCTTTCTAGTTATTTTCACTCTTTTTATATCCTCGCTATTTTCTTTTTTGCCTTTGCAGTTCCAGTTTAAAGACTTTCCTACATTCCTCATTTCTTTTCTATAGACTAATTTGTAATCTTCTGCCTAAATTTTCTACACAATCTTGTGTTCTGAACATGCATTCCAAGTATTCATTTTTCACTTTTTTGCTGAAATACATTCACCCATGCTCATGCTACATTTTTCTTCTTTCTATTTTTTGATTCCAATAGACATTAGCAATGTACCGCAGACTTGTTGTTAAGATCACACAATCTTAGAATCTTCTGAGTTGGAAGGGACTCACAAGGATCATCAAATTCAAATATTAGGTGAATGGCTCATATGAGTATCAAACCCACAACCTTGATGCTATTTCAACTATTTCATAGCTAAAAAAAAAAAAAAGAAAAAACGCCAAGCCAAAACATGTTCAGATAAGGAAGTCTTATGTTTATTTCAAATGTTTGGCAATTAATATTAATGTTTTCAGCATAATTGAACAGCAGAGGGGAAGATCTCCAACTTAACCTAATAATCAGCTACAATTTAGAAAAAGACTGCATTCCTTATTAACATACATAGGCAACTGCATTTCTTTCAGTTCTGGACTGCACCTACAGGACCTTGACTACTTTGAAATATGCAGGACTCCACAGCATATCAGAGCCCAGCACGAAGCTCTTTGGTTTTGCAGTGACTGCCATATGCAATGAGAGGACATGCAAATAAAACAGCCCAGGTCTGGAAGCAGTAAAACAATTTCCGGTCAGTGCTTCACCTGACTAATTGATACCCATCTCCCCTTGCATGAGAAGCTACAGAATAATGCAGCTGCCCTTCACTCCTGGGTCCCAGGATCCCCTGTTCCTCTCTGCCACCTTACCTATGGCAAATGTCTCTGCACTCTCAATGCAATTGGGCTCTTAAAATAACAAGGGACATACTCTACCCTAGCAGTATGGATGATGGCTTTTGTAACCTGAACAGAAGTTGAACCTATATCAATAGCATGGATGCAATTTTGTAATATTTTATTAATATTTAGTTAGATGTTAAGTATATTTATTTATTTATTTATACTATTGAATTAATTTCTAGGGATCCTGAAGAATATGTCCCTAAATAAGGATGTCAGTGTGATGAGGAACATACCAGAACTTCATTGAGTTCCCTCTGGAAAAATATCACTGAGATGCCAAGGACTGGAAAATGTCTTAAAAAATTTGTATCTGAAGAAAATTCACTGATAAATACCTAAAAAGCTTTAGCTGCCTATGAAGGGTTATCCACAGACAAGCAACATATCACATTAATGCAAGCAGGAATTTTTGACAGCAAAACCAACTGGTTTGACAGTGTAGATGAAATCACCAATGAGTTACATATGCAGGACTGTAGCAAACGCTGTGGAAATGTGTAGGGATCCCTTCTCTTCAAAACTGACTGTGCAGAATTGATTACTATGATGTGCAGTGGTGTACTGCTGCTTATGTTAGGTATTACTTTACCATAGAGCAGAAATCTAAATCTCATTTTTTTTTGTCTCCACTTTATGTTCAGTCAGTCTGATTCTGTCCTTGAGATTTATTTCTAAAATTTTGATACAGAAGATTGATCAATTTCCGGATAATATGTAAACTTCTGTGCCTCAGCCTCAGGATTCATCAACCCAATCCAAAAAAGACGATATAATTTGCAACATTCTTCTATGTCAGGAAGCTAATCTAGCACATCAAGCACAGGACTACTTTCCAGGCTTGTGCTCCACCACAGGGCTAACTATCATGTAATGCCTATCCAAGCATAATATTGTTTGTCAACACAGCACTCCCCCACAGGACAGGAGAATATCCCTAATTCAGCACTGACTTACACAACAGCTGTCTCCTTTATTCACACAGAAGCACAACCACAGACACATTCCCATTCCTCTGTGTGGCAGGAAACAGGCAGCCCTGGTAGGAGCGTATGTGTGTGGATCCACCACTCCTGCACCTGCAGCCTTTGGCAGCCTCTGCCGTGTTTTTGCCACGGGCTGACCTTGTCCATCTGCTGCTCACTGCCCCCAGCTGTACTCTCCCTGCTCCCTCACTGCCCCTCCTCAGCAGGGTGGGGAGGAATAGCATGAGAATGCTCATAGGATGAGATAAATACGGCGAGGTCACTTACCAGTTACTGTCATGGGGAAAATGGACCTACCTTGGAGAAAACGAATTTAATTTATTGACAATTGAAATAGATTGGGAAGTGAGAAACAAAGACTAAAACAGCCCAGCGCTTGAGGAGCAGCAGGGGACGGGGAATGGGGGCTGTGATCAGTTCAGAACAGCTCCTCTCTGATGATTCTTGGTCCGGAGTGAGTTATTGCATGGGAGGGAGGGGACGGGAGGG
>VXBQ01009476.1:197926-250074 GCA_013400175.1 Phainopepla nitens
AGATAAGGGAGAGCAATGGCTTCTTAAACCTTCTTAATGAACCAGAAGAAAATCTTCAATTTTTCTATACTAAAAAAATAGTCCCTCATTATTTATATTTACATCTGTTGTGTATAGGTATATCAGGTGAAAGGCGAGTTGCGTGTTCAACAGATGGCCAGTGTAGTCCCTGGCCTTCACTGAAGAAGGCAGGACCAGGATGGCTTTAGATCTCTGCAAGCCTCCTTGAGCAATGCTGGCACAGGGACATAAAAAAGTTAATACAATGTAAAGCCATTTTAGCCCTAATTTGCACCATTTGGTACCAAACTACCCTCTGGTACTGGAAAGAATCATACCCTCTCAACACAGTTTCTTTTTGCTCCATCAGCTCACCTCTGCCACAGCAAACTCTTAGGTACCTGGAAAATGAGGCATTTTATCCCTTTGAACTGCTCTGAGAGAAGATCCAAAGCTAATCTAGACTATTCAAAAATGTGTATTTGTTTGCCCTATGAAACTAGCACCAGACACTTGAGGTCACTTAGCTGAGAGAGGTATTTGCACAGTACTAGAATGGTTCAGAAATGTATTGTAGTTTAAATAAGTCATAAACTGTTATTGAATATATTCAAGACTGATATACTATGGTTTCTTCAGCAGAATGCTTTGATAATAACAATGACTTTGAATGTAGAACATTACTTTCTGCAGGTGCAGGAAGTGTAACTTTCTGCAGCTATACAGCTGCCTTTTCAAATATTTTCATTTATTTTCCTCATCTAAGATTTACACAAAGCCTTTAAAAACCCAAACAGAATCCTTGAGTTGGTTTTCCACTGCTGACATTCTTTGACTAAATCTGTATATTAAATAAGATGCCATTCACTGCCAAAGGGTTGCAAAAGGTCTTCTCTGAATATAGCAACCTTCAAATGTCTGTATAATAATTTAACTGCCCTTAATTTAGTAGCTGGACTGGACTAATTATCATGAACATCAAAAGGTTTCCAGAAATACAGTCATTAAACATTTTTTTCTTTTTCATAGCATTAAAAAGCTAAAATAAAGCTCCTGGCTTTATTAGCATAAGTTTTATCTTTAATTGGGTGCTAATGATGGTGCTTTTTCAAGGATTTTCACAGCTAGTACCTTGGGGTAAGTAAACATATAAATAGCTCTGGTGAGTTTAGGGGCTGAAATCTCAGGTTAACAGCATCATTATAGAGAGGATATACAATTACAACTAGAAGCATTCCCTGAAATTATTGCTGGTGCTTTACATTTCCAAATGACTTAACAGGACTGAAGTCATTAATATATGACCAGCCATTAAAGAAATAAAAGTCATTTTCTTACAGGTTTGGTCAACCTTTAAATAACTATTTGCTGAATTTCAGTGATGCTTCTGGTTTGTTTGTTTTTTTTCTCCACAGTGAACATAAAATGGGGAGGACTCCTCCAGCAGTAGCAACAATTGGAATGTGAAGAATCAGGATCTCAGAGGAACATTCTTAAATACACATTTATGTTTTCCATGTATTTAATTACAGACCATTTGCTCAGTGTCCTGGAGTGACTTTGTGATGCTTGTATCCCCAATATCGTTTGTCTGTTTGTGCTGGGTGTTGAGTTCTCTATCTTTAAGATTGGCTCTGAGAGCAAAGAGGGGAGAGAAGAAGCGTGGAGTTTGTTATCAGGAACTGCACTCGCTCCCTGCATCCTTTTCTGGTCTGTGCTGTCTGCAGTGGACAGCGGGAGAGAGCTCTCCTTTGCTTTTTAGTTAGTTT
Organism: Phainopepla nitens; assembly: GCA_013400175.1. Lineage (NCBI taxonomy): Eukaryota > Metazoa > Chordata > Aves > Passeriformes > Bombycillidae > Phainopepla > Phainopepla nitens. The sequence goes on from VXBQ01009476.1 coordinate 199,696, forward strand.
TAGCTAGCTGAGGAAGAGAAGTTCCCTGACTGTGGTCTTGTTCTTTTTCCTTAGAACTGTTTGAACTGCTCTGGACTGAGAACCCAGAAGAGGACCAGGAGTTCCCACATGTGGCCTGCCCGAGCCTGGCCTGGGCCACAGCGTTTTCCAGAGCTGGAGGGACTGAGCAACCCACGAGCGGGACTTTTCTGAGTTTGTCATCTCCTCGGAGCAGTGAGAGGTTTTGTTGTTTTAGTATTGTTCATTTTGTGCTGGGGAATGCTTTGACTGTTGAATAAACAGGTGGTTTTTTCCCACTTCTCTCTGAGGAAATTTTTCCCAGACCAGTTGGGGGAGAGGCCGCTTGAGTTGGCTCTTCTGGAGGAACCCCTTTAGAGGTTGTCTCCAAAAATTTGCCCAAACCAGGACACTCAGTATAGTCACAACTGATGTTTATTGGTATCTTGAGTCCTATAATTTACATTGCATTCTACTTTGTACCCAGAGATTCCAGGGAGGTCATCAAGCTCCTGTCCTGCTTCATAACTTAAATGTGTTGAGGCTAAGGCTCTTTCTTCTGTCTTTTCCTGCTGGTAGTGCAGGAGGACATGGAGGAGTGAGGGCTGTCACTGGTGCCATTTAGTGTGCAAGGTTTGTCAGTGATGGAGCACTGTGAGTACTGCTCCCACCCTCCCTTGGTCTAGTGGTAACACGAGCGATTATTCCTTAGGAAACCCATAACAGCCGGCTGTCACCAACCTCCAGTGTGCAAAGCACTGTCTTGCGCCAGAGACTGGCTCTCTTCTTGTTCTCAAAACACAACGACTTCTGGTTTGAGATTCCAGAAGAACAAATCAAAATGTTATTAATGTGTTTTATGCACTGACATTAACAGCAGTTACTTATCTGGGAAAACATTAATTTTTAGCATATATTCTTTCCTACAAAAGTGCTTCGTTCTCTGTAGCAGGCTTAAACTTTCCCCCACTTAAGCAAGGAAGAAAAGAAGCAGCAAGTGAGCTAGAGTTCAGCTATTCTTCTAATCATAGGCCAGACTTCCTTTTATAACAGATTTTTAAATGCAAAATAACTGCCATTCTAGCACTAGAACAAGAAACTCTCTGTTCTTCAGGAACTCTGACATTTTGATCTAGATAATTAACTGGTTAGCCTATGAAACAGGAACAGAGGAAAAAATAAATTAGAAAAGTTAATACTGAATAAGTTCACCTTTGAATTTTGTATCTGTTTGGAGCATCTTAAAATACTTAACTTTTTCTTCACTAAATGAAAAAATGAGAATTTTTCTTTTATTTCTTATCAAAAACTTCACTGAAAGGAAACAGTTCAAAGGAAACATCTGACAGGTGATTTGGTGACTTGTTTCTCAACCCATCATGAGGTGTTCACAGGTAGGAGAGTACTCAGCATGTACACGAACACTAAGGTAGCCTTCACCAGAAAAAAACAATGATATTTTCTTTGCACTGTGGAGCCCTGGCATTTCCAAGGTTGCTGCAGAATGTTTCCTGTGGTATTGCATCACAAATAAAATGTGCAAACTTGTACTTAGTCCCATGCAATTTTTTTAATCGGCCATATAAATATAGAAGATAATTTTTGCAGATCATTTTCCTAACATTAGTGTGAAACTACTAACGGTATTACCTCCCAATGCTGAAAATCTTACCATTCTAAAAATTTTCTACTGACCAAAAAAAAATCACAAATTTTAATGATTTTAATAAACAAACTCACATTGGGCTTTTTTTTTTATTTTCAGTGTTGAAACAAAGCAACATCTCGTTGTGACTGAAAAGGAAAACCTACTTCAGACCAATTGCCCTCTCTTTTTGATAACAGTTGATAACAGATAACAGTTTGCCATCTGAACCAGTTTGAACTCTGAACCTTACTCCTTACAAAAGAAAAGTTTGCTCACTACGGTCTTTGTGCTTTTAGCTATAGAAACGCATCACCTCTTTTAACAATGCCCTCTGGTCGGCTGGCTTTCTGCAGTAGCATTCTGCTCCAGACAGATGTGGGGAATATTAATCATGACAGTGTTTTACCTCCTACTGCCCTGACCTTCACTGGGGAACTGAAGATCTCAGAATATCTGAAAGAGCAGATTAATTCAGGATGAGTCCTCTTCATTTTGGGCCAGATCCCAAACCAGAATCAACCTAAAAACTCTGCTGAAGGCAACAGAATTATGTTATTGAAACCAGTTGAATGCCTTTTGCCACAGCAGTCTCTGCATGCTTAGGAGAAATTTACTTTTCACTTGATTCTAGGATAACTAATATATTAAAATGACTAAAGTAAGTATAACATATTACATATTATATATAAATGGTACAATTTAGATTCTTTGGAAGTCGAACTAAAACTATCATGATTGGCACCTTGCAAATTTGTCTGTAAATAAGGATTAATTTGATTCTTGCAGGGTTGTTCTCAGATAATTTTGCAAACTATCTTCTTCCTATAATCGTTGGAATTATTTTCAGCACCTTACTAGAAAATATTGTGAATATATGAAAATATCTAGTCTTGATTTCTTATTTTCAAGGAAGGTTCTAACTATAGCAAAAAGCAGAAAATATGCCTCTAATATTTAATGGCATAAAAAATTTACACAACAATCTAAAAAGAAAACAAAACCAAACTTATGAGAGTCCCCACAAAACCCTGAACATTGAAAACAAACTAGTAATGCCCCAGAAAGCTGTTAATATTTTAGTTTTTGAGGCTGGCAATGCAACTGTTAGTCCCATTTCACAAATGAAGAAACTGAATCAGGGTTTTGGATTGATTAGGGTGAGGTGCTTTGAAAATGAGCCAAGTGTTAGGGTTCAGAGGCAGGAGGGACCACTAAGGTTCCCAAAAGCCCCCAGATAAAAGCTCAAATTATATTCCTCTGCATTTAGACTTCATCATCATGTAATGAGCTATAGCCTCAGAGAAAACTAATCAACCCTTGTCCTTTCAGGGTGATTGTAGTGGCAGGCTCTGTTTTGGAAAGGCAGAGACTCTTGCTCTAAGCCAGCATGCAGTTCTCCATGCCTTGTGGCTCAGTGGAAAATCTCAGCAACAGATGATTAGCCAAATTTGTGGGAAAGTGATATAATTTATGACAGAGTAAATAATATAACAAATCCTCACAGATTACTTAACTAAATATGATACTGGAAGTTGGCAAGAAGCCTTTCAGAGAGGAGAAAAGAAATTTAATTGGAAAGTGTATTAATGACCTCTATTTTTGACAAGGAATAAATCTTCATGAGACCTATCTCATCAATAGTTCATAACTTCCTGAAAAAGCAGCCACAGCCAGGGCAGGAGCAGAACAAGCTGCCCCACTAATGAGCCTGAGCTCCTATTTGAAGGAAGAGCAGTGCCGGTGACAGGAGGTCGATAAAATTCTGACATAGAGGAGGGAAGAGGGGCTGCATGACTGACCAACTGTAGTCACTTCTCCAGATGGAGGAGCACCGGCCCTCTGGGACAGACTCATGCATTGGCATGAGCCAGCACCTGCTGTTGGGGGGTCTCCAGTGTGCGGGGAGCTCACGGCCCAGGATCAGCTCCCACACTGCCTGAGAGCAAAAGAAGCCCCAGCTTCAATCCTCCCTGTTTGATGAGAACCTGTCACCAGATCCTGGCTCGGCCATGGTCCTGAGAGCCAGCTGCTCCACTGTTTGCAAATGGTGAACAGGTCGCATTTACACTCTCCAGGTTTTGCTTATTGTAGGAAGCCAGAATTCCACATCTGTGTGGGGGTAAGGTAAACTTTCCCTCAGGGGTGCTTCACCTCTGCAGAATGAGAACTTCAGAAAAGCTGGAAGCCCAGAAGCACCACAGCCCCTCAAGGTGCATGTGCTGCTGTGGCTGCCACCATGGGGGGCGAGCAGCTTCCCAGCAAAATGGCACACAAACAGATCCCTGTGTGCTCAGCTCTTGCCCCAACTTCAAAAGAAAAAATAATCTTTTACTATATTTTCTTTTTTTACCTCTTCCTCCTTGACTAGAGAAAGCCCCCCCAGTTTAACAGTGGGAGCCAAGGCCTCATGTGGAAGAACTGCCAAGAGACACTTTGGAGGAGCAGTGCAATGGGAACATCCAACTGCACCCAACTCTGCATTCCGCTCAAAGTTAAACAAAGTGGTACTATAGTTTAGGTTTAGAAAAATAAATGCTTTCCATGGTATTGCTATACAAATCTCAGTTTCCAATACAATGGTTTTTTTACACAGTAATTAATTTTAGAAAACAGTTTTTTAATTATAGTACTTTTTATAATAGTTTCCCTGTGATAACCTACAAATCCAAACACTCAGTTTCATGCCCTCTGAAGTGATTTCTCTTTTAATATGCTTTTATTTTAAGCATAATTTTTTCTTGTACTTCTTAGCGTATGCAATAAATAAAAGGATAATATTGATCATGCATGTGTTTACTGCAAAGAAACAGTCTCATTTCATTTATTCTGCAAATAATAGAGCTTTAAACACAGAAATATAAGTCAGAAGTGTATGCAAGGTTATAAGAAATGGTAAAAAAAGAGAAGAAACTCTGCTCATGTATACACACTATAATGTTTCTTCAGGCAGTTTGGATTAAAAAAGAGCTCCTGCTGGGGCTTTTTAAGAATAAAAGCAATTAACACAAATAACTTTTGACTGTTTTCATTCTCAAGACCTTATCTCTCTCTTATTAAAAGCAATTGAAAAACTCTCCATTGTATCACAAGACTAAGATGAGACCTCTAATTTTTCTGTCACCTTTCTACCCTGTTATGTACGTGTGTTGTTTTGCTGGCATTTGAGATAAAAAGAGAAATTACATGGGTAGGTTTTCTTAGTGCTTAGATTACCTTTTTTATGAACTTTTTACAGTTATGGGGATTGCATCTAATCTGCATGTCTGAAACAGACCTTTCTTTAAGATAGAGATACTAAGGGAAAATAATTGTAGCCTATTCTAAATTTATCTCGCAATCAACTTTGTCAGTGGAAGACACTATAATTCAGTAATAATGCATTCTGGTAAGCTCCTTTTTTTTTTTTTTTTTTCCCCAGAAATACTAGCTGAAATGTGCAAAATACAATTTTTCTTGTATATTCCTAATGAAAAAATATTACAGGTGATGATTAAAGGTAAGATATATTTATTTAAATACTTTGTCTAATGTCTCATAAAATCTTAATATCTCCAAAATTTATTTCAACTGGAATAGTAATAACCAAAATAGTACCAATTGGAAACTATCCAAATAGCCATAAGTACACGACAGTGATAAAAATAAAGGTTTTTATTTGTGGAAAGAAGTATTGAAGATTCAGTTTTGTTTTAAGTTCCTCTGTAAAATTTGGAACAGCAGAAGGAAATTTGTGGGGGAAAAAGAAAAAGGATCTTGAGAAATTTGAAGTTTAGAGTTTGAAACTTGATATCAAAAAGTGGTACAACTTAAGGCACTTCAGTCCCATCCCTCTAAGGCTCATGTAGATCAAAACACGAAAAAAGGAGAAACCAGGAAAGCATTTACATCAGAGCAGGCCAGGTTGATGGCAAAGTCCTGTCACCATGTGGTAGCACCCACTCCTGCCAGTCTGCCAACACCTCTTTTTTCTGGCAGTACCAAGCCTGCAGCTGCCAGAAGGGCTCTTGGCTCTTTGCATGGAGGTCGAGCATAGGATCAGACCATGGCTTCAGCCTATTCTGCTCTCTCTGACTACCTTAGCTTTTGTGTCTTCTCTGAAGGACATGGAAGAACAAGCTGGATTTCTTCATTTCCTTTCTACCAATCATTATTCTTTTAACTAAGCCTAGTGATAGAGAAGTCACAGTGGTCTTTGTCACTTTATGCTCTAAAGAAAGGTAGTAGAAGCACTTTTTGATCCTCAGAAGCCTTCAGTAACTCAGAAAATATAAATAATATCTAATGCAAGAAAACATAAAACTGTTAATCTTGTTTTTCTTGGCTTTCTTTCAGATAATTCCCCTTTCATATTTAATTCTTGAATTTTGACATTTCCATATCCCACATTCAAGCCTTGGAAAGATGAAATGCCCTAAATAGTAATGAGTAGGTGCAGCTTGTTCATTGAACAAATACAGACAAATTACAAAATTAGTTGTGATCTTTTTCCACTGTGACTAACAAATGAAGGTTTGTCATTGTCCAGGTTTTGAAATAATTTTTTAAGCTAGAGGAAAAAACTAGACAACCAGAATTCCAGGGCTGATACATGGCTGTGACACTCATGCTCTGCATGTCATCCTGCAAACACCTTCTCAGGGCCTCCTGCTGCCTGTTTCTGGAAACATTCTCAGCAAGGCTGATTTATGCCCTAGGACTGTGCTACCAACTACACCTTGCTAAACAGACGATTTTGATTTAGCATAGTGCCTTCAAATCTTGGAGTGCCCCAGGAGAGAGATGAGCAACTCTTTCCGGGGTGCGTGTACAGCAGGGTGGTAACGCTGAGTTCAGTGGAGCCAGATGAGTTCTCATGATTGAGAAGCTGCAACTGTGGTGGCTTCTTGATTCTGAGGATCACATATTAGGTCAATTTTTCCAAAATATTATCAGAGGTATTAATGCTCTGGTGGGAACAGGGTAGGGTAACATATATACCGAGCAGATAATTTGCAATATGAGATTATGTTCGAGGCTTTTGTTTGAATTAAACATACAGAAGCCATTAAGAGGTGCTCCTACTTCTAAACAGCCTTGATACCTTTAAAAATTGTTTCAAAACTTGATGCCTGAATGAAAGTGAGTAACACTGAAAACTGGTTAGACCAAGGGAGTGTGTTTCTGCACTACTGGAGCTGCCAGTTTTGAGGGTACTGAGGCCCATCAGAACATGCCTTAGGGTTGCTCACAGTGCAGCCCCAGACATGAGCACAGCACAACAGTCTTCAAACATGCTCCCAAAGTTGGAAACAGCAGTAAAACTATCAGCAAAATAATTTGTGGAGACAATTTCAGTCCAAGATTGCCATCTTGTGGACTGCAGTTGCAGAAGAAAATTTTTTAAATCTAGATTTGCTATCCTGCGATCAGTGATGACAAATCTATTGCACTCTAAAAAAAATCCATTACTTTTCAATGAATATTTAAGATCAAGTTAAGGATGTTCAGCTCTCCTGAAACAATCAGAGAAATTTCAGTTTACAAAATATTAATAGTATCTGATAATAGTTTACAGCATCACCATTTTACAATTACAGGGAACAGTTTTACATGCAAGAATTATCAATCTATACAGGCTGGGGGATGAAGGGACTGAGAACAGCCCTGCTGAGAAGGACTTGGGGGTGCAGGTGGAGGAGAGGCCAGACACGACCCGGCAATGTGCACTTGCAGCACAGAAAGCCAGCTGTGTCCTGGGCTGCATCCAAAGCAGTGTGGCCAGCAGGGCAAGGGAGGTGATTCTCCCTCTACACAGCTCAGGTGAGACTCCACTTGGAAGACAGTGTCCAGCTCTGGGGTGCCCAGCACAGAGAGGACATGGACCTTTTGGAGCGAGTCCAGAGGGCCACAGAGATGGGCTGAAGCACCTCTGCTCTGAAGAAAGGCTGAAAGAGTTGAGTTTGTTCAGCCAGGAGACCTCATTGCAGCCCTCCACTACATAAAAGGGGCCTATAAAAAAGATGGGGACAAACTTTTTATTAGGGCCTGTTAAGACAGAACAAGGAATAATGTTTCAAACTAAAAGAAGCTAGATTTAGCCAAGCTATAGGGAACAAATTTTTTTACAATGTGGATGGAGGAACAATGGAATAAGTTGCTCAGAGGGATCATAGATAGTCTAACCTTGGAAACATTCAAGATCAGGTTAGATGGAGTTTTGAGCACCCTTTTCTAGTTGAGTATATCCGTGATCATTGCAGGAGATTTGGACTAGATGACCTTTTGTGGTCCCTTCCAACCCATAATATTCTATTCTAAGACTATGATTAATAGTTTATAAATTGAGACATAAAAATTTAATTAAACCTTTTAGAAGGTGACTTGGTAAAGTAATATTCTCTCTCAAAAGACTTCAGCTAGAAAAGCAGCTTTAATACAGGAAAACTGCTCATCTATCAAGTTACACAGGTAACTGATTTCTTTAAAAAGGTTAGTGGGCATAAATTATTTTATTTACTCAATATTTGGATCTAAAATATTTTAACATATCTGCATCTTGCCTATATATATTTCAGAATGCTGATTAACCACATAAACAAACAGTCTGTAAGAAAAGATGTGTGTAATAAGGGAAGATTTTAAGCACAATTATCAGGACCATAAATCTTATGTCCAATAAACATATATGATGCATATATGTGTGTTTGATTTACTTAGATTTACCATTGCCATACTTTTGAAGCTGCTTGCTTTGTAAAGTACAGTGCTCTGCTGGACTCAGATTGCTGGGCTTGGAAATCTCAGGCACTCAGACATTCCCTACAACAGGGCACATCTGGAGAGTGCAGGTTCATTATGGGGAGCGCTGAGCCCCGCTCCCTGCTCTGTCATCTGCTGCCAAGGAGATTATTTCATTCAAAGATAAAAGCTAAGAGCGCTGCTTTATGTTTTCCAAGACCCTGCAGAATGTGCAGCTCCTTCTTTCTACTGTTAATGTGTAGCTTACGACGAGACCTCAAAATGCCACATTCATTTGAGAAGCCAATGAGCCTGTGTTGAAAGGGACCCCTGGTCAATAATAATGATATATTGGGGATATATGATATAGAGGGTGTCAAACTGGGACATTATTGGAGATATACTACTTTTCTTTAAACATTTTGCATTTTATTTCAGAGCTAAAAATGAGAAACAATAACAAGTTTGAAATCTAATCACATAGTAGCAATCCAGTAACAATCAATTACTATCAGCCTGATTTGCATTTCATTTACAGCATCATTTTGGTAAATGGAAGCTTTATTTTAATATTTTATACTGTATTGCAGTCACTTTAAACTGTGCATTAAATATATATTATCAGCTAGTTAACTGTAAGAGATTTCTAGTGCAATTTTCCATAATATTTTATAAAATGATCATCCATTCTCAGTTAACTTTTTCCCAGCTCTATTTACTCTGCATTTTATTTGGTGTAGTAATACACAGAAGAGATTCAAGTAAGCACACACGACTTCTATCGCAGAAGTTGGAAGAATGCAAATGTATTCAACCATTTGAGTCCATAATAATCAGATGAATTTTAACAGTGAACATTTATTTTGACTTTCTAAATTGAAGTTATTCATGCCTGATTTTAAGAAGCTTTAAAATTCTTCTTGTCTAAATCAAATGAAGAGAAATGTTGTTCCACTTTTGAAAAAGAATCATTAATATCTTGAATGGGCTACGTACAAAAGATTGTTGCATTTGAGAACACACAACATAATGCCTCAGTGGCCATCAGCATATGTCTGAAAAGCTCAGATCTGTAATACAGCACACATGGCACACTCTAGAGCAAAGTGTGGGGAATATTTCCGTCCTTTAAAACAAGAAAGGCAAGTAAACAGTTTGGTTCCCTTCCACCAGGCAGTAAGGTGTGGATTTAGCTGAAAAAGGCACTCCCATATTAACACACTCACACCTTAGCAGAATGATGGTCACTCCATTCTGCTGTTATTAAGTCTGTAAACACAGAAGAGATTGACATAAGCAGATATAAGACCAAACAAAAAAAAAATCCATCTCTTCTTGGTGTGTGTTGTTGCAGTAAGCTTTGTACAATTTATTGTTTTATCTTTTTGTCAAATTTTGCAACTTTGCATTATTATAAAATGCTCATACAAAGCACATGAGTAGGAGCAGATGTTGTGCCACAACAGTAACAAATATACATATCCTTAAGTGATGTATTTTGACATGTTTACGGTATCACCTTTCTATTAAATCACAGTTTTGAAGAAAACATCAGATGCGACATCAAACATCATAAAAAGGAAAATGAATTGTGCCTATAGAGAATAACTTAACATGGGTATCTAAAGAGGCCATGTGCTCTCAGTGTCCCTGTACACACCAGCTGACTAAATCCAAAATTCTGAAAGTGTCTTCTGACACTAAAGACAAAATCATTAAGTCTCCTCCAGTTCTAATTACTGTTGTATTCCAATGTTTCTTTCAACATGGAATCATGAAGTGGGTCTGTTTTTAAAGAGCTATCTAATGCAACACTAAGGGAATGGGGACCAGTATTACCACTGAAAGGAGCATAAAGGAGTAAAACCAAGGAGCTCCACAGATTAGCTACTTGTATCTTGTACCTTATGTCACACCCAGAGAGACACAGGGACACAGAAACTTCCACACTTAATGAAAATTCTACTTCTGCCTGGTGCTGCAAAGAGAAATAGGTAAGGAATCCTGCTGTGGACCACAGCTAATAATTTCTCAATGAAATTAATAGGAATATGAGGGCAGAATCACTGTTTGCACATTTGAGTAGTAATCTGCAAATGTCAAAAGTTTAAACTATTACTAGAAAACAGGTTATGTGGGGTTTACTCCTCTGGGGAAGATCCAACATCATTAGAAATGTTTTATACTTTATCTTGGTCACCAACAGCGCCTTTCAAGCAAGGCTAAACTTCTCCAGACTGACTATGGCTAACGCACTTCACTCATGCAAAGTAATTTTTTATTATTATTATTATTTTAGCACAGAGTAGAGTCTGGTGCTTACTGTGAGTAGTTTTCATCTATCAAAACAATAAGGATTTCTTGGGAGTTTCTGTGTACGTATATTAATCACCTTCTAGTCCATATATTTGCTGCAGCCATGTGCTGAAATTCACTTTAAAATCTCCATTGATTAAAAAATGTCGCAGCCATTGCTCAGAAATATATTTTTCTGTGAAGACAAACTTGGTCTACTTCACTCAGTTTAACAGAGCTTCTGTATTTATAAGGACACTAAACCATCATTGTGCAGATGCTGACAGAGCAAAATTTTTTCACAAACCAGCTTTAAGTTTTAGTGGATTTAGAATTGGCTTTAAAAGATATTTCTATAGCAGAATATAGGACTTAAGACCCAAAGGCTCAGATTATCCACTCTTGCCTGTCAAGGAACAGGTTTTTAATCTCTCTGAATATTAAGCCTAGACATTTTTGTACCTATTCTCTCTACCTGTGCAAGCAGATAAGCTTGGTGGAATTACAGTAACAATTTTAGGCAGTGCCACAGCATGAGCCTTGCCATTATAACCCACAGGTCTGTCACATTATGGGAATTGTCTGTACCCCAACAATGAAAAAATATTTATACTGCATCACTACATATATACTTCATACTTTTTACAGATATTTTTATCACTCATTTGCTGGGTTATTCTGGTGCAACAATATTCTGGGCTCCTCTCAGTTGCTTGACGGTTCATGGAGAAACAAGGTTAAAGCTGTGGGTGTTATTTTCCGCGGTCACTTTGGGGCCAACGATACGAGCAACTTGACCAGAACACTAAGGCAAATGGTTTCTGTCACAGCAATGATACCAGCTGCATTCCACAGAACTGACCAGCACAGGCAGCCTTGGGCTGCTCCCACCGAGCCTGTTGCTGATGAAGGGAGCAGGAGGAGGATGAGAAACTGCTGGAGCAACCAGGAAAGGCTGCAGGACACAGCACTGTGGTGGCACTGCTGCCAGAGAAACACGGGTGGCACAGGGGGGATTCCCTGTCCCTGGGTCAGTGCTGCTGCACAACAGAGGTGTCCTCTGCACTCTGTTCAGGATGGACAGATACCCAAATCACACACTGGTCTCACACAGCAGGGACTTTGAAGGAGAAGAAATGTACCCCAGCACCCCAGATGTCTTAAAAAAAATGGAAATCGAGCATAATGCAATATAATTAATCTCTGCAGTTTTATCCCTAAATAACTCAAGTTTTGTCCTCAGTACTTTTGTAGTTGTTTTTTCGTAAAAAGAAAATGAATTTCAAAGTCCCAAGTAAACTATCCTTGAAAGGTGGATCGTGGTTTTGCACCCGAAGAACTCATAGTTCCATCTTAGAATCACCTAAATATTTTAAATTAACATACTCAGGTTCTCTGAGAAGAGCTGACCATCTGTCAGGAGTAAGGAGAAATCCCTCCAGATCTGGTTTTGGACAGGAGGCTGTGTTAACCACCTGTCTGTACATATGTCTGTAGGGACATTTGGGACCAGCTCAGTGTGACCTCTGTGTTCATTTATATTTATTTTAACAGGCAATATGTTATGTTAAAACAAAACTGTCCCTGTGGCATCACCCATCAAAGACAGTATCTGCAGCATAAAGAACAGGCCTTCATGGGGGAAAGAACACAATTCTCTTCAAAATTGTCCTTATTTTTGAGTTTTTATTCAAATCATAGCCGGAATGTTCTCTGGGTACAAGTTGTGTGCAATTAAAAAGGGCATGTTCATTGGAAGGATTAAAATAGGATTTGGATGTGAAGTTAAATGAAGACTGATATAGGAAAAACCCCACAAATTACTACATTCTGATAATTTCTGGTAGAAAACAGAGGACTCTCCTGGTTGTTAAGATGTAAGAAAGTTTCTATGAAGAAAGAGGTTTGATAAGATTTTGGTGGCAGCTAAACTAGATTTGTAGGACATTTTGGCTCTCCTTTCTGTGAGCCTCCAAAATGCTTTCAGGCACATTTTTTATCAGACTGATAATAAGACTTACAGCATCAAGCTAGAGTAAAAGATTTGTATTTCAACTACATACAGTTTCCTTGGTTAGGGTACATTTATGAACTGATAGCAAACCCATATTAATGAAAAAATTTCCTATTAAAATTATAATAAAGTTCTACAAAAGGTTATTGTAAGTATAAAGATGTTCTTAGAGTTTCCACTACTCTATTAATTTCAGTACTAATTCTAACACTGATAATGTTGTTTTAAATGTCAGTATTTCCCAATTTTAAGTATTTCCCAATTAAAATACTAAGAAATGGGATGAGACTTGTTTTAAATACTTATATCAATGTTATAAATATGGATAGTATCAGGAACATAAAAATGGTGTTCGAGTTAAAAAATATTTGTATTTAATAGATCATGTGAAATGCCTTGAGCGTAAGTGCAGTTTCCACAGAGTCATTTACCTTTGATGTTTTCCTTTTCTAACACAAACGAAAACCTCAGCAGAAATAAGAAAATTACTTCTCTGTGTCACTTTTCACTGATTACTGAAGTATTGATGGTAATTACATCTCATAAAACAGTTTGTCTTTTATTTGAAAATTTCAAAATCCTTGTCCCTTTCTGAATGTGTGCCTTTGTAATTTCCCACTTGGAAACATTTTACTTTAGAAGTGGTCTATCTTTTATTTTTAACTGCCTGCAAGAGGTGAAAAGTAAAAATGGTTCACATCAGATGTAAAAGTTTTAACCACAATGACATTTGTAGAAAAAGAGGATTTAAATATTATTATACAAAAAAAAAAAGAAAAAAAAAAACAACAATGCCCTGAAATAGTTTAATTAATTACTCTGCATAGATAGAAAATTATAACAATTCCACAAAATCTGTTAGCCATCTAAACCTGAAATGTGAAAGTATCAGTATTAGAGAGCTTTTTTCCTAATGTCAAACCTAAAACATCTTGGCAGCAATTGAAGCTTATTTTTCCTTCTCCTACACAAAAGTTGTTGCAGTAAAAAGTTCTTTTTTTAAATCTACTTTTTGTATATTGCAGGCTCACTTTTGGCTTCTCAGAATGAAACACTACCAGAAGGCTGGACTATCAGGTACTCCTTTTCTGTTGAAAATGAAATCTTTCCTGTTGTCTGAGCACAGAGACAGCTTCACACTGCATGAAACCTCCCAAAGGATGAAGACAGCAGGGCTGATGCTGCTTTATCTTTTCCTGTTGCTACTACTGGTAGAATTAAGAGCAAGAAAGGGATGGGAAAGAACTGACTAGAAGAGTAACCATGTGAGGAGAAAGTGATCTCTGGACATTTCTCATGGAGTTGTTATTAAAAATCTACATGCTAAACATACATGATCTCTTTTTTCTGCAGACCTCATTCACATAAGTGTGAACCCTGCAGTCGGGCTTGTTGTGTTATCACTGCAAGGGAAGGACATGGCCATCATCCAGATCAGTAGTGCCAAAAAGCTGCAGTAATTGTCAGGTGTATGTAAAACTGGTAGTAGAGCTTAAAATAACTAATCTATTCCTTGCTGGCTTTTCTCTATAGATTTATGTCTTACAATACCATGTCTTACAATATCCTTTTTTATGTCAGTTTATGAGGAGGAGGGAGAACAGAAGCAGTGCTTCGGCCTATTTAAGGGTCTTGGGACATGGCTAGAGATTGTCTGAACCATTTCTTAGCTCTGATCCACTGTCTGTGCAACATAAAGAGCACCCAGAGTGAATGAAAAGTCCCGTGTGAAACCATTTACATCATATGGGTTTATCTATACATGTAGGCAGACACACAGAAACTGAAATTTACAGGTGGCACTCATCAGAACAACATTTTCTGTAATTATTAGATACTGTTTCTTATTCCTTGACCTCAGTGAACTTTTTAAGTCTTTGCTTCAGTCTCAACAACAGAGCTGCAAATAATTGAAAAAAAAATGATATATGTAGATTCATTTGGCATATACTCTCAAGATACTTGAAATTGTTGCTTGTTCTGTTCCCTTTGAAGTAGGAATCCTTTTTACTCTAGTAAGTTCTGAAGCCTTGTGATTCCAACTGACTATTTAAATATGAAAGCAAAGCTGTACTATTTTGAAACTGATAAAACAGTCACCACTCAGCCTTTGAGATCTGTCACTTTAAAGTCTTCATTAACAGTGGAAGAGCAACTACCTTGAAATATCTGCTTTAGCATCAGATCCCTCCAAATTGTGCTGTGTTGGTCACATATATATACTTCAGACAAATGGATCTACAGCTCATCAGTCCAGTAAATACTGATTTAATGGAAAGTCACTCAATATTCTCAGTAAATTTTAGAAGAAACTAGCAAATGCATTTTGATGTATTGGACAGGTAGTGATGAATTAGCATGCAGAAACGGCAGCCCTCAGAATCAGGAAAAGTAAGAAGTTAGTTCTAGCTGGTCAGGTTGTGGACAGTGGGAAATAATGGCATTCTGCAAGTGGCCTAAACAAAACAAATTTGGAAAACATAAATGAAAGGTCACCAAACGACATTCCCAAATTATACTAATTCTGCAGCATGAGTGATCCAGCAGTACATTTCAAGCTCTACATTTAAAGTGTAGCAGCTTAAAGCATTAGACTCTAATCCTTCCATGGGTAGTCTTCTATGCTCATATGCACATTCAGTGAATACCTGGGTAGGACTTCTGTTGCAAGGAAATGACAGTTAGGAAAACAACATTTTTCAAATAAATAACTTTATTTGTTTAAGAAGACTATTGAAATAGTTTGAAAAATTCAAATTCAAATTCAAGCCTTTTAGATATTCTAGTTATTTACTTCAAGGTTCTTTAAGAGACATGAAAACAATGAAAATATCTACATCGTATGTCTGATTTAAACCCAAGTTTTCACCCAAAGTTCTTTAAAATCTACAAAGTTATTGCTTAGCTGAGGTGCCCTTCACTCTGGAAAGCCTCAGAAAGTCTGCAAGGAGACCTGTCCATTCTCTGCACACTTTAAACCCCCCAGTATATAATATATTGCATAAAACATGGACTGAAAGACAGAAATGAACAGCCTTTGCCAGGTGACTACAGGATCTGTTTGGATCAGCACTGTTTTCTTGTTCCAAAGCAAAGTCACAGAGATAAGCTTAAATCCCCATGGCTAATTATTTTGCCAGTGATGAGAAAGGTCTTTATCACTGCTAACATTATTCCACTTTAAATAAGCAATTAAATATTTATGAAGAAATGAATCCAGACATTTTATATCTCGTGTTTGTTCACCAGCCTACAGAGTGAGTCTTTGCGGAAACAGTTTGAAATTTCCCAGAGCTGAGCGGCTCTACCAGAAAACAAAACCATGAGTATCTGCTTGCACTGTAGACATGAGGGTAGCAGTGGAAGTACTTGCATGGCTGTGTTCAGATTCCTTGGCAAACTCAAGCAGAGCACAGGGTTGAGCTCACAGATCCATGCTGCACAGTTACTGCCTACCACGACCATGAGAGTTGTTTCTTTGATAGATGCGGGGGCTCGATCTGACTGGGCACCCAAGCCAGTCTTTTACTCCTCTCCACAACTGGACAGAGGAGAAAAAAATGTCAAAAAGGCTCCTGGGTTGAGATAAACACAAGGAGATATCACTCAGCAGTTGCAGGGAGAGACTACTCAGATCCTCAAGATCCCAGGCAAAACCGACTCAATTTGAGGAAATTAGTTGAATTTATTGTCAGCGGAATCCAAGTAGAATCAGAAGAAATAAAATCTTAAAACACCTTCCCACCTTTCCCTTCTTCCCAATTTCACTCCCCATTTCTCTACCTCCTCCCCACCAGCAGCACAGGGGGATGTGGTATGGGGGCTGTCATGTCAATTCATCACACGTTGTCCCTGTCACTCCTTCCTCCTCAGAAAGGGAACTCCTCACACTCCCCCCTGCTCCAGCGTGGGGTCCCACTCCTGGGAGACAGCCCTCCAGCATAGATTCCCATGGGACACAGCTCTCCTGCACAGATCCCCAAGTCCTGCCACCAAACCTGCTCCAGCCTGGGCTCCTCTCCCCGTGAGCCCACAGGTACTGCCAGGAGCCTGCTCCAGTGTGGGCTTCCCACAGGACCACAGCCTCTTCTGAGGATCCACCTTCCCTGGTATCAGCCTGCTCCAGGGGCTGCAGGTGGATCTCTGCATCCTCACGGACTCCAGGATCTGCAGGGGCAGAGCTGCCTCACTACAGCTGCCCAGGGGAATCCCAGGTCCATTGCCTGGAGCACCTCCTCCGACTACTTTTGTACTGCAGGGCTCTTTCACACATTCACACTCCTCTTTCCAGCTGTTGTGCAGCAGTTTGTTCCCCCCTTCTTAAATCTGCTATCCCAGAGGCACCACCACCACCATCACTGTGGGGCTCGGCCTTGGCCAGCAGGTCTGGCGTGGAACCAGAGGGCATTGGCTTCATCAGGCATGTGGGAGCCTTCTGGAATCTTCTCACAGGAGATGCCTCTGCAGCCCCCCTGCTACTAAGACCTTGCCACTCCAATCCAGTCCAATCCAATGGATTAAATAGGCCCCAGAACACTCATTTTCAAAGCCAGAGTAAAAATTTCTCTATTTCATGCAAACATGGGATTCAGCAAGTGATCTTTTTTTGATAAAACAAACTTTTTAAAACGGAAAAGTTGTTCAAAGCTTAATGCCCTAGATTTATCCTTTGCCAGCAACCCTTCCTCTGAGAACAAGTCAGGATTTAATTATGTCCCACCCTAGAGATTCCCATGACCTTCTAAATAGTTAACTTTTATAATTTAGTCTTAGAACATAATAATCTTTCTCTGCCAAAGGCCTACTGATACTGCTATTGTCTACATTCTCCTGGAGACATCACTAGCAGTAAGTCAGCTCTGTGACTTCAGTTACAGTTGAAGGACACAGCAAACTCCCTCTCATTTGTGGACTGCATGAATCAAACCATGGCAAATAGCAATAAATTGAGTGAAAGGACTGATTTCATATATTATAATGTTTTCATACAAGTGTTCCATAATACAAAAAGAGGGTTTTATCTAAAAAGCATTAATTAACAAAAACAAACCGGACAAGAGACAGTTCTACTCTGCAGAATGCATGCATATTTACTGAAGAATAAACTGTTTTAACTACCTTTACATTATATGTGTATATTTCTTCTGTTTGAACTGCTAGTTGCAGAATATTGTCTGGAAATCACCACCTTTGCAGACTTGTATTTGTCTGTAATATATATTGTTTTAAAAAAGGTACTACAAGAAATCCACCCAAGCAGCTAATTTAAAATTTTATATTGGATATGTATTGTCATATTGAAAATGTTAGTTGTCCAAAATTCAGCCTGCCTACCTCAGCAGGCCTGCTTGGGCACAAAAAAGCAGGATCCAGATAAACTGGAACCAGATAAACTGGTTCTTGTGCACCCCCTTAATCTCCCATTGTGTAGTGCTAAAAGCCCCATGCTGAAGGTGTGCTCAGTTTGTTCACCTCCTTCAGGGTTAACAATTTCATTTCCCCTCTCACAGCAGAGGAGGACAAAGAAAATCAACCAAAGGAAAACCTGACCATGACTGTTAAAAAGGGGCCCCTAAGAAATCTAAAAGATGAAGCAAGAAGAGAAAATGGAAAGCAGGGCCACGTCCTCTTCATCTCTGTCTCCAGGCAGTTATTTTCCACCCTTGGGAAAGATTATCAGGAATTATAAGGAATGACCAGAGAGAGGGAGGGGGAACAAAATACAAACAAGTGAACAAGCAAGCAAATAACCTTAAGTGAGTAAGAGAGTTAGGTTTAGATTTTTGTTGCAAAACTTTTAGTCTGTGGCTGTAATTTTTCATTGATGATACATGAATTTTAGCCCAAGTTTTAAGCCTTAAGTTTGGGCAAAATTCTGCCCATGAAGGTATCTATACATTGCTTCTGAGGGAAAACTATTTAACTAAGGTTGTATTCATTTAGTGAAAATGAGTTATGTTTGTGAAATATATAAGCATGGTTTATAATTTTACTGTTTTCACAATAAGCTGGTCTTAATAAGAAATGTTTTTCACAAGAAAAATTATGCCTAACGTAGTTCTCCTATGTCTTTGCAGTATGTTTGTACTAAATGAGCAGCTCATCTGTCACAATGAAGTACTCAAATCCCTTAAAGACCACTCTGCTAATTTCGTGCTATCGTTTGATTAAAACTTGGCACCTCCACTTTTCCAAAACAAGGATTTTTTTTTTTCTCTTTTTACTACTTTAACATGTATTTAGGGAATAATACTTAACAACCTGTCATAATTTTTGCCCAGAGATCTAGCAGTATGAAATCAACTTACACAAAATGTTAAAACATTCATATTTTTATCAGCATAAGGAAATGGAAATGGAGTTTCTAAATGAAGCAGAGACTGATAAAACCCCATAACTTTAAATACATTACAGATGAATTTAAACTCTCTAACTACACACTCTATTTGCTTTAGTAGTCCCCAAATGCATTCCCAGGATGCACAGTAGAACTTCTATTTATTTCATATACTATTATGGCATATCCCTATAGATTGGATACTGGGAACAACTGGTACCAGCAGTCAAATAGCAGTAAATAGATCAAGATCAATTAGTATCTCTTTTATAAGACAAAGTTTTATATTGGGTTTCACATTTGCAACTC
The DNA here is from genome assembly GCA_013400175.1 of Phainopepla nitens. NCBI lineage: Eukaryota > Metazoa > Chordata > Aves > Passeriformes > Bombycillidae > Phainopepla > Phainopepla nitens. Next base: position 219,013 of record VXBQ01009476.1, read on the forward strand.
AGGAGTAGAAATTAGGCAGAATGATGATTTATGGATAGATAAGGGACCAAGATAAATAAATGTACTGAAGCAAAACTTACTGATACAATTATTAAGCTGGTTTTGGTAGTAATTTTGATTTTATTTGAAGCATATTCAACAAGGCTTTGTTTAGAAGGCTTCCTATTTGCAGAATGGATGGCTGCTTGGGGTTAGAGCAGCCCAAGTTCAGTGTCCACAGGATGAAGTGGAAATCTATCTGTCTCCCATATCCCATAGAGCTGCTCTGCCTACAGCACTATGGACTATTCTAACAAGAGGTTAGAGGACTTCTGCCTTAAAATAAAAATTAAAAATTTACCATAACAAGACCATTGGTGCTGATGCAAAACAAAAGCAAATTGAAAAAATCTTAAACTTTTATACTGGGTCTGGCTGGAATGTCACAGCATCTGATACTGTGCCGTGTTCTGGGTTTGTGATTGAACTGTGTTGATCACATGCAAATGTTTTGGCTACTGCTGAGCAGTGTTTGTACAGCACCAAGTCCTTCTGGTTTTCACTCTGCCTCTCTGCTGGGAGGGGGAAGGAGACTGGGAGGAAATGCAGCCACAGCTGTCAACCTGAACATTCCCTTGCATGGCATATTCAAAGGCATATTCCATGCTCACTTGTTAAGCTGTTTAATCTTGACCTACAGGTTTGCCTGCTTTTGCTCTTCCTCTGCAGTCCCACATCCCACAGGGAATGATGGAGTAGCTCTGCAGGTGCTTTGCTGCTGAAGGGGGTCAGCCCAACACACTCCTTTTCTAACAAAATTCACTGAGCTACTGAGCTGCTGAGGTGATTTCATTCCAAATTCATCAACGGATTAAAAAAGGAGACAGGATTTTCTCACTGAAATGTGAAATGTGTTCAGTTTGATTCCTAGCTCTGTCCCAGGCTTTCTCTGTGGCCCTGGACAATCTGAATTTCTAGTGTCCTTGGACAATTCACTCAATTTCCACCAACAGGAGCTTTACCAGGACTAATTTAATGGCAGCGGCAGCACTAAGTCATGTACTGCTTTTGTCTTGCTCTGGAACTGCTTTCTCTCTTGTTTGTAATCAAATTAATCAGTAAGAGGCTGCCTAAAGTTATAGCCAACCAGCCTGTGATTTTCTTTTATAGCAGATCCCATGAATATGAGAAAAGAAAGTGGTAATTTGATTATGTGTGCTTGAGAGGACCAATATCTTCTGCAAAGGTTTCCTGTGTTCTCTGGCTGCAAATGCAATGGCTAAACGGGCTCAGCTTCAGCTTTGCCACCGTGTTTTCACTTCCAAGGCTGTTTGTTCTTTAACTGGTAATTGTACACATACAGCTGACATTAAAGAGACTGTTGGATACAAAAGCTAATGCGAACTTCAGGCTGTCCCCAAAAGTAATTTTTAGAGAGACAGGTAATAAAACAGACTTGTGCAGTTCATTAGCTACACCTAATCTGACTGAATACATCACTGTCAGCTCCAGTAACCTTGGACACAGAAGACAGTGTCACACTAACCAAGATTAATGAAACTACCGAATGTTAAATGTAAAATAAGACCAGAGTTTTCAAAACTAAAACTTTTTATTGCTGAGGTGTAAAAATGCTAATAGTTTATTTTTATGCAAATAGCTTATATGAAGCATGGGAGACTTGACAGACACTTTGAACAATTGCAGTAATAAGCAGCCTCAACAGTCTCGGGCATACAAGGCTCTGGAGGAGGTGTCATGTGACTGCTGCTGTTACTGTCTTTGACCTTATTTTTTTATTGTAACTCTAAAATGAGAATCCTGCTCTCATTTTCTATGCAGCCTCATTTTCCAAAAATTAGGACTTTTAAAATAAAAACTATTTTACTGTTGTCAGTCCTTTACCTCTTCAGTTTTCCTTACCTTTTTCTTGTATTTTCTGGCTGACAGGCAAGGTCTCTGATAAATCAAATAATTCAATAACTTCTCTTAACTGCTAACAATTCTCTCTTTATTTTGATGAGAAGTATTTTTCATTCCATTCCAGAAGGTCTTCTGAAAAACAGAAAAATATTACAATATTGGATGACACATTTTATTTACAAAAAATATCATTTTATCATTTTAACATTATATAAACTAGAACTTTTATATCTCTTAACGATATGGCCTGTTTAAACACCACTACAACAATGCAAAATGTCATGAAGTAAATAATAAACAGAATATGAAAGTAAGTAAAGAAAAAGGAGAACAAAAAAACACAGTATGTTTGCTTCTCTCATCCTGGGAACTATCAATTCTGATTACTTATTCTGACTTTATTTTAACATATGAATTGGAGGGAGAAAAAGGAAAATAATCCATAGTAAAATTAGACTTAAGAAAATTAGGTAAAAAGTCATATTTACCTGTCATGAGGCAGCTTAACAATTAAGAATTAACAACACAGCACTGAAGAGACCTTCTGGGCCATCAAGGACAATGACCTGCTATTGCATGGTTCCTGTCACAAAATTATTAACTTTCTTGTGTCATTTTTAATGCCCAGTTGTCTCTACCCCACTGCTTCAAAGGCCACATGTCAAATCCATGCAGAATTTGCTTGTTTGTGTGCTTGCCCACGAGTTCCTGCACTGTGTGACTCATGGAAGGGAAGCACTGATGCACTGAGCACCTGGATGGCCATTGTCCAAACGTCTGCTCTTGGCTGTGTAACATCTTGTGTTTTCTGGTTTTGCTTCCTAACAAGTACTGGTCTACTGTCAGTCATTCTCAGTGAAAGAGGAACAGCTGAGGAACAACAGACTTTATTAAAGCAGCATTAAAAATCAGAATTATTAGAAAAGAAAACCTTGTGGTAAATAAAGACACCTTCATTCTACAACATAAAATGATATTATCTTCATTATTTTAAGATTAATATTTTAAATATTATATCTATATTATAGCTATTACATTAATTATTAAGTTATATAGTTATTTTTAATTAAGATAATTTTATTATCATATTTTCCCTATCATATTTTCCTTATGAAATGATCTCCTTATAAAATTTTCTTTATAGGAGTGCTCAACAGAAAACCTTAAGCAGCAACATTTTATGCACACCTTAATCACAAATTATTTTTAAAATATCTCCTAAGAAAAGACACAATTTTTCTTACAACAAAAGTAATTTACAGTGTTACAATACCTTTGTGAACTCTGCACACTGAAAAATTAGACAATATTCAAAGTCCCTAAATCCTACAAGTTTCATGATAAAAAATTGCTAATGTTTTTCAATAGTTCCCTATTGACAAAAACTACTCATGTTCCTGTGGTTCTCCATCTGCTTGAGCACAGGCTTCCATGGCCCAAAAGTAAAATTACAAAAGGAGGATATAATCAATTTTTTTTTAATAAGGACTAGGAGTCTTAAAAAATGAATCTACACATTCTCAAAAACAGTGACAAATAAAGCCCAAGAAATCAATCAAAACAACTCCAATCCTTTCTCATCTTTGCACCATCTATTAGCAACTCTGTTTTCCCATTAAAACAACAGATGTAGATTCTCCTTTGTCCTCCTTTTACTTTCCATGGATTTAGATAAGATTTTTCTGGGGTTTTTATTTTTTTTTAATAAGGATGTGAAAATTCCTATCCTCATTGAGCTGGATGTGGACAGCAAATGTCTCCTCACAGAGCCAAGCCTGGAGGAGTGAAGGACCCAGCAAATGACCATGGAGAGGAAGACGTGAGCATTCCTGACCCATCTTCTGAGGTTAAACCTACTTGGGACTTTGTCAGGGAAGCTGAACAGAGCATACTGTTACATCTCCCTAGAATTCCCAAAGTGAAACCCTTCAATGGCTCCAGACAGCTGAGACAAGACCAAAAAGGCAGCTTAATAGGAGAGATGAGAAAAGTAGGTATCAATACATAAAATTTCACATAAAGAGGTGCAACGGAAGACTGGACATGGAAATTATTCACGTTACCCCAGACCTCTTTATACCCCAGATTTAGCCACTTTAGCCCAATAAGTGGAGACCTCCTTGGTTTGCTGACAGTGCTGGCCTGCTGCAGTGAAGACTTCAAAACAGATCAAAACAATCAAAAAATGAGCTGAGCTTGGAGGAACTGTGAAAATAAAAAGGCAGCACAAAGGCAGCAGAGCAGCAGTGTGATGAGAAGATAAACGATATCACGGCGATTAATTTTAAAAATTTAAAGAACGCTTTAAAATATTAAAAGAAAAATAAAATTCTTATTCTGTCGCCTCTCTCCATGTAGTATAAGCAGAAAATAGAACGGGGTGACTGCAATCACTGCACTGTTAGTTTAACACATAGAAACAACTGAAAAAGATCGTGAATAGCATTAAAGTACAGCCATTGAGATCTTGTATTTTCCTTTCTGACCATCAGAGATTTGATAGCAGTTTCTGTGCACAGCCAATAAAAGTTGCCCAAGTAGGCAGGTAAAAATAAATTTATAGTCCCTTCCCATCAAATACCAACTCCCAAAAGTTTAAAAAAAGTTTTTTAACTTCATGCTATTCCAAACCATTATTTTCCAAATTTTCATTACCTTGAATTTACTCTTTTTCTACATTAAAAGTTTTAGAGGAAATAAATCTTTCAAGGAAGAACTGATAAAACAGGTAAGTCATAGCAACTGAACGATGTTAAACAAAAATCTAAACAAGGTAACCCAAAAGTGCCAAGCTGGATGTGGACAGTAAATGTCTCCTCCATTTACATTTCACTTCTGTATTTTTTGTTACAGACATACCAGAAGTGAGGAAGCTTTTCCTCACACAGACAACAACCTTTACCCATATGATCACAAGACTGAAAATTTATTTGATTCCCTTGCTCCCATCCTCATGACAACCTCCCCTTGCCAAGCTGCAGGACAGAGCAACTGTCTCATCTGCTACCTTCACCTCCAAACTTGGGTATTTCTGTTAATTAATGTGTTTGACTTGCACTGTGCTACCAGCAGCGACCACCTCTGAGTCATTTTCTAACACTACAAAATGCAACTGTGAAAAGAAAACCAACAACCAAATAAAAGTGTAAGAAGTTACTCATCTGTCACTTGCAATTCGACATGAGAGCCAGAAAATCCAGAGCTATTTGTCCTTTGTACTAGCTCTAGTCAAAATTAAGCATTCCCAAATCAGCCCACATGCAGCAAGAACAGAGAAAGCTCGTTTTGATGGACTAGAAATACTAGAAGCAAAAAAGACTGTTTAGAAGCAGTAAGTTTTAATAGCAGCATTTTGAAAAGGAAAAACGGAATACTTATTTTGTGGATGTTGATGATCTGTGTGCATTGCTCCCTCTAGTGTAAAAGACAGAAAATCACAACAAACATTCCCCAAAATATCACTGACGTCAGTAACAAACTTCTTGTAAAAAAACCATCATTCTCCAATCACGTTTTCCTCCTAAATATTTATAACATAGTTGCTCATATTTTGATACAAGAAACGATATCTTCACATAGTTTCAACTGATGATGTAGGTCTCATGCTTCTATTAACAGGAAACAATCACACCAGAACTGAGCAGTGAATGTGCAAACTTACACCCTGTACTTACAACTGCAACATTCCCCAAGAAGTCATCAAGCCAGAATGTGGTGTTCCAGTTTTTTGTCTCCACTAGAATACTAATTTCCACTCTATGTTGTTATTTTTGCCATCATAGAAGAACCTGGTCTAAAGCATAGTGAAGTACACTCCAATACACACATGCTAATCTGACTACTGTATCTGGTTAGGCCCTAGAATTTGAAAATAAAGCAGCTTTGGAGCTCAGACTTCCTTTCCTAGGTAGGTACAAAATGCATTAACCACATCCAAGTCACACCAAAGACTAGCAAGTCTGAGAAACTGTTTTAAACTTTAACCCAATCTCAAGAGCCACTGGATGATACCAGACTTCATCACACGAGTATGGGAACAGCAACTGACACTGCTGCAGCTTCCTCTCAGACAGGAATTCCTGGGACAGTTTCCACCACATATCCAGAAAATAAATGAGCCTTTCATGGCAGTTTCATAGGAAGAAGATGCAGTGTGCTTTGTCAGGATACTTAACAAGCTTCTTTTAAACAGCAAGGTTTTCCAGCTGTTAATTCTCCTAAGCACATACAGTCCCTTCTAAGATGAAGGCAGCACATTTTCCTTCTCCAAGAACTGATGAAACCATCTCTGAACAGAAAAGTCATAAAATAAGACTTGGAAGTCTGAGCAAAACTCAAACTAGAGCTTTCCCTGAAGATGTGATTTAAAAAAAACATTCCAAAATAATTAATGCTCTGCTATTCTTTACAAAAAATGAACTCTTTCCCTCCCCCAAAATGTTGCTAGTGTGAGAAAGTAGGAACCCTTCTGAAGAATCATTTGGCAACTGCATGTTTGATTTTTTTTTTTTCCTGGCACTTCATATTTCACAGGTATCAACATTCTTATCATACAAGTACTGTCATCTTCCAACTTCTGTTGTAACTGCATTTCAGCTTTCCAAGGTCCAACACAGAAAAGAAGACCAAAATGAAGTTGTGAATCATTATCTAGTTTTACACACACAAAATCTGAGTACAGATTGTGGAACCAGCCTGAAATAAAATCTGATGCAGAGTATTTTTTTTTTAATACCTTTAACAGAGTCCTAATGATGACAAGTGGTTCTACTGTCTCAACCCTGCCCAAATTAGGCTCCATTCCCTTTAAAGAAGAGCTGATTATATGGTAGATCCTTGAAACCACTATATTTAATGCAAACAACCAGATTTTAATTTTTCTAACTGCTGTGGCTGTTGTGGCCATCAGAGCATACCTCAGTGATGGTCCTTCCAGGGTACCTGCCATCACTGTTCTCCCTAAAGCCTAAAGTGTCTTCTGTCAAGTCGGAGAAAAGTATTTGCCTGATCATTTGTGAAATTTATCCAACTCATCCCTAATTACCAGGGTCCATCACAGGCAATTGGTCTCAGCTGACTGGAATAGCTCCTATGCAAAGGGCTCAGTAAGGACAATGCTGGGTGCCACAGGAGAACATTCAGCTTCTTGGCCCAGTGCCTCTGGAACAGCTCAGTCATGGGGTAAGAAAACAGGCACTGCAGCAAAATCTCAGGGGCTAAATTCAGGACAAAATTTACAGTTGAGAAAGAAATTTTATTTCAAGCTTCTATGGGGGTATTACAAACAATAGAGAATAAAAACATTAAAAACTATTTAAAAAGTAATTGTCCCTTTAAAATAAAGATCCAAGCAGGTTTAACAATGAAGTATGCTATTCAATGAAGTTTTAAAAAAAAGATTTAAAAAGTATTGGTTTTGCTGTATTTGCTAATCCTTTATAAAAAAGCTGGGCATAAATACTTCGTGCATTCATATGCATTATTTGGTGTTTCATATTATATAACTTGGTACAGTATTTACGATATCACTGCAAAAGAGTTCAAACACAGTGCATTTATAAATAATGGAGCCATTATAAATCACATTGCAAACATACCTTGCCATTTTCATTGTTACAAATTCAGCATCTCAGTGAAGGTAGGAATAAAGTAGCTACAACAATCAATATCTTGACTTTATTTTTTTTCTTTTTAATATAAAAATGCAGTTCTGGAAACCCACCCTCCTTCTTCCCCCTGCCCAAACATAATGCTTTACTTCTTAAAAATAAAAATAAAGTACTAATTCTATATACATCACATGTACCATACAAAAATGTATCCAAAGTTTCTATTGCTACCAAAGTGTTCTAAATTAAAAGTTACATAAATCCCCTCATTGGAAACAAAAGATTACAAGTTACCAAAAAACCAAATTACACACAAACCATCGAGTTATTTTATACAATTTCCAATACATTTTTCTCCCAAAGCAAGTTGTCTTCTCATGTGCCTGTATAAAAATGCATATCAATATATTTGTCAATTTTATTTTTCATTATAAAGCAAATTAATACATTTTTTTTTCTACAATAAATAAAACACAGGGAGGCACACATAACAAAATTAAACCAATGGGAGATAAATGGGATATGGTTTTGAAAGAAATAATGTGCTTGCAGGCTTTAAGCCAGGTTTGTTTAAAACAACAACAACCCTAAGTCATTTTGGGCAACAATGGAGTGTTTTTGGTGATTTGCAGGTGATGTACATAGTATAATTTTTATTGATGTCTTTCTCACAAAGTACCCTCCAAAATAATGCAACTTCCTTTCTTAAAATACATATTTGTAATTGTAAATTTACATCAATCTTAAATATGTGGTACTTCGTGCAAAGAGCAACAATTTACACAAACATTCAGAAGTCTTTTTCAGAAGCTACAGACCAAGGAAGAAATGATACAAGCAGCACCATACTGTATATGATTCAGGCAAACATATATTTGATGCCATTTTGATATTAGGCTTTAAGATCCACTAAACACCTTAAGCTGGAAGATGGTGCTTAGGTAACTTAACCTCAGAAAGAAAGAAAAAAAAAAGTAAAATGCATGGAAAAAACAAAAACCAATTCCCTCCCCAGCAAAATTATAAAAGGAATTAAGGAGCTACTTCTAAAATCAGAATAAGTTAAGTGTTGAATATACATTTATGTACAATTATGAACACTATGAACAAGACATTTTAACAGGTTTAGTGGAAAATCCTCCAACCTACAACACAATAAAATAATTAATCAATATGGCAATGGTGATTTAGAGGAATTGCTCAACTATTTCAAGTTTGCAGAACTCAGCCACTGAATCAACAATTAAGGGGTTGTATCTTCAATACATTCTTTTAGACAAAGAGGTTCATTAGTAGAGTTCAAGTCTCTGTGGTACTTTTCATGCCTTGCTAGAGAATCTCTGTTAGTCAATATCACTGAAATCACTGACTGGTTCTCCATGGACTCGACTCAGGTGATTCATAGCCCGATCAAAAGCAATTCTTACTGCTTTTCGTATGCTCGAGTTACGTCCTTCCATCATTTTTAACTTGTCTATGGTCTCATCTATCCCAAGGGGAACCATTTTGGATTTGGGAAGCCACTGCCTGTAAGAAAAGGGCAAAAAATAATAATCTGTCAAATATAGAAAAAAATCAAGAAGTTTGTCCAGAAATGTCAAGGCTACTATGCCATGTTTCTCATATCGCAGATCAGCTTTAAAATCTTAAACAAAACAATGAAACACCTTTTAAGATAGTGCTTACTTGCATTAAAGATTTAAAGAACATGAAACATTAGGAAAATCTCTTCCATAAAAGAGAGAATACATTCCAATTCAGTGATATATACTTAGTGATTAAGTATCAACAGAAAAAAATTAGCCTAAAATACTGATGCAGTTAAAGAATAGGCAGCAGCAACTAACAATGGACATGGCTCAAGAGTCACCTGACACAGATGTATGTGATTGTTTCTCTTCATTCTTTCCCTTCCATTATTGCAAGGAGTTTTCAGATGATGGATTTTTGCCTTACATTTCAGGCATCTCAATTTGTTCTTTATGGGGAAAGTTAAACTGGCAAGGAAGTTCTGCTTTAACATGCTTTTACTCTGCAGTATGAAATCCCACTAGCTCTGTGGGATTCAGGGTACTTTTCTGTTTTAAGCTCCATAAATATCTTCCAACGCTGGGCATACTGAGAAGTGATAACAGAAAAAGGTCTACATCCCATTCTTCTAGTTAAACCATTCTAAATATTTACTTTACAAGTATAAATTAAATGTACGTCATTTTCATAAATGTTGAATGTAATCTTGTTTTCTGAAGTTACAGATATTAAGGAAAATAAAAATTAGGTAAATTAATGAATATCTTTATGATATGTTACTGAAGGCTGCAATCCCAATCCTGCAAAAGGCAGAAGCCCTTCTTTTGTTTAAAAACACTAGTTTGCGAGACCTTTTGAAGCCAAACCAACAGGAAATCAGACAGTCAAATCTGCAAAAATTTTCTTTTAAATAAGTAAAATTGGCTATTGAAATGTTTTCATTCTCTTAGAGTACTCTAAACTAGAGCCCTATCGTATTGAGCACACACACTGAAATAAAATAGTCAGTACAAGGACACAGACAGTGTGATAACAGCATGAAAAGCAGTAGTCTAACCATTATCAGTTTTCATACAGATCAGAGGAAGTTTTAAGAAGGTATTTTTAAAAGAAAGCTTTGCAAGTCCTCCAGATATAAGTGAGGAAGAAGGAGAAACAAATACGAAAATCCATAGGGGGCAGACACTGGTATCACAGACTGAAGGTGACACACACTCTGCAAATGAATGAAAACACTAACAGGGGTTCAAGACTAACAGAGACACAACAGAGGTAGAACTATGAGTGCCAAAATAATCATAATAAAAGAATCATCACCAAAACACGTTGGTGGGGTCAGGGTGGAGGGGAGGGAAGGAGCTGGAAGAAGTATTGAGTCTTTTCCTGTCCATCTATGCAGAGCACCCATTAGAGACAACTCTGCACAGTATTTACATGATTTAGGACCACCTGCACAGAGAGACTAATCAGAAAAGTTTAAGCTGCAGAGGACTCCCCAGATCAAGAAGTAACCAGGGAAAACATGCATTGCACTGGTGACACCAGTAAGAGAAAAAAAATGAGGAAGAGAAGGCTGAGTATGTTTAAATGCAGGTGTTCTCTGCAAACAAAGGCAGAAGAATGCAGGATCTTATGGAATCCTGAGCAACTGAACAAAGATAATTATGAAGAAGTACCAATTAATTAAGAAAATAATTGAAGAACAGAGAAATTATGCCAAAAAAAAATCTAAGGGGCAGAAGAGCAAACATCAGTTATAAATTTTAGGCAGGAATTTATTTAAGTGATAGCATATTGGCACAGAGGCAGTCAGGAGAATGGCGGCATCACTCGACACCACATATAATCATCTAAAGAGGAAACTGATAGCTAAAAGTAAGCAAATTCAAGAGAAAAATGAGACATGGACAGACTTACAGTTAGCTTGAGGAGAGGAGAGGAGAGGAGAGGAGAGGAGACTCAAATATGAAATTTTAACCTTACAGTTTATACTTCCATAGAAATTATAATGATGGAAAAATAATGTTTCAATTTTCTTCTAGACCAAAGGTACCGGTTCTTAAAATTTTAAGTCATTGCATCAAACAATACATTTCAATAACATACCAACTTCTTTTATTGTCAAAAAATAGTACTAAGAATAGTTTCTCGTCTGATTTGGTCTGCATTTGTTCTCCAATTTTCAGTACATCTAGAGGTGGCACTGGTATAGTAACACCATTGTGATGGCCAGCAACACGAGGCATCTTAGGGTCAATAATCTGCAAGAGAGAAGAAAGAACAGTTCCTCTTATTTAAAATTATGTAATTCATTTTAAGAAGGTATTACAAATTAAGTTAACAAGAAATTAATAATAAACTAAACAGCCACTGGATATAAACTGACTTTGTGTTACTTTTTGACATAAGCTGAACAGGCATAGTGGGGACCTAGTGGCAGACTTGACTGAAAACAATGAAATGAAAAAAAGCATTTTTCACCCATATCAGTTCTTCTCAGAAGTCCCATTTGAATTCCACTTCATACAACTTTGAGACTGACAAGCAGGTTTTAGAATGAAAAAGTCAAACCAGGATTTCTAAAAGCTGTAACTGGCCTCAAATTTTCGGGTTTGAAATTCATATACCTTAAAGAATCAACCCATGTTAAGGTATTTCTGTAAAATACATGCTACATACTCAAACTCCAGAACAAAAATTAAAAAACAAAACCAAAAAAAGGTGCAACTTTCAAATATCTTGCATATCCAATTTAATGACTCAGTCTCCAGTAAAACATGCAGTTACAGTCACAAAGTCTTTCTAAACAAAACTTGAGGGAGAGAGGGAACTTGGTGTTAACGTTAAACTAACCATCCTAGTGGAAAAACTCCTTTGCAGGCAGCTTGTAACATTATGAAGTGCTCAGTTTCCACCCAAAGAAAGGTTTTTACTCCATGCCTGTTCCACCCATCTCTTTACTCTATGAACTCCTACTCCTTACTCTATGAACTGTTTTTCCACCATCCACACTGGCACCAATCTTAATCCACAGTAAAGAGACTTTGGGAAATAAATGAATATAAAGCTAATACTGTGGGGAACTTGTAGAAATCAGGAGAATTTTCTTCTCCTGACAGAGGTTTAAGTTCCGAATCAACTTATGTCACTCTCAGAAACACCAATGCTGATGTAAAGGAGAAAACAGAAAATAAAACCTTTGGCTTTCATCGGTTTAAATCCAGCCCTAACACCTTTCAAGAGCCAATCATCAAATCATCAAATTTTCAGCATCTGACCCAAGTGTTTTTGAGTTGCCCACTGAAGGTATTTAAACTCAAGTGCTCTGAATGCCCCCTCCAGAGATTTTAACTTGACCCTGTGTGATTACATTTCATGTTGCCCTTAGAACACACATATTAGAAGTCGTGATTGTCCAGACTCATATACAAATCAAGTCAGTGTATAAACTGTTCATATAACCCCAAAGGCCTAAAGTCAAATGCCTCATCAGTATTTTCTCTGCAAGCTTTGATGTAAGTACAACTGTGTCTGTTTCTCCTTAATTAACACACACACATATATAACTCCTATATTAACAACAGCTTTAAGTTTCCAGTACATCATTCACAACTGGCTGCAATCAGTCAATTTATTCTCGCTGAGTTTTTTGTTTCTTTAATGAGCTGCAGAATCAAGAGTATTTTTATACTCATTTTGCAGCAGAAATAATATATAACATAGAAACAAAGACTACTGAGACAAGTATGCTGGTTTTAGCAGGGATAGAGATAATTTTCTTCACAGTAGGTGGTATGGGGCTATGTTTTGGATTTGGGCTGAAAACTGCATTGACAATATGGAGATGTTTTTGTTAATGCTGAACATTGCTTACACATAGTCAAGGCCTTTTTCCCTTCTCATACTGCCCCACTGGTGAGGAGGCTGGGGGTGCACAAGGAAGCTGACCCCAAGGGACCTTTGGGATATTCCATCCCACATGGCATCATGCTCAGTATATAGAGCTGGGGGAAGAAGGAGGAAGGGAGGGACATTCAGTGTGACGGCCTTTGTCTTCCCAAGCCACATGTGATGTATCTCAGTGCTCCTGGGGATGACTGAACATCTGCTGCCCATGGGAAGTGGTGAATGGATTTGCTTTGCTTGCGTGCACAGCTTTTGCTTTCCCTATTAAACTGTCTTTATCTCAACCCACGAGTTTTCTCACTTGCACTCTTCTGACTCTCCCCTCACCCACGGGGAGTGAGTGAGTGGCTGCAGGAGGCTTAGCTGCTGTCTGGGTTAAACCACAACACAGGAGTACTGCACATCTCAAAGGGCTAGCAGAGCAGCAGAAATTACTGACTTAAAATCTGATGATGCAGTAACTTTACTCAGTGCATGGTAAAGAGGGCAGAAAAAGCCATCTTTATTCAACCAAATGGGAATTTACCAATTACCTTAGGTTTGTGCATTGTGTTTTCAGACCACAAACAGTCACTACTGTACTTTTGGGAAGCCAGGCACTTACCAGAGCTGGATAAGAAGGATATCCACTGCATTTGGCCCATACTACTTTTAGAGGCTCAAGAACAGATGTTGCAGCATCAGTTGAAATCCACATACTGCTATGCCCAACTTCTAAGAACAAAGAAATATAAAATTAAAATGTTCCAGAATGAAACCTCAGACAAATCTGCAGTTCTTGGTTTCCTAATCAATAGTTTATGATCCTTAGAATCCAAATACTAATATCAACTTTCACACACATACCAATAAAAACAAGGCAGTATTCATAAGAGCTCTTTACATGATACTACTACTTTATTCCAAACCTACAGATAAAGAACAAAGGTTTAGATACTTCTAGAAATAGCATATATTAAAACATCTTAGTTCTTACAAAGTGCCAAATTCAAATAATTCTTTCCCTTTGAAAAAGCTCCAAAGAAAACAAAATTATGGTACTTCAAACAGCAGTTTCTTTTATTGTGATGACAATCCTGTCACAGAGGTGATGATTTTCAAGATGCAAATTGCATAGTATATGTTTCTAGGTGTTGGAAACCTGGATATCCACACCGAAATTAGCACCTGATAACCTAACAGTACTTCTCTGGTACACCTTTCTATTCTTATGCCTAAATTCTAACCTGCACTTTGCTGTCTATTTATTTTTAACAAGTTTTCTTGGTCTCTCTGCCCTGCTCTTTTCTGCAGTCAAGTTCAAAAACATCAACAGGTTTCTAGGCAGCAGCACTAGTGTTTTATTTCTTCTCAAAAAGCAGGAGAGACAACTGAGTTTATGTTACTGCGCACTTCTACCAGAATCCTCAATTTCCTTCTCTGCTGCTCTGCAATGGGTTGAAGCCTGAGACAGGTTTAAGCCTTTCAGTCAACCAAAACCACAACTGATCCCCTAGATACAGTCCAGAGACTGATCAGAGGACAGTGAGTTACACCCTCAGGATGGAACTGGGGGTGGTGATCAAAGGGGGAAGGTTATCCAAGTTCATACGCTGTAAAGGTCAGGCAGACTTCTTGTATGCGGAAGCCTGGTACCAAGATACAGTTCAGGGGCTGCAGCTGCACTTTCAGCAGTCAGGCAATACTTACTGCTGAGAGAAAGTGCAGCTCAAATGGGCATTGCTTATTTATAATGAAAGGTGGCATGCAGCTACATGTTCTATCTCAACATTACAAAACATACAAGGGGAAAAAAGTGGTTTAAGACCTTTTAAAAGTAGAAATAGCAAGAAAAAAGCATTTAAAGTGATCACATAAAAAAATTAGTTCAATCATTCTGTACAGTAAGTTCTATTTCTCTGCTCTGTTAGTAACAGTTTGTAAAGTATTCACATGGCAGTTAGAAAGAGCCATGAGGGTTTCAATTAATTAATCCTTTACTTACAGACTGTTTCAAAAAATATGTATGTAGAACTGTATCTGGTACATAAAAACAATACAAGTCCTTCAGGATAGCTAACAAGAAAGAAATCTACACTGTTCTCAGCTGCAAAGAAAACGGTATTTTAATGCTGAATAGAAAATCATACACAAGCTGACAGGATGCATGCAGCCTGACTCAGAGACTTCTCAGGTGTATATACAAGAGTCTCTGAATTCTTCCTAGTGAGAATTTATTCCACATGGTAGTAAGGGGTTACTAATCTAGCACATAGGATTACTAGTTTTCTTTTACAAGAAAAGAAAACTGTAAGGGAAAACTCATCTTCTCTTTTTATTTCAAAACCTCTTTATTTCCTCAAGCAAGGAGAGAAAATTAATCAAAATCAGAGTCAGATACTATTCTTTTAGAAGTCTTTAAGAAACAAAAAGCAGAATTCAGTAGTTTCTGGAAGGATATCAACAACACTTTCAGAAGGCTTAATGTATTTAAGCAGTAAAAATAAGAATGGTAGAACTTGTCAAATAAATGGACAAAAGTATACAATACTATTAAGAATTCAATTATTTATAGTTACCAGCTGCAATTCTTGCTGCTTTGGCATAGTTTCCATTTTCAATGCACGATATCAGTTCACTTCGATCTTCCAGTGTGTGTCTCCGTATCAGGGCAGGTTTACCTTTACCACACTTTGGCAGACTGAAACTACAAAAATATTAATATTAAAACCATTACTTGATAAATAACATTGCTCACTATAAATCAAAATTTTGAACAAGAATTTAAATTTCATCGGTACAGAGTAAAATCAGTGGAGCAAGCTCTAAAAATATTTTGACTAACAAATACAAACACCATAAAAGCCAAAGCTCTGATTATTTTCATACACAGAATTGCCTGGTTATCAGCACAAGACAGTTCCACTGCTCCAACGGTTCTATTACACAGAAAACACAACTATTCTCTCTGTAATTTTTCACTACAAATTCCAATCCTTCAATTGTGAAATGTCTCTACTCAAAATGGGCAATTTGTCCTCCGCACACTTGAGTTTTTTTCAAGAAATCATAGAATCTGAATAACAATTATACTGACAATTTGATCTAGAATATCACATTTAAAATGGATGCAATATTAAATTCTCTCTGTTTCTGAAAGCCTGTTTGACATGACTGTCAACCCCATTCCCTTAACCAGAACACATGAATAAAGTCCTCTTTTTCCATCTAACAGCTTTTCCCTATACTCTCCTGTATGTCCCATCCTCATAGCCCAGGACTGGAGACAGCAACCTTTCACTCAGAGATTGCTGTTCTTTCAGAAGATACACCACTGGTGATGGAGACATCAATGGTGGCAGAAGTGTCTGTTCTGACAGTCCTGCCTTTAACAACAGACTCCATGGAGACAAAGTCAATAGCTGGTACAGAGTTACTATCACTCTAGTACCACAAAGTGACAACCCACAGTTCCAAAGCTATCGAACTACCTTTTCTGTGTACAAGACTCTGCTTTGCAAGTTGCTTCTCTCTTGCTCTCACAAAAAAAACCACACACATTTTAAGTGTTCCGGATTAGGAAGGTAATTAAGTCGAGATACTATATGCAAAAACATATCTGTATCTTCACAGAGCAAGAGAAGCACAGTCAGTTTAAAAATGTAACTGCCTGGATATGCAATAACCTGAATTCAACTGAAGAATCCCAGCAATCCTGAAAGGTATCTCAGATCTGACATAACTGAGAAAATTGAAATGCACTCTTTTTTCCCAAATTATGCAATCCTCCAGTGTGGGTCACAAGCACTATAGAAAACCGATACAATCCAGTCTCAAATCTCTATTTCATATTTACAATTTTACCTTGAGTTACACAAGAGACTGTTACTAGATGAAATACTAGATTCTGATGCACAGCGGCGACGAGGTTCAACTTTTCTTCCTGGAGTATCATCTAAAGCTCTCTCTTTACTTTCATCTCCAAAACCATTTGATAGACCTGCAGCAAAACACAAAAAATAAACTGCATCAAACTGGAAATCACACCATTTTCATTAAAAACTTTTTGTATTCACACAATGTATCATTATTGCTTTGTTCTTCAAGTATTTGGTGTGATGAAAAAGAACGTGAATATTAACAAAATATGTAATTTCAAGGAAGTATAATAAATAGAAAGTTCCTGCTGTCCAGATTTTAAAGACAGGATGAATCTTTAGGTAAGGTACAAAAAAGAGCAAGTAGCTATTGTAATATGGGAAACACTAAATGGAGTATCAAATCAGTCTTTGCAATAATGTTTCCAACTATTAAAACAATCATGAAACAAAAGCTAAGTAGAAAAAAAACCCCAAGAAAATAAAATGTTACAAATCAGGCAGATTACCAAGACAACAAAAGGATTATTTGAATGCAATGCTATAATCACTAAAATCCTTTTCAAACACTGAAGTAAAGACTGGTATGGATTTCTTCATGACACTATCTAATTCTTCCTGGTAGTCTTTCCATTTTCGTAAATTCAAACTGACTGATACGATGATGACTGTTTTCTCTCACCAATAATCAACAGTATACATGGTACTATTTTTAATTAGCCTTCCTCTAACACAAGTTTATATACATCAAAGGACATTGCATTTTAATTTCGTAATTGTAATGAAAACATTAAAAAGGCTTTTATATTACAATCTACTAATTTGATGGGCTGTTGCCAATCCTGCTCTGGGTTTGCTATACAAACAGTATAATCTTTACTAAGCCATTTCTATACTTGAATAAAGAGACAAATGAAAAGTTTTAAGATAGCATTCTGAAGATTTTCTAGGGTGTGTGGAATTGTGTGTGGAGGTGTGGACATTCAGACTAACACAGAAAGAATCCAACAGAGACTCTAGAATATGTTCAGAAATGCACTCAACTAAAGGCAATGGTACTAGCCTGCAGTCAGCTAATGCAAACTGTAGGCTACAAAGACTGTAGGCTACAAATTTTAAAAAAAATTTAAAACAAATTAAATTCTGTGCATGCTGCTCACAACACAAGAGCTGCCCATCCCAGCCATCCTTACCACTACCAAGGACTTGAAGGCCATCATGATCATTGTACATTCAGACACAGTCAAACTAGGTGATGTAATTTCACCTGCCCCTCCACAGAGCATTGTACTACAAAACAATTATGGCAGAACTCCCTTTATTAATTCTTCCAGTCTATTTGCTACAAAGGCCTCTGCAAAGGAGACTGCTAACTAAGGAACTTGAGCTTGGCAAGTTACTTTGTACAATCCAGTAATTTTCAAGCATTTCCATAGAGTGACTTACAGGGTTTTCCCCTCCACCCCAGAAGACCTTCCATTTGGATTATCAACACAATTTTAGATTTTTAAGAGAACAAGGAGTATATTTACTCAAGGTTCTGAAAGATTTACATATAAACATTCTCTTTCACTGTCATTTAGTTTACACTGCAAATATTCAAGAGTGTTTGTTTTGTAACTCCTATATTTGCATTTGATTTCCTACAGAAGAAAAATGATAAAGGTAGCATTGTTCTGAGTGTCAAGCACCAAACTATTATTCAGCGATATTGATTAATCTTGTTCTTGTTAAACTTTCAGTTTACAATAAAGTTGATAAAAATATCTGCAGATAAAGGAGGAGTAGGGTCCTAGACTGTGTTGGAAAAGAGTACGCTTTATGAAAAATTGTACAGTAGAATTAAAGTTATTACAGTACATTTCACATGGCATTTGAAATGAAAAGCTGAAAAAACATTCCGCAAAGGACATCTCTTACATTTCTGCAAAAACTACTTTTTATTCTTCAATACCCTGTCAAACTTATCTTTCAAGTGAGGTGTACAAACTGTTTTGTTTTCATCCTGCCACAAGCTGGAGACAAATTACTCAAGTTATCACTCAGGCATCTAGCTAATGTGAAGCAGCTATCAGCAGAAACAAGCCAGATCACAGACTGAATTTTAAATAGGAAGACAGATCAAGTAATGATTGCCGCTAGAATAAGGGTACAGTTCAGGTGCCCAATGGACTGTGAAAGTAAAAAGAAGTACCTGTATTATAAGAGCATGTGCAAAACATTTAACCATATCTAAGCCAAATGTGACTTGGATGCTTACCTCTGCATACACTGGTTTTGTGCGTACATGCACACTCAGAACAAAAGGGCTTCATATTTTTTATTATTTCTATCAGTTTATGACTGTGCTGTCACCAAAATGGGCATTTTGGCACTCTCACTCCTTTGCAATGGTGTCTTCTCATTGTCAGAAAGTCAGTACCAATAAATATGTGGTGATGGTAAGGAGCCAGTTTTCAGCAATGTATTGGACAAAGCAGCCATGTGATCGCCTGATTGCTGAAGTTAAGAAACAAGGGATACAACAGAAACATGCAACTATAGCAATGGACACACCTCTCTGAGGTGGCAGTCCAGCCTTATTCTAGTTTAAATATAAGCTCTGAGTTTAATGGCTTGTTTAATTCACTTCAGATTACAGTAAAAAATGTTGTATCAATCAGTAGAATGGTCACTAACAGTGGTGTCCTGGTTTCTCCTGGGACAGAGCAAACTTTGTTCTGAGTAGCCGGTACAGTGATGTATTTTGATCTGAGTGTTGATAACACATTGATGTTTGACTTGATGAGTAGTGCTGACAGTAAGTCAAGGACTTTTCAGTGTCTCATGCTCTGCCAGTGAGCAGGTGCACAAGAAGCTGAGAGGGAGCACAGCCAGGACAGCTGATCCAAACTGGCCAAAAGGATATCCCACACCATGGAGTGCCATGCCCCGAAGATAAACTGATGGGAGTTGGCTGGGAGGGGCTGGTCACTGCTGGGGGACAGGGCTGAGCATTGGTTAGTGGGTGCTATGCAACAGTATTGTGCATCACTTGTTTCTCTTGGGTTTTATTCCTTTTTCCTATTATTATTACTCTTATATTTTGTTTCAATTATTAGACTGCTCTTATCCCAACCCAGAGGTTTTATCTTTTTCTGATTCTCATCCTCATCCCACTGTGGGGAGGGAGGAGTGAGGAACTGAGAGAGTGGCTGGGTGGTACTTGGTTGTCAGCTAGCATTAAACTACGGTAAGTGGGGAAAAAAACCCAAAACATTTTTGAAAAAAAAGGAATACTAAAGTGCAGAAGAATTTCGAGCTTCCCAGACATATTTTTCTCTTGCTTGTGGAAGTACGAAAAACAAAGACTATGCAAGCTATCAGCAGGAGTAATTTTCCTGAGCATGAAGCCCCAAGTGACAGGAGCTTACACAATCCATGAGACTCCAGTTTATGCAGTTCACGTTTCAGAAGTTTTAAGGAATAGGCATTATTTTAAGAAAGGAAAATCTCAATCCTTATTTTAAAGAGAACATATTCATATGTAGTCATAGATGAAGCAGTTCACAAGTGACCTTGTAACTTGCCAGAAAAAACTGAGTCAATAAAATGTAAGTGCTTTATGGTAGTAGCACTGGTGTGCAAAAAAAGATCAGATATATCACACCATTTAGTTTCTGTTATATCATTACAAAACTATTTTCTACCATGAATCATCAAATACCCAATGTCCTGTAGCTGCTAGAGTAAGTGAAATTAAGGATCTCCATTTGCTTTAAAGAACTTGCACTTTATTGAATCACTAGATATAACTAAGAAGTCCAAATAAAGCAAATCCATGAGATCTAACTCATCCTGCTTGCAACTTTCCAAAAGCTCATGATTTTGTTGGATCAATTGAGCTTTCCCTACAGTCATGGAGTGAAATTTTATGTCAGGTATGAAACTTCTTATGCATCTTGCCTCACCAACACCACTGAACAATAACCCTCCTCTTCCTCCCAGCAGTCCTAAAGATCAAACTAAAAGCCTTTTATTAGTGGTTAATTTGCTGTACTTTTCCCCTCTGTTCTTAAGTTTCTTCAAAAAAGCAGTCCACTCTCAAGAGGCAGAACTTTAAGCAATTAAAAAGGGAATTCTCAAGCAATGAAGTTTGCTAGCAATCTTAAATGCAGGGTTACTGTCACTTCTAATCTTCAGCTCAACTTCAATTTACATGGAAAATTTACTGCCTTGCCAGTCATAGCATAACACAACCCTTTTGAAAATAAAGAAATGCTAACTAAAGTAAGGCAAAGATGATCAGCCTGATACTTTTCCACAGGTCTCTCATTGTACTGCAAACTGTATTTATCAGGCAAAGTTTTAACTTTTTCTCAACACTGTCAGTTTGTTCTTAAGCTGCAATTAAAACTCTCATGGACTACTTACATCAAGCAAGTTAGAATCTCACTGCCCACACTAAATTAATGGAAGCAGATAAAGGTAATTTCCAAAAGAGAGCAGGAGTGTGGAAAACATGGTAGAGGAATAAAGCTCAGTATAGTCCAAAGAGCAGCACAGCATGTCCACGAATATACAGAATGCTGCCCCAGAATACAGAGTTGTGTATTTCAGACTGTAATCAGATCTTACAGTTCTGCTGAAACAAAAAGAAAGAGGCAGAACCTGTACACAATGATTCTAAAGCAACTAAAACTGTACTATGCATAGCTGGATGCAAAACCAAGCACATCCAAATGTAAGATGAAGTGCTCTCCTAAAACTAGACCTGAAGGGCTGAGATTCAACCACTAAAAAACTGGGAGCATTCAAAAAATGACTGCACACAGTGCACCAGCACTTCTAAACACTGTTTAGTCTCATCTTCAGTCGTCACTTGTGCACTTACCCAGTGAAGTTACTCTTCCTTAAACACTATATACAGTAGAGGAAAATGTGTATTTTATTAAAAAAACCCCGTTTTTTTCTTGGTAGGTTTCACTTCTCCAAGGAAGATGAGACTTTTTTTTGGGGGAAGGGAAGAGGATGGAGATGTAGCATTCTTAGCTAATCTGCTCTCACAGAACATGTTCTGGGAGTAAGAATGCTGGGGCTGGTAAAACTCTGCGACCAATCTGAGTCACATATACTACAACACGTACAACTTTGTAACTTACGGAAATGGGGCAATCTATTGAATGAAGAGCATAGTTTCATATATGTCAAAGACTTCCTCCAAGAGTGTTCATTTCTATTTGTTTTTTGTTTTAAGGATGGCTGGTGTCTCCAACACGATCCAAATTAATAACTTCAAATGTAATTGTCTTTCTGCGTTCCAAAATGATCATTTAATTGAATTCCATTCCATGTTGAGGATAATAGAAAATAATTAGGATCCAAAGAGATAAATACCCAGCATGATATTAGTTAATATGAGAACCTGGAAGACAGTGAAAAAGCCATTAAGTCTCTCTGAAAGGAAACAGAGCTTTCAAATACATAAGCCATCCTTACAGCAGTGTCCAGAGACAGTGAGAATGACACAAGTGTCCCATATATTCTATCACTAAAACCTAAGATTTCTAAAGGGACAATCTAAGAAAGTTACACTTTGATTCAAGTCTCTTTCTTAAGAAAATACTGGAAGTCATTGGAAACACAGAATACAACCTCCACATGCATGATATGCATCAAGAACACAGTTTAGAAATGTACCTAAAAATACCTCCAGTAAGAGCAAGAAAGGGGATGTCACTGATTTAGGGGGATTTATATATACAGATAAGCACACACAGGATAACAGAACGCTTGAAAGTAATAAATCATCAAAAGTTACTGTATTCTTAAAAATGCAAACCTTGGAAATGGGAAGACTGCAGAAACAGGAAGGCATCTACTAAGTTTTTTTTTAAAAAAAGTAAGAGCCTAAGACTGTAAGAGTAATCCTTTAAATTTTACTTCAAACAGCAAATTCTAGAGTGCAGTAGGAGTATTAAACACAATTTTTTTCAGGATACACAGATGAATATCAGAGCAAATCAAAGCTTCTAGTGCTTAAGACAGTCTTCAGTATGCAGACAAAATGGAAGCCAGTTACAAAGCTTGGTGTGAAGAGTCCCCTTGGAAACAAATCTTTTAAAACTTGGTCATGGCTAAAGACAGCAAAGACAGCTCAATATGAGCCCATGATGTGGCACCTACACACTAAACAGCAGCACCTTTCAAGATCCTAACCAGAAAATGTAAATTGTTAAAGGTTTAAGTGACACAGAACAAATACAGTTTAGTGGCTCAATGAATGGCCTGTTTGATGAGTTCCAAAAGAATGCCAAAGAATTAATCTTGTAATTATGAATTTTCTTCAAATCTGAGAATAAGAAGTGTCTCTAGCAAATCAGATGAGACTGATACAACAGCAAAATCTGATTTACACAATAGAAAGGCATCAGCATTTAATAGCTACAGCTTCCATAAGATATGGATCATATGTTGCCCTGCACTTCAACAGGATCTCTATACTGTAGGATGATTGTTCAAGCAAGGCATTTTAAAATATGCAAGTGGGAGGCAACCTTAATGGAGAAGTTTGAAAACACTCCAGAAAACTCTGAATGAAAAAAGAGGATACAAGAAGAAACACTGCTTTAAAAAAAAAAAAAAAAAATCACAACTTCTTCTAAGACAGTATCAGCTGTTCCAGTGGTACAGACTGATGAAGCAGTAGAGCAGAAAATGCCATTAAAAAGTTCACACAATCTGAAAAATTCAAAACTAACTTTACAAACTGAATTCCTGAATCAGCCTTGGTTTATATAATTTATGACATGTAAAACAGATGATTGCAAAGTACAAGCTTTAAGTGCCTGAATCCCATACTGACCAATGGTATGTCATTCAGGATCAAGAAATTACTATAGAAAGTCCGTAATATTTAGGACCATTTACTTCTAATTACCTTGGCAAAAATTACTTAAGAGGATTTAAGATCAGAATATTTTTTCCAAGCATTTTTTACCAATTTATGTCCAAACAGTTAAGATCCTAAGAAAGAAACAAAATTTTTAAAACATTTACAATTTGAAGATTTTTTCTTTCTTACCTACAAAATCCTGATGTAAATGAAAAAATCTTTGGAAATTTCTTAAAGACTTAAATCAATAAATATTATTTTAGTTTGCAACTTATGGAATGAAAAAGCATGATATGTATTTGTCAATATACTGCCTATATTCTAAAATCCTAGTGCCTAGCAGTCTTTTCAGAGCAGCCCAGCAGGACCTACACCTACAAAGAAAGGCTGCTCCATTTCCTAAACTGATCTGTTCCTGAATGGAGCTAACTTTTGGAAATTACTGTCTACAGAATTTTACACAGAGCTTTTATCAACACAGTTTTTTCTTCATTGAAAGTAAGGGTTTCCCTGTAACTGTGAGAACACAAATTTTGGGTGTGGTATCCAAAGAAAAGGAAACAGATGGATAGAGAATTCCAGAGCTCTCCTATGTAAGCAGGTCCAACAATCCTATTCTAATAAAAGTAAATAGTTTAACATTTATTTGCCTTCTACAGCTATTTAGAAAACTGGTTCACAATTTGTTCCTCTTTCTAGGATAGGGAAAAGAAAATGAAACTGAAAGTTGCTACTTGAAAGAAAGATCAACACAGAGATCTTCCACTCCTGAGATATCACACAGGACACCACAGTAAACTGCCAATCTTTGAATTACTTCAGTAAGTCACACAGCTGCATTCCCAGTCCCTTTTTATATTGAGAGGTACTTCACACAGGGAGATGAAAACTCCATGTGATTTAATATAAAAGACCCAATCCTTTACAGCCTCCTTCTATGATCATTTCCAGTGTACTTGAGGAAGCGCATGACCTGAATCCTTTGAGACTGAAACATCATACTAAAAAATTAATCCAGCCTAGCAAAAATTAACAGAGCTTGCTATCCCTAAGATTCTCTTCCAGGCTTCATTGACAGGATCTGGAAAGACCAAATGAGATGTTTCACTGCTTATGCAGTCAACCTGACAGTGCTTGAAGCATCGTCAAGTGAAGACAATTGAGAGCTATTAAATATCAGCCCAGCTTTGCTATTTTTAGACAAAACTGAACAAAAGAATTAAAATAAGGCTGACTTGCATGTTCATATCTTTGGGTCTAATCAGATGAATCCATAGTTGCTTTTTCCCCCTCAGACCTAAAGTGCTTTTATCTTCAAAACAGAATTTTTGTAGAGAACTCAGGAGTTAGCCATGCTTATCAGCTGAAGGTTGGTTCTCAGCACTTGCTTTTGTCTCCATTTTTTTTCCAATGCCATGCTGTTATGAAGTAATTTCTGAGCATTACTGTAGCTTTGGAGGGAAGGGAAGAAGGAAAAGTCAAGGAAGAAAATAGACTAAAAGGAAGGAGAAAATGAAATCAAAGTGAGAGCATTACCACATTAGGACAGCATGGTCTGTCAAAGTGACAGCATGACCAACAACCGCTCTTTTGGCAGCAACAAAACAAAGTAAATTTTCTTCAATTTTACCCATTCTTGAGTATGACATGTTTCTTTGTATGTGGTATCTTCTTAATGTGTACACTTCTCTGTGCATGCCAAATAAATTACACCTGGTTACTACAATGGAAAACACAGTAGAGAGCTATTCAATTAAAACTACCCCCAAATACTGGACTGCGTGTATGATACGAGGGACAAGTACAAGCTACCATAATTACTCCTTATGAAAGACATTCCTCTGTGCATGCAAATACATAATCTAATTTGTTCTCACTGAGTGCAAAAAGGGGAAAAGGGAAAAAAATCACCACAAACCACAGATCCACACACAAACCTTCTCTCTGAGAGACATTAATCTGCAATTAATCCCTGTGTAAACCGTCCCACTCTCTCCACTCACAGCAGAATGGGCCATAAGTGACTGGTGCTTGTGCCTGCCAGGTTCAGTGCCTGATGCTACTGCTGGAGTCACTGGATTAAGCTTTCCTATTGTCCCCCTCTCAAATCAGACCTGTGGGTGAGTATATGGGGGTTGGATGAGATTACCTTTAAAGGCCCCTTCCCACCCAAACTATTCCATGAGGTTCCAAACACATCAGCTGACTTGATCCATCTGATACATTGTATGTCTGGTAAGAGGAGACTTCATCATATCTAAGCCTGTGAATTGAAGGTAGGTCATCTGTACTCAGCCCCAGAAGGATGGCAAGTGTCTTCTTAAATAAATTAAGAATACACTTACAAAAAGTATAGTGTGAATCTCCAAATTCACTAACTTTTAAAATATTTTCAATAAATCCCACAGTTCTGTTTACCATCTGCACCACACATTAAAAAATAGTCTTAAATGTCACAGATGAAGCACATAGGGGACTATGACATTTAGTTTTTTAGAAAGCCAAACCTGGGCCAAGAAATGAGCTAAGGATTAAAAAAAAAAAAGGAAAAAAAAAAAAACCGAACAAAAAAACCACCCCAACAGTACCATAATACAGTAAAAGGCTCCACAGTTCCTATAGCATCAAGCAAAACAGAAGGGCTTCCAGAAATATTTGTTTATTATTACAGAAGTTGGTTATAATCATCTTAGAAAATACAGCAATTATACATTGGGTACTAATAATTAATATCTTAAAAATGACCCAAAAGACATCACTTTTAAAGAAATTAACATGTTTAAGACCCAAGAAAATTTTTCAGAATACTAGTGTGTAATGTACTTTATGCATGCACACACCTCACAAGCCTTCAAAAAAGCATCAAGTTGATATTTATCCAGGTATTCATCAATCTCCACCATTCTCAATTACGTTGCTCAAAATTTCTTCTATTTTAATAATATAAATCAAGAAATAGGAATAGGATTTTTCATAGTCAGGAAGTTAATACTGTGATTATTTATATGAAATAAAACCAGAAGGAACATCTATTTTCTTAAAAGCCATTGTGAGTGTTGATTGACATAAAATAGTTTCCTATCCCATCTTTCCGCCTTATGCAATTATTTTACCTTATGTGTGTTACAAAAACCCTAACCCACTATCTCTCAAAATGTTCCCAGAAATTAAATTGGCATAAATTTCCACAGGGCTGGCAGAATGCCTGTCTAAAGTTTGAGTGGGCAAAAAAGAAATTAAGAAATGCAGCGGGGTTCTTTTTTTTTCTTTTTTTTTCCCCTTGCAAGTTCTCTCCTTAATTTGCTTTATTTTCTTTGCAAATGGTCCTACATTTCACAGTGGCTCATCAACCTACTAGAAAACTAATTAACTAAACTTATCCTGACAACTCAACAGTCAGACTCCTGCAGTCCCCGTGTCTCTACACTGACAAATTTAACAGCCCAGGGAGTAATTCCTTTTAGGCCTTCACAATCATAATCTCAAATAATTTTCAACATAATCTCCAATACTTTGTTTGTTTGCAAATACACCTTAAAATGTTTTATGTTTCCAAATGTCTTCCAGACAGGCAACTAAAGTTTTTGGACACCACTAACTGCTCATATATATAAATTTAAAATCAGACTTCACAAGAAACAATCACTATGCATTTAAATACAACTAATCAGGACTGTGGATCTGTCAATAGATTCAGTCAAATTGTTGCACCTGATTCGTGAATACCAATTGTGTGTATATATATATACACACACGTGTATATATATATATACATATATGTACACATGTACTATCATTCCTGTCTATGCTAACCAGAAGAGAGATTATACCAGTTTGGGGTTTTCTTTGCTGAGGAACCTTTATTTTCGTTTTTTTTACTTACTTTGAGGACATGAGTTTCTTAGATACGCATGTTTTACTTTCACTTCCTCCATTTAGTGAATGGTAACTGAACACTGTACATATGAAGCCTGACTTTTAGCCAAATTGGTCTGTGTTCCAGAGAGGCAAAGAATCACTAGAAATCAAGTACTCAAGAATTAAAAAAATAAACTGTGTTCCATTTCATTCCAGACACAATGTCCCCCTTTATCATATCAAATTAAGTGATCCTCACATACTACAATATTAAATTCTATCAAATGCAAATGGAATTCACATACAGGTTACTTGCCATCATTTTGTAGTAGAAAAAAAGTCAGCCCAACACTTAGTAACAGATTCAATAAGGAATTTTTGTTGTATACCGATAACTGTATGTGAAGTATGCATTAAGAAATGATAAATTCCCCCACTGTGTGCTTTTTATTGTGTGAATATTCTACTTCAGTGATCCATACTCTAAATACTTGTTTACATGTGTTTCAGTACTTTGAGAATATCTGTGTAGCTGGAAGCAAAAATATGAAGTAAATGATATACTTCACTGAAATTTTCTACTACAGCATTTGGACAAGAAATAATAGAAACACAACATACTGCACTATAATAATCAGTATTTCAGATCTGAAATCCTGATTCTATGGTAAATTACAATGGTTGTTTTAAGATAGTGTATTTTAAAGACTTAGTTTCTAATTAATATAGCGAGTACTCTATTTTAGTAACAGTAACTGTGAGTTATTAACCTAAATTTACAAAAGCTTAGAGATGATTAATAACACCAAGTACACAGGCAAATTTCATCTGATCATAATCTAGCATTTTATAATGTTAAAAAGGTTTCTTAAAACAATAATTTGTTCCATCTGCTATCTTCCTTATACACAATTGATAAAGGCAGATTTTTAATGGTCAGTAAAATCTACCTTCTACCCATTAATCAGTTTCATTTTTCTCTGATGCAATAACTGCACAAAATATTTCCCTGACAGAAAGGATTCATCTTTGTAAGAAAAGAGCAAGGTAAGTATACAATGGGTATTTTGAAAATGTCATTGAACTTGTCACAGTTAGGACCTGACATGCCCAACCTTCAAGTATCATACATCAATCTCTAATGTCACCAAAATTTTCTAAGTAAACCAACAATCTTCTTTTGGAAATTGTTGCTAGATACCACGTGGAGCAAACCCAAAATACATCAAGCATGTATAGGAAATTTTTAAATGCGTCTCCACTATGCAGCTGTCAGTTTCTACACAGCAACTACAAAGACAGATACACTCCGTGATAATGCCCTAGTAGAGCACTAGAAAATTCACATTTGAGATTACACTACACTCCTGGTTCATATATTTTAAAGATTCACATATGAAAGGTCCGAGTATTGAAATGAACTGCTTTCAGTCCTCTTTGAAGGTTAACTCATGTTGTTCAATAGTCTCCCATATATAAAAAAGGAGCTGGCATTTCAGTAATCTTGTGTATAAAAACCAACAGCATGTGGGACACCACTTACAAAGGAGTGTGTCAGTAGATCCTGTGTCTTTCTTGAAAATAACTGGAAAAACATCAACCCCAAATGTAAGTCAAGACAGCACAATAAAAGTAGTCTGTAAGAATAATGAAACAACCAGGTAGGTATGGTTTTACTCAACTACATAAACTTTAAGAGTCTTCCTTTGAACTTTGTCATGTAAGAATACAGGAGTGACAAGAAAGGAGGAAACACTGAAGAGACCGAAGAGTAAGGGACAGAAACAAGACATCCTTAAATAATGTCAAAAGCCCTCATACTGGCTATAAATAGGTAAGAAAGTAAAAGTGACAATGCAGCTCTTGACCACTTAAAAATTTAAATGCTTTGTCTATTAAGCGAAGTTCTTTTTAAAGATTTTTTTCTCTATTCAGTGATATTAAAGATAGATAATATTCACATCATTCAAAGAAAATTGTGCAACAATACTTAATTTTCAACTGCAGCGATTTCTCACAAAGCTTGCTAACTCATGTCAATGCACACAAGAAGCTTGCTGCATGCCTTTTCCTGTGACTGGATGGCTTTTGAAGGAAAAGCTCTGTTGGATTCTACTGAATAAAAACATTTTTACCTATAGCATGAAATTTAATTTCATAAAAAATAACTAAACAGAAAGAATGTATTGCTTGTGTACATCACCTAATGCATTTTCAACGTAACACAGACATCTGCATGAATCAATACCCGCTGCATACACAAAAAATCTCAACTGCTTTTAAATCTTGGTAAGTATCTGACATTTGTGCCGGTTTCCTGCTGAACTGTAGCTCAAGATAGCTGCCAACTGCAAATTGCTTAAATCAGTGTGGAGACACAAATTTGAAAATAACATGAGGAATAAAATTTCCTATGTGAAAGCAAAATGTTTGGTTGCAAACACGAAAACTAATCAAAGGAATAAGATGTGATAAACTGCCACACCTGTATGAACTATATATGCTTAAAACAGAACAGAGTATTAAAGAATAACTAGAACGTTTTCAGGTGAATATTAATTCGCTAAACTGTTTCAATTCACTCTTCTTGAACAAGTACAAATTCTAACTATAAATGCCCCTTAAGTATTAGTTCTACATAAATTTAATTCTCTTTATAGCTTTACTAGCTTCAGGAAGACACAAAGCAATTGTTTTAAAATAACAATAGAAAAACCTTCTAACTTCTGGATTTTATTCCTGTAACTGCGTTGTTAGTTTTGAAGATAATCAAAAGCCTATTTGCTCTACATACACCTAGCTCCACAGAGGAAAACAAAAATGGCTGAATTTAAATTTATTCAGAAATCTGGTAGGTTTTGGTTTTGTTGCTGCCTTTTTTTTCCCTTTAAGAATTAAGTTAGTTTTCTTACAAAATAGAAACCTTTTCTTCCCCTAAAGAAAAAATCCACAGTGTTTAACACCAAAATTTCAAGGAATTAGTATTAATTCCTGGTGTGATCTAGCACAAAACGATTCACTGTGTGTGATAAAATGCAATCTATATACAGGTACCTAATGAAATTATCTTGATTATAAACTGGTTAATTAGGATATTTGGAAACCAAAGCTTTTTATATTATTAATAAAGATTAATTAATTTCTATTATCACACCGCCTTCACCTGGTACTTACTTCAGAACTGAAGTACCAGATCAAATCTGCACGCTCTTTCCAAGCTGTTAGGAAAATGAATGGAAGTTGGGGCTTTCTAAACAGGCACACCAAACAAAACTCCAAAAATTTAAATGAAAGACAATTTCTTCATTAAATCTTATGTAACGTTTTCTCCTGCTGTGATTCCAGCATTAGAATCATTAGTGTGCTCACCTGATCATTCAAAAAAAACCCAGCCAATCAAACAATTAAAAAAAGTGCACAACTCAAAAAGTCCTCATTCAAAACAAAAAAATACCCACCAACAAAAAAGAAACAACCTAAAAATTAACTGCACTTCCCTTTTCCCCCCCAAAACAACCTCCCCCCC
>VXBQ01009476.1:253232-274799 GCA_013400175.1 Phainopepla nitens
CAATTTGTTTTCTTTACTCCTCTGTGTACCTTCCATTTGAGAACTGAAATTTAAACTAATTATTATTACTCTCCACTAGATTAGAACCATAACAACCATACCATAACAATAAACCCTGGATTGTGCTATTTATCATGTTTTATTTAAAAAGGATACTGTAAATATAAGAAAACCACTACTGCTCACTTTGGACTACATTTTTACAAAAAATAGCTGAAGTGAAAGGCTTTGGCACAAAGACATTAAGCTACAAATGAAAATAGTTGTGGATTCATTAGGTGCCAAACCCCACATTCCTAAAGAGCTATATTTAATACCATCATCACTTGAAGATTAAAAATAATACCCAAATTTTAAAAACCCAAGCCATTAAACATTTTGAGAACACTTAAAAGCCTCAGAACAAAATAATGTGCTAATTTCTGTAGGCTTTTTCTACCAATGCTCGAATCTCCAGCAAGTTCTATGCTTGGAATTAAATACTAAGCTGCTGTTTGAATGGCAGTTAAGGACAATCATTTTATTGACTTCACCTTTCAAAAATTCTGATAGCAGCAAGCCACAACAAATACAGACTATTTTACTTATTACCATGCTTCCACTTTCCCTTCAGCTCTTTCCTCCTCCTATTCAATGCACTTATTCAAAAATGAAACAAATCTGTAACTCTCCTACAGAAAAAGTTTAGTTTCTTAAATGAAACAAAGTCAATAGAATTCTTATTTGAGTGACAGATTTTCTTTGCATCATTTGGAAATGAGCAACAGAAACCTCATTTAAAAGCTAAAAATGCAAATGACATATTTAATTAAAATATGAAGTTAGTCCTTCCAGCACACTGCTCTCATTGAAATCAACGGCAATTAGCCAAGAGTAAACAGTTCTGAGACAAATGTTTTGAGGAGGAGGAGAAGCAAAAGGGGAAGAGCTGGGCAGATATGGCTGACTTGATTCTACAACTTCAAATTTGTGAAGTCTTATCAATAGTTAGCTTTATTTAAAATAAATAAATAAATAAACAAATAACCCCAAAGTCTACGACCCTCCTCCCTAGAGTCTGGAGTAGTGAATAAAAAAAGCTACAAACACAATACAACAGCCAGAGTCTTCATTATCATTGACCTAAGCTCACATGATCCCTAATACATATTCTGACATTTAAGTGTATTTCCAAAACTACAAAGATATTTTCCACTCAGGCATTTCTGACTGCTTTTTGTATGAGATTGGTTGCACTTTCATTTTTTAACACCTAAACTTTTAAGCCTTGCTAACGGAGGGAAATTTTTTTAAGATCATTCTACTCTTAAAATATTTGTGATTAAGCAGCTATTTTCGTATTTCAAAACTCTTATTTTAATTTTAAAATCAATACTTTAGATTTAATTAATATTAATTCATCACATTCTTTAATTCACACTATTACTCACATCACAGCGCCTGACTGAAGTGGTTGAGAACAGAACTCATTTAAACCTGGTTTACAATCTTACCTTCTTCTTCTCCGTCTTGTTCTAATGCTGCACTTTCTTCTTCAAAACTTCCAATACCTGATTCTATCTGAGGAGCTTGGTTGTGTTGCTGACTGAGTTTGTTGCGAATAATGCTGATTTCTTTCTTTAACAGCTTTGCTCTTTTGCTCCTTGACCCACTGGATTTCATTGCACAGGTGAGATCAAGTTTTTCTAGCAGCTCTCTCAGCTGTTCTTCCAAGGACATATGTGCTCTGTTTGCAGGATTCAGTAACCTATCCACTGAAGTCAAAACATGTACAGTTGAAAATGTGTTAGCATTTCCCAAAATATTTCTCAGAACAGTAATACCAACAGGAGGAAAAAAACTGAATTCACATGCCAAAATAAAAAAATACTGTCAAAAACCTATTTAGATAATAGTCAGAAATATTGAAATTAATTCCTATTATATATTTACTATTTTTTCTTAATCAGTATTTTGCTCAAAAAAACTAAGTAGTAGAGCAAAGAAGTAAAAGGTCAGAAGGAAGACATAATTAATCCTTCCCACCCTAATAGATTAATTCCTTGTTAAAGAATAGGACAAAATTATGGTTATAAAAGAAATGTGTTAATTATTCTCCTCCCCTGGAAACCTTAGAAAATTGATGTGTATTCAAAAAAAAAAAAAATTTATTCCTAGTATTACAAACG
This sequence comes from Phainopepla nitens, assembly GCA_013400175.1. Lineage (NCBI taxonomy): Eukaryota > Metazoa > Chordata > Aves > Passeriformes > Bombycillidae > Phainopepla > Phainopepla nitens. The sequence continues at coordinate 255,401 of VXBQ01009476.1, forward strand.
TGCTTGATTTTTTTGAGGTTATTTAGGAACGTGCTGAAGTTTATGAACACTGGTATTCATTTTCTATGCCTTACAAGCATATACAATCATGAGAAAGAAAGCACTCAACTTAAAAACTTTTTCCATGTAAACTGTTAAATTAGGCTCTGACACTGCCAAAATCAGAATCCAGATAGCACTGATGTCTAATGACATATCTGATAGAATAAAAAGACCACTCTTTCAAGCAATGTCTTTAATGGGGGGTGGGAAATCTAGATATCAAACTGAACAGCAACAATCCTAAACATCCATATAGAAACATAAAGGCTGTGTGCAATGAAAAATGCAACTTTCAAAAATAATTGAAAAATATCTTACCATCTTCCCAAGAGAAAGGCTGAGGTGACTCAAGTTTAGGCCGTTCTGATAAGTGCATTCCAGTTTCATTGTTATAACCAATGCCTTCGGCATCTCGCCTGGCTTGCCTGAGAACTACACCACCTTGATCTCTTAACCGCACTGCAGCTCTATAAAATATTGTATCCTTTGCATTGTATTTCATACAATTATCTATTATCAGATTGAAGTCTTCTTCAAACTCAGTGAGGTTTTTATAGCCTTGAGCTTCTAACCGTTTTCTCATGGTAGAGAAATCCATAGGATGTTTAATATGATCCAAATAGTCTGGAACCTTTGAAACAGAAATGGGTAAAATTTTCTCATTACAGATGAAGTAACATTAGTTACTAACTGATTCACTTTTTAAACGTGTTTTGTTAACACCTCAATACAAGAAATTAAAAATGTAACTTACAATTGCGCATCTTGATATTGCAAACATTTGGGTGCCAAGAGAAGTTTACATATTACAATATTCTGCATCTAACAAGTTTGAGCTCTACTAAGAGATGCTGAAACTATTTTACTGGGGAATTCTGTGGTTTTATGTACTCCTTCCAGGCAGCTAGTAGAAGGACAAGGGAAAATGGAAGAAGTTGCGCCAGGGGCAGTTCAGGTTGAATGTCAGGAAAAATTTTCTACACTGAAAGCGTGGTTAAGAACTGAACAGGCTCCCCAGGAAAACACTGCAGTCGCTATCCATGGAAGTGTTTAAAACAAATGGGTGTGGCACTTAGTGATATGGTTTAGTTGGCATGGTGGCATTAGGTCAAAGACTGGACTTTATGATCTCGGCAGTCTTTTTCAGCTGTAACAATTCTACATATAATAAACAGATTTGCATGCAGTGCACACACGCTCACATGTATACACTGTCCAGCTTCCTCTTCAAGTAAGAACATATTTTCTGCATTGCAATTTTTGATATTCTTCAAATTTGCTTGACCGAAATCATCATACTGGAAAGTATCAGTATGTACCCAACATTCCATACAAGTATTTCCCAGAAATTATTATGCTATATAAACATAAAAAGACTTTCATAGTAGTAAACCATAACTCATAATGTTAATTATCAGAATAAAGATTAAAAGGTAACACTGCTTCTAACTCTGCATGTAGTGACTTGTTTCTTGTACTTAAGTGCCACCAAGCCACATGTAAGCATCAGGAAACACAGCTGCAAACATACCTCTTTAAGGTTCACTGGCTGAGCAAATATACGAGCAGAATCTTTTTCCTGCAGCTGATCCAGAACCGATCGCAGAAGTACAGTGAAAGGAATGAGCTGAAGTTCCATAGTAACCTGCTCAATCTTGACCTAAAGAAGAAACAGTTATCCAACTGAGCACTTTCATTCATTTTCTTTTAACATACTGTATTGAAGTTGTTTAGCAGCAGTAATATATTATTTTAGATAAGATACAAGTACACTTAAGGAAAAATGAGTTCAGCACTACTTTAAATATGATCAGTTGGCATTTATCTGACATTGATCTTTTTCTTAAAAAATCATTAGCTGAAAACCTTTCTCATTCCTTTAACTCCAGCTTCCCAGAACTCAAATTTGTATTTTATATGTAAGAATTCTGTTCCACTTTTAAATATATTTTTTAAAAGATGCTACATAATAGCAGCTTCACAATTTCACCAACAACGTGAAAATAGTAAGAATTTAAAGGTAATGTTTCAAATTAAATTTCAGTTGTACTGCTAAGCTCAAAGTTTAAAAAGAGAATCTGATTTACAGGCCACATAGGATCAAAACAAAGAGTAATTGGAAAGACAATGTTCCACATAAATTCCAAGAGAATTATTTCAAAAAACAGAATCAACCTTTTCAAATACTTGACCATCCTTCAGAATTTTTTTTTATTTTTGACAGTATTTCAACTGCTCTGTAGCTTAATTTTCAGGCCATTTAAAGAGTTATCAGCATTGAAACAGTCTTCCTATGGCTAAAGTAAATTTTTAATGAAAGATTAAAGGTGTGTGTACATATGTATAATATAAACATGTAAATAAAGTATAAGCAAACACACGCACATAAAATACATGCATATAAATAATAATACAGGCGTAAGCAAAGCAAGTGATATGCGAATGCACATGAATGATGCATAGAATTCCAGAAAGCACTCCAGAAAGACAAATTATATTAGCTTGCACTGAATGTTCAGTTTGCAAAAGTGAAAATGAAATTATGGTTTTACAAATAAGTATGTTTTTACAATCATTAGAAACTCTTAAGAGCAAACATTTTGCATTCATAGTTTTCATATAAGATTTTATCTTTCTGCATTATCACTTCCTCAAATCTCTCCTCCTGGCAATGTTAACTGTAGAATGCCGTAGGACTTCAGATGCAGCTTCTATTTTTTGTTTTTTTTTTCATGACAGCAGGATAAAAGTGCTACTAAGTATATAGACATGTACTGAAAAACCTGAATAGATTAAATCTTCTACAGTTCTTCAGAAACCAATCATGTTTGTAAGTCTAAGAGAATGTCTTATTAAATAATTTCTCTATACCAATGCACACAGAATGGGCAACCAACAGAAGCTGGAGGTCACAGCACTGGTAGAGAGCTATGCCCTAATTTCAGTTACTGAAATTTGGTGGGATGAATCCCATGACTGGAGTGTGACTATGGATGGCTACAAGCTGGTCAGAAGGGCCAAGAGCACACCAAGGGGCAGTGGGGTTGCCCTCTACATTGAGAAACGAGTATACTGTGAAGAGTTGTCTCAAGAAAAGCCATGAACAGGTTGAAAGCTTAGACACTAAGGTGAGAGAAGGAACTCTGTGGTTGATACTTATTTCAGACCTAGGGGAGCCTATTGACATAGCCTTCTTGCTCCCACTACAGACAGGCATCGCTTTCACAGGCTCTTGTCCTGCTGGGGACTTCAACCACTGTGACATCTGGAGAAGTAGCACAACAAGCTGTAGGAGACTCTTGGAGTGCATCATGGATAAGTTCATGGGCAAAGCTTCCATGTGAGGCACAAAGAGATAATTCAGGATAGACAGCACAGCCTTACCAAGGGCAAGTCCTGCCTAACCAACCTAGTGGCCTTCTAGGATGGAGTAACTCTATCAGCAGATAAGAGAAGATGTCATCTATATGGACTTCTCTAAGGCCTATGGCATAGCCCCCAACAAGATCCTTCTCTCTAAACCAAAGAGAGGTGGATTCAATGGGTGGACTGCTCCATAGGTGAGGAACTGTCTGGATGGCTGCATCCAGAGAGCACTGATCAATGGCTTGGACACTGGATGGAGATCAGTAATGAGTGGTGTCCCTCAGGGGGTCTGTACTGGAACCACTAGTATTTAGTATTTTCATCAATGACGTAAGACCAAAGGATCAAGTGCACCCTTGACAAACCCGCAGATAACACCAAGATGAATTGTGCAGTTGAAGGACACATCTGAAGGACAGGATCCCATACAGACCCAGACAAGCTCAAGAAGTGGGCCCCATGGCAATTTCATGGGGTTCAACAAGGTCAAGTTCCAGGTCCTCCTGCACCTGGGTTATGACAACCCCAGGTATCAATACTGACTGAGGGGTGAACAGCTCCAGCCCTGTCAAGAACTTGAGAGTAGTGGTGGATGAAAACCTCAAAACAAGCTGGCATTGTGCCCTTTCGGCCCAGAAAGTCAACTGTATCCAGGGCTATATGGAAAGAAGTGTGGCCAGCAGGTCAAGGGAGGGCATTCTGTCCCTCTACTCTGCTCTCATTTGGCCCCACCTGGAGCGCTGCATCCAGCTCTGTAGCACCCATCATAGGGGCATAAAGCTGCTGAAGTAAGTCCAGAGGAGGGCCACAAATATGACCAGAGCTCTCTTCTGAAGAAAGGCTGAGAGAAATGGGGTTGCTCATCCTGGAGAAGAGAGGGCCCAAGTGAGAATTTACTGCAGCCTCTCAGTACTTAAAGGGGGTTTATAAGAAACATGGGGACAAACTCATTAGTAGGGCCTGTAGTGACAGAACAAGGGGTAACAGCTTAAACTAAAAGAGGGTTGATTCAGACTACATATAAGGAAGAAATTTTTTACAATGAGGGTGAAGCACTGGAACAACAAGTTGCCCAGAGAGGTGGTAGATGTCTCATTCCTGGATAAATTAAAGGGGCTTTGAACAACCTGATCTAGTTGAAGATGTCCCTGCTCATTGAAGAGGAGTTGGACTATATGATCCTTAATGTTCCTTTCAACCCAAGCCATTCTATGATTCTATGAAAATTTTATATATTTTAAATAGTTTGAGCGCACAGCATGCACATATGTTACTTGACCCTATGTGAGGATTAAAATATAGCTGTCCTACTGAAAAAACTGTGTGTGAGAATACTTAAATTATCTTTTTTAAGAAAAGTTCCACCAAATTAGAAGGTGCTCCATTTACCTGTTCTCTTTTTAATTTTTCACGCTTACGTATAAGTTCTATCAATAAACGTGCTCTTTCAAGATCGTGGCGCAGCCTCTGCCAGTACTTCAATTTTTCTTTTAAGGCTTGCATTTCTTCATCATCTTCTCTCTAAGGAAGGAACCAAAACGTTTTCATGAAATGAAAAATGCATACCTCCTTTTATAAGATAGTTCTATACAGTTACAAAATGTATGCTCATGAAAGGAGAAACTCCTGTCTTATACTTATGGCACTTGCTCATAAGCTTCATGAGCTTCATGCTGCAACAACAGAAAACCTGTGGTCAGGGTATCTTCCAGAGTTACTCAAGAGTCTAATTGAAAATAAAATCTAAACTGGAAAGCAATCCTATGGCAATGGCTATTGACATCAGAAGAAGCAACACAGCAAATAGCAACCGAGAAATGCAATAAGCTGCAAAACACAATACAGTATTTTCACATCTAAATCCAAACTAGGTGAACACCACCCGTTTCTTCAGAAACTCCAGCCTGGTAGAAACAAATTACTCCTGTGGTCAACACAGTCCATCTCCCTCACACCCAGCAGAACTAGGACACACTTGTAACAAAACAAGGTAATTATGGCTTGTGAGGGCAGGAAATGAAAAGCTGTTTATTAGATAATATAGTAACTTCAAACAGTACTGCAGGTGAATAATGCAGCAATACACCCTTTTGGAAAATGGATGGAGGAATTTAATTTACACATTTTTCAGAGTGAGTAATGTTTAAATACTTGCAGTATTTAGATTGATTTGTACATACAAAACCCAGAGCGTACACTTGCCTTTACTATCTTCTGTAAGGAAAAGGGAGGATACTAGAATACTACTTATAGGATTCAAATGGTATTGGTAATTCACCAGAAATGAGGCCACACAGAAACTGAATTCCTGATATTAGTACCAAATACACAAAAGAAACATCTGCTTTGGCAAATTATCACACCTGAAAAATGAGTATTTTATAAAAGCATCTCTGAGAGATATTCAAAACTTTGCATGCTTGCCTATAACTAGCATAATGCAATATACACTTGTTAAGTCATCTTGGAGAGTATTCTAAAAGCTAAAACAAAACCAGTAAATTCCATCAGCATCTATATATAGGAAACAGAGGAATAAAGGAAAAGTGGCTAAGCAGATGAACAACAAACAATGTTACAAATTATTACACTGAAAGCCATAAACTCCTTAAGAGAAGAATAATTTACAAGTACCATAGGTCCTCTAAAGGATGGTTGTGCAATTTTTCAGACAGGCAGCTCTAAAAATAGAATTAAAAATCTGGAAGCTTAAAAACATTATCTAATAGACTTGCCAGTGCTATAATTCTAACATCTGCATTGTATTTTATTGCTTTATATACTTTGTAAAGGTAAAGCTTATTTTTATTCAAATCTCCAACTTCACTGAAAATACTTAAAATATCACTTATTTCTGCATTAGAATATAGCAATTTGGAAATAACAGTTTGTTCCTCTTTCCAATAAACAAACAAACAAAAAAAAAAAAAAAAAGAAAAAGCAACAACTTAAAAACTGGAGCTAGAAACTTCTAGCTCCCTTTCTCAATGGCCATTACAACTGACAGCTGCAATTTCTTTTAAAGACTTAAATCTTTACATAGACACAAGATAATTTAACTGCTGGGGTCAGAATAGTTCAAAGTAAATTTTGACAGAATAGAATATTAATATTTTCAATAATTTTCAATTCCTTAAAATTCTCAAGAGACTTGACTCACTGAAATAGGAGTCCACACTGCCACTAACTGCTGCTCTCCTGTAAACCCCTTCATCTCTGAGTATAAACCTCATGTGTGGAAATGCAACCCAACTCTTAGCTGTACTGTTTTTTCAGTTCTACTCTTTTTCAGAACCAAAATTAAATTGCCAGAAGGAGGCTTATCCTCCTCCCTTTGCCTGCAAACATTCAGAGCCTGCTCTTTTGCCCCATGTAGCTGCACATTTTAAGTAACTGGGGAACTGAGCCTGATGAAAGCTAACTCAACAAAGTATACTAGTTCTAGGGTGGGTCAGGAAACTTAAATACAGCTAGAAAAAATAATGCTACAGCAGGCCTTAGGGTAGTTAATTAGACACTTAAGTATTTGGCTGAACCTCAAGGTGCAGTTGCACTCAAATAAAAGAAAAATCTTTTACCTGAATCAGTTGTTTTACCAATTTCATTCCATATAATAGGCACACATCTGTCAATCTGCAGATGTGACCCAAAATACCAAGAGCACTCTGACCCCCTTTTTTTTTTCTGCACACATACAATACCTTTCTGAATGGCACTCTGGCTTGGGGATTAATAGCAAGCCTCCAATTTTTTGACACTTCTATGCAAAGTAAGGTTGGCAGACAGTTTACTGCTTAATAGCTAACTCTCCTTTGCCCTAACCTATTTATCATCTGACATAAAACGTATACCCTAATTAGATTAAAAGGTCCAGGCAAGTTGAAGAGACCATGATGCACTGGTTTCCAACAACTAACCAGTAAAAACTTAAGATAGAAAGAGCTCCTTTCAAAAGTGTTAGCCTTCTGACATAGAAAGTTTCTGTTAAGTCTCTGGTAGGAAAGTTCTTCTTCTTCCAAGTCTTTCTTTCTACAACTGTCCAAGAGCCACCAAGTTTCATTTGGCTGATGACACAAGAAAAATTTATAAAGAAATTCTCCTTTGGAGAGGGACTCTTCATTAGGAACTCTACTGATAGGACAAGGTACAATGAGTTCAAACTGAAAGAAGGGAAATTTAGATTAGATATTAGGAAGAAGTTCTTGACTTTGAGGGTGGTGAGACACTGGAACAGTTGCCCATCCCTGACAGTGTTCCAGGTCAGGTTGTGTGGGGCATTGAGTAACCTGGTCTAGAAGAAGCTGTCCATGCCCATGGCAGCAGGGTGGGAACTAGATGATCTTTAAGGACCCTTCCACTCCAAACCATTCTGGTGAGTCTATGATTTTCCAATGGACTTAGTTCTTGCTGAACATATATTACCTAGAAAAGCTAAAACTTACACATTTATTAATACTGAGGGAAGAGGAAAACATTTTAAAGTTTACACAAAGAACATGCAGCAACTGAGAACTCGTCTCACCATTAGTATGCTGCCAGTGTCTCCATAGCAGCAGGAATAATGTCAGTGTAGCACCATATCCCTCCTTATGCTGGATGAGAATGTGTGAGAACAGCCTCACTCCTTAGAGAGACTGTAACTTTATATGATACAAACAAAAATAGAATGACAGTGATGAAACTGGACCTTGAGCAATACAATTAGTTTTATTAGCATGCTCTGCTGGACTTGGATGCCAGACAAAACCATTTAGTGGTTGCAACTTGTGTTCTTAATGAAATCTTCAGTGCAGGTGTGACCTTAAGTCATCAGCACCTTCTTCTTCACTTCTTCTAATAGTGGCTTTAAACTAACATCACTACAGCAGCAGCAAGCTTCTACACTTACATTTCATGCCTTATTTTTATTCAAGTGTTCCTAAAGTTCAGGGAAAAATTTAAATTAATAAGGATGTAAATCTATTACAGTATTCCAATACCTTTCTTTAATTTCTAGTTGGAGAGAGAAGTGAGAGTATAAACCATTCTCTTACAGAGTTCCTTGTTCCTGCAAATGGTGAGGTAGTCCAGGTATTTCTGCCTGGTTTAGAACTCTTACACCTTCAAAACCATACCATAACTGAACTCTGAAACCCATTTATTAGGAAGTAAGTCTAAATCATGAAGATCTCCCTTTGCCAAATTTGTTCTTGTAACCCGAGAGGGATCAAAACCACTTTCCACCACGCTTCCTGAAACCATTTTGAGGGTTTTGGTTTGTCATTATAACACCTCCTTTCTGTTTAAATATCAATTAAAAAAAATTCCAAATCTGTATTACATCACTGTTTATATTTCTTTTATTAACTGAAAGATCTGTGTAGCTTTCTTGATATTCTGAACCCACACATAAAAAAAAAGAATTTTGCCATCTGGACTGAAATGAACAAAATAATCACGCCTATCTAAAAATTTTTAAGGTGTTATCACAACACCTATGCCATTGCTGTTTATTGTCTTGATCACAAATTGGTTTATACTTGGGAGTAACAAAATACATTAAATGCCTTGCAGTTATGACTGCTTTAATAAACAGCTTTTGAAGGTGCTATGGAAAAGACAATGTCATACCCAGGACACTTCTTACTGAAAAGCACTGACTACACATTTTTCATCAACAGAATCATTTAATACTCAGCTCACTTTGAAACTAGATTTTACTTCTCAAAAGAACAAACTTTTTAACAAACCAATATAAAGAGCTTCCAAATTATTCAGAAAATATTATTTCCTTATTTAAGAATAGTTGTCAAATTAGAAAAGAAAATAAAGAAATACTGTTTGTACCAAAGTGTAAACAGGCAATTGAATTTTAAAATGCTCATATCAAAGGCCTATTTCATTTTAATCAAACATCAATTGCAATAATAATTTAATTGTGATAGTCATTATTGAAATATATAGAAATGTTGTACCCGTATCATGCCATCACACAAGAAAACTGGCTCGTGTAATTTTTCAGACACTAACAGTGGTCTAGTTCTATACTGCCACAATAGCACAACGCTTCTGTGCTTGACTTTAGTATTGTACAAGGACTCAATCTCCTTTAAAAGGAAGTTTATCACCTGAATAAATGAATTTCAACTATTACTAGGTAACAGAATTAGGTACACTGCCAGGTATCACTCTTCAGAACCTCTTTTCAGAAGTAAAAGATTCACCAAACTTCAAAATGGAGTAGTAGAGAAACAATGAAACAAGACAAACAAGTGGGCGATTTATTTTCGAAGTTGACTCCACCTAAAAGGAGTCCATGTAAACAGAATTTGAGAATCTCAGCTATGAGGAAAGGCTGAGAGAGCTTGAACTGTTTAGCCTGGAGGAGAAAAGGCTCAGGGGCAGAAGTCTCACCAACACACAGAAATACCTGAAGGGAGGGGGCAAGAAGAGGGAGCCAGGCTCCAGGCAGTGGTGCCCAGTGACAATGCAAGAGGCAATGGGCACAAAGCAAGAACGGGCATCAGACAACTCCTACTCTTTTCCAAACTGTAAGGGTGACCAAGCACTGGCACAGCTGCCCAGAGAGCTTGTGAAGCTGCTACCCTTGGAGATACTCAAAAGCCAACTAGACATGGTGCTGGACAGCCTGCTCCAAGTGGCCCTGCTTGAGCAGTAGGATTGTACCAGATGCCCTCCAGAAGTCCTTTCCAATCTCAATTATTCTCAAAATTATTAATTAGTTTTTCCACAAGAAAAGCTAAAAATAAACACATACATAAACATGACAGATCAGATAATTAGGAAGCAGTGTTGACCATGGTATTGTTATGTCTGTATCAATCAAATACTTACTCAGGAAACAAAAACACAACTCTTAAAAAAAAAAAAAAAAAAAAAAAAAAAACCCCAAAAAACCAAAAAACCAGTTCCACTTCAGAGGAGGAAAATATTCAATTTAATACAAGTAAATTATTATAAAATTAATTCCTAACTTTTAGAGGCTGTTTTACAGGAAGTCAAATGCCAGGAGAATGGAAAGAACATAGCCACCTACACATTCCATTCCATTTGAAAAGGTAACTGGGATGAAGTAAAAATATCCACATCATGATGCTTCACAGCATTTCAAAGTCTACACACATGGATCCATACAATTCAGAAATTTTAATTATTTTTGAAGCTATCCAGTAACTTAAAACCAAAACAGACCACCTGGAGTTGCTGTTTTGATGTTTTTCAGCAACTTATTCATAGTAGTGTACAACTAAACTTATGCATGCTTACAATCCTACTTAACTGTGTCAAAAGTAAAACCAGAAGCTGAAACAGGCCTTTGAACTTCATCAACATCTTGCATTTTGTTATTACTGAACAAGGTGGGTAACACAGATCTGAATTTGAAAACTGTAAACTAGCTGTCGAATCCTTTATCCTGCTAAAATCCACATTTTTGTCAAGTGTCAAATAAGATATCTGCTTTGCAACTTTTGATGAATTTACTCTTATTTTTTATCTGAACATTGAAGAATGAGCTCTAAAAAACTACAACACTTATCAAAGAATAACGGCATTATTATATTTCTGATGATAGTATTTTTGTGAAACATTTAGGCAAAATATAAGAAAAAGCTGCACTAATTTATGTTTTTTATATCTCACATATTAAAAAGTATTAGATAATTCCCAACTGCCAATACAGGTAATATCACTTCAGAATAGTGTAAAGAATTTTTCAGTCCTGAGTAAAAGAAATTTTTTTATTTGTGCTAAGTTTCCTAGTTTATTTTTAACTCAATAAAATAGAAAATTTCCGATTTCTTCTCTTAAGTAAAAAGTATGTCACATACCTGTTGTGTGTTTCTTTGTGACTGTAAACTGGATTGCAGCCTTCTCAAGAGTGGAACACCATTCCTAGACAGTCTTTTAAGCAACCAGTAACTGTGCACTCGTTCAACAAAATGCTTCTTTCGCTGAATGGCCACCTGATTCATAATCTTATTTAATCTAAAACATGGAAAAACTGATATTGTATTTTTCACAGCAAAGCATAAACCGTATTTATCTATGGAAGTTAAACATCACATATATACGAATGCATACTGTAAAACCAGAAGTAATCACCACGTTTTTTCAGTAAGATCCCTTCTAGTACAATTATTTCTGAGCAATAAATTACAACCAAATTTAACTGCTTGACACTGCAGTTTCTAGCCAATAAATTAAGATACTTTATAAAGCTAAAGGGAATCAATTTTTCGCAATCATTATTGAAGAGCAGTCCTAGATTAGGCCTGAGAATAAAGCTTTATGTGCATTTCAGAATAATTTTCCTATTGAAAATTAAAACAGATAAAAAGCTCCAAATCACTATGAAAATCATCAGATCATTTGTTACCATTTACAGAAAGCATTAGTAGTTTATTTTACAGACAATATATCTTCAAACTTTTTGCATAAAAACATGCAATGAAAACCTTCTATTACTCTATTAACAGTAAATTTCTGACATATAAATCAAACAAAAAATATAAAAAACAGGCACAATTACTATTTTACCCCACACATACAGTGAAAACAACCAAACAGAGAAGACATGAGGATGATATAAACAGTTAACAAAATATTTTGATCAAAATCAACAAGTATTTTCTTCAAAGTTATTTTTTAACAAATGTAAATACTCTACACACATACTCATTTAAAAATACTCAAGGAAAGTGCTTTATGAACATCACACACAACAATACTGATTCCTATTTTTCAAATAATGACATGTTAGATAGATGTCCAAGTCTCAAATATAACACCGGCTTCTGAAAACATATTAAAAAGAAAGTTCATCTGAAACAAATCTTCAGCTGTCTGTGCCTATAGTACCTTGAAATTACAGCAAAATAGAAATTAGAAAAAGTTAGTGGCTACAGAATGAAAAAGATTTTCTCTTTGTATGATAATGCTGCTATTTGTAACTAGTGGTAGCCCTTGTAAAATTAACACAAGATACCCCAAGCTACCAATCCCCTGAGTATTGCAAGAGAGATGATTCCTTCATTTAGGGGCAGGGGTGAGCTGGAAAGAGAGCTGGATGTAAAACAGTTACAGAAAGGATAATAACAATGAAAAAAGAAATCTGTTCATTCTTCATTCAGAATATTACTACTACCCACAGCAAAACTCTACAATCGACAGTGGAGGTTTTAATCACATTCTCCAAAATTTAATACTAAACCAAGTGAGTATTAACTCAAGAAGTGTCTGATTCGTAGAGTAGTACCATGACATATTTAAACAAAAATCACGATTGTATAGACATATTAATATTTTTCTGCTTTTTCCCTTTTTGTATTACGAAGAAAGCAGTTTTGCAGGTAAGTGATAAAAGCTAAGTAGTCAAAACACCTAAAAAAAAAAGTAAAGTTAGAAGTAGGCCTTGGGTAAAATGGCTTTTAAGACTACCTGGGAAAAATAACTATTTTTCAAACTAACACACAAGTGAGTGTACTTTGAGTTCACCAAAGGTCATCTATCCCTGGGGTTTTTTGGACTGTGTAGAAGAGAACGTGCAATAAGTCTATACAGTGCTATTAACTACAGCTAAAGTTTTCAGTCATCACCAGGTAAAGGCAGAGGAAATCCAGGTTTTCTTTAAAATACAGTGCCATTGTTTGGTTCCTCAATGACTTTTTTTTTTAAATTAATAACTAAGCTAGTTGAGCATTCCTGAAAAATTCCAGCTTAATTTAAAGCTTAGAAGGTCTGCAGATGGACTTCAGACCATCTTGGACATCTTTCCCTGGAAGGCAGACACAGGCTCCACAAAGATTTTTACTCAATGCAGAACAGAGGTGACCCTACTAAATTTCAAACAACATAATTACAATTAATTATAGAATGCAATAAAAATCAAGTAATTGCTTTCACAAATATCTTGGAAATGGCAAAACCTACTGAACTAAGTCAAAAAAAGCACAGCCAAATACACAACTATTTGGAAAGATCAGAGAATCATAACATGAAGAAAGGTGCCTTGGCTTCATGCCCATCAGATGTGGCAAGACTAAGCAAACATCTTTAACTACAGCTTTAAGTACATTTGCCAATTCACATAACAAACCATTCTATTCATATGTAATTATAATAGTAGAGTGTTAAAATAAGCTTAAGAAAGACGTTCACAGAAGATACTCTCCAACTTTCAAAATATAAACAAAAGGTAATTTGGAGTGCAGAGGCTACTTAACAAGGCATTAGAAACTACTTGTCTCTGCCTTCCCCTCTAAATTAAACTAAATATTTCATTTAAACACTATACATGGGTAGCAGCTATACACTTGTCAAAATACAGAGCTCTGAAACGCTTAATGGGGCAAATATCCACAGAGCTTGTACACTATGAACTTAGTGCTAGGAGGATGTTACATCTGCTGTTAGACTCTAACAATGCCCTACCTATATCACAGCTCTTTAACCATCCTTTTGCTTAGCCTGATACTTTTAGGTAGACTTTTATTGTCCCAGGCACTTTAAATTTTGATGGGCAATACAATCATTTTGAGGAAATGAGACAACACTGCTGTAGAACCCCCTAAGCTGCACAGACTGGGTATTGATTCTGAAGCTCTCACCTAAAAGAATTTTCCACACATTCCACTTCCTTTTTATTTTTTTTCCAATGAAGATGAATAAAAAAAATACTGAATAATAAAAAAGGGCATGTATTTGGGCTAGGTAAGGGAGAGCTGTTTAAAGACTTCATCATTTTGCAGTCCAGGATCTGACATGACAGGATTAATTGCAACACTACACTGATAAATCTCCGATGCAGAGGCAAGGCTTAGAGAACTTAGGGCACATCCCAGAACTACAGAAAACACTTCGGCGAAGGCATTTTTTTGCTAAAGTACCTGTTCACACTAGAACTTTTTCCAGTATAAGCACATCCAAAAAGAACAGCTTTCTCTACTATTTTCTAAAGGCAAGTCAAGCATACCAACTACTGGGAGAAAAAAACTTTAATTTTCCCTCAACGTACTGGTTATTAAAAACAAAGCACACTGAGAGAGGAATCTGAAGATTCTTAGAAGGGTGACTGTGTTCCAGTGACATTCAGTGACTGCTGCTATCTAACTGATCTCATGAAAGAAGCATTAGGTTTCAAGCTGATGACCTCTGCAGCCTTTTGATGTTTTAGCACTAGCAGTCATACCGATTCTTGTTTTTGTTTTTTCAGAGCTACGTGCCAAAACTACACAGATGACAATAACATTTTTTAGAACTGTTTTAACTGGCCACAGCCAGCTGAGTGAGGCAGAATTATTTCCTTTCCTCAGCCCTGTAAAACACTGATGGCACTACAAATGGGGATATCATACAATTCCCTGCTTGTCTTTAAGCACGCAAAGGTCCCTTATGAACTGAACCTTTGAAATAGCACCTACAGTCTCCTCATATGGAGACATCTGATGGATAATCCATCCTGTAAAGGATGGTACACTTAATGCACTGTTACATGCATTTAGAGAGCTGAGTGTGTTACTTAGTCCTTGTTTCCTCAACTTTTAGATAAATGCATAAAATACATTTTGTCAATGTAAGAGATGTGCTTTTAACATATTAGCAAATCTCACAACTGCCTTCTTTGACCCATGACTTCCTCCCTTTCCCAGTTTCAGTTACATATCACTGTGGCAACTTCGGCAACTGGTTACGGGGAGAAGTGAAACCAGTATTGTTGGTAACCAACGGTGTGGCAGTTTAACCTAAGAAAGCCAATGAGAGATAATCAGCCACTTTTTTTATCAATCATTACTAACCACTGCACAGACCATACACACTTCTTAACTCCACAGGATTTATTTTACTATTACAATACCTGAAGATTCTTAAGTTTGTGAAATATAAACTGGAGAGAACATTTTCTTGAGCAAGTATCTGATTTTGACAACATTACTATAGTAACTCAAGCACAAAGAACTTAATATGAAAATCTGTATTGATCTAATACCCAAAGGAAGATCAAATATCCATTAAAACTAAGCAATTTTTGAACATGAATGAACCCCACTATTTCAATTACCATACTTGTCTCGAGTCTCCAGTTTTATCAGCTTGTTATTTTGCATTGTCCTTTATGCAGCATAGCACTACTAAAGGTCCACACAACACTGGAAAACTGTATCATACTCATTAAAATTTCATTCAGTATCGTTAACATACCAGTTTCTCTTGACCTATGCTAATATCCATTAACAATCAAATTCTGTTCCACTTTACAGAGCACATAAAATACCCTTATTTTCCTACACAGATTGCAGATGTGCTTTAAAACCTGTCAGAACAAAAAGTAAAAAAAAATATTGAACAAGTTGCAACAAAGTAAACTGAGTTTCCAGAACACTTGAATTTTCAAGCCTTGTTCAGCAAAGTTCCACAAAATATAGAGACTTGTAGGAAGCAGGAAAGACACAAGACTTCCCTACAGATAATTAGAGCAATTTAAATGACACTGGAAGACAATTAGCATAAAACTAGAATAAAAAGCTATGGAAGAATTTATTTGGGGAATTGGAATTAATTCTGGAGCCTTGCCAACTGCTCCCAGTTTCTGAAGATTAGAATGCCCACCTGGGCAGATAAAACTCTCTCTAGTCTTCTCATGGAAAATCTTTGGCAGCAGCTGCTTATCAAAGTGTTTGCAAAACTCATCTTTCAATACATTTTTTTTTAACAGTGAAGAAACACAACTTTGTTATCCTATTCCTTAATAAAACATAAAACTTACTATATGACTTATTAACTTAAAAATAAAAAAAACCCTCAATCTGTTCTGACCAACTTGAAAGACAACAGGTAAATTAATAACTATGTAAAAATCAGAATCCATCTGCCTGTCTTTATTTCCTTTTGGAAAAGGGTAACATTCCTTTAATACCAAGCAGAAGTCAGCTACATTCTTAACAGAGTACATATCAAATCCTGGAAAGACAAAAACATTTTATTTAAACCTCTGCAACAAAAGTCTGCAGAATCCCCATGCAACAAATACACACTTTCTTAATTAGAAGTATTTTGCAGGTTTTACTTCTTTTTGCCTGTTATGTTTCAAAAGTCTAGCTGCTGAGTTGCCTCTCCTAGGCTGAGAGTCTAACAGTATACATTTAATCTACTGATACATCTTCTGAAGCCTGGAAGTCTCTCCAAGTTCCTATTCTTTATTCAACATTTACTGGTGTTTAAATAGTAGTTGATTTTGAATGCACATGTAGGAAGAACCTGCTCTTGCTGACATGACTGTGAACCTCCTATTTCTCTGTCTGAGCAAGCAGTTTGGACAGGAAAAGTAGAACAATGAACTGAAGAGGTAAGAAAACATCATTATTTTAGTTAAATCTCTGTTATCTTCTTCCTATTCTAATAACTAGAGTTTGTGATATTCCAAAACTTTGGATAAGGAAAAAAAACAAAACAAAAAGTAAAATAAAAACCCAAAACCAAACCCAATGCAAAGGAAAACCCCTCACCCTGTCACATTGGAAAAATCTCTTCTCAGAAAAATTATATGTGCAGACTTACTTCTGCCAGTTCCTACATATGCATAATGACCAAATACAATTTTGAAATCTACTATCAAAAAGCCACATCAGATGTATTAATCAAAAATCACATTTTGATCTGTAATAAGAAAACTCAGTATTTATCTTCTAATTTTTTGTGCACTCTATAACTTGATCATTGAATAAAAAAACTGCTAGGAGACAGTTCTTCAGACAATGCATTCTTTACATGTTTTGCTAGGGCACAAATCACAACACCCTCTATTTGCCACCAAAAAAAAAAAATAATGGAAATTCACATAACTGATCAAACTCAGAAGTTCTGAAAAACAAAATCACATAAATCCTGGTCTTCATAACTGCACTATGACATCTATAATGATTGTGGACCAAAGCCCTTAGAAAGCCCATAGAATATTAATTATATGCCTTACAGAAGTAACATGATAATTTGTTTTAAGCTTCTTGGCCTTGTACATGTTAAAAAATAGAAGGAAAAAAAAAAGTATTATTTTTACTCAAAATTTACTTTTACAATCTACTAAATAAGTTACACTTCTCTGAACACATCAATTAATCCTTATTGAATAAACCAGCCAGTGTCAAGATGAATTAGCTTCAAAATAATGCTCTAAAGTTACCTTTACTTTTTAAAATACCGCTGAGGCAAAACTAGTGAACACCACAGTAGCTCTATTTTTAATTTAGGGAAAATTACTTTTTTTATTTCAGCAAAGACATCAGGATGACATCAGCAGTAGTTTCTACACGTAACAGAAAGGTTTCAAAGTCAAACAATGTGACATGACAAGAAACATCAGCAGTCCATGACTTCTGGCATTCCCTTCACTTAGGGGATTCTATGATCCAAGTATTAGGTACAGTCACAAGGCATACCCACATCATGCTCTCCTGGAATTAAAATAAGCATTTTCACATGATTCTGTGACTTATACATATGTGTATATTCAAGGATCAAGAGCTAAGAGACATTAGTCTAGATTTATTCAGCTTCCAAGTTCTTTGCAATGCTGGTCTCAGCCGTATTTTTCAAAAGCTTTTTTTATGTTGATTTTTTAGCCAAATTTCCTTTTCTTTCCCCTCACCTTAAAAACTTTCTGAATGTATTAAAAAAAACCCGAGTACCTCAAAAAAAAAGTTTTAAAAAAATCCCCAAAAGAAATCCACAAACTACATACATGAATAAGAAGCATTATCTGTGAATGCAGACTAACAGCGTCTTGAAGGTTTTGTTAATATTTCATTGCACTTATACTACATTTCAGCACTTTCTGTTTATTTATTATTTATTTTTCTGGTCCATACTTCCTTTCAGAGACTATCAAGATTCCTGTGTTAAGACAGCAAGACAACATTTAATTACTTGGCAAGAAAGTTCAGGATATCTCTACTCGGTAGATTATAAACCAAAAGAAAATACTGGTTCTGTCTTGAGACACAGTAACAGGAATCCAGCTTACTACCAGGCACAGTATACCTCCTAATAAAACCAAAGATTAACATAGAGAAATCAGTTAATGTGGGGCACATAAATGCTGATCCATCAGAAGAGCTGAAAATGTTTTTGCAAGAGTCTCGGCAATTTTTGCTCTCGGTTGTCAGCTACTGCTTACCTACTTTCATAACAGTCTTATAATTCTCTTTTAATATTAATGATGCAACACACCTCATACAACAACATACAGAGTTCCTACTTCCAAAAAAAAGTGGGGCTTTTTTACTTATTCTTTGCTCTCTATACAAGTATTGCATTTCAAGTGTTTTCTTAATTGCAGACAAAACAAACACGCCATGTTTGCAGAAAGAGAAAGTAAAGATGAAAGCAAATATTTATGTACTTTTAATGTCAGCTTCCATTTAATAGAGCAGTACTTGCACAAATGACATTTTAATAAAGCAGATTATACTGTATCTCAGTATATACTTTTAAAACACTGAACATTAAATATTTTGTATCACATTCTATTTCCCTCCACATATACAGCTACAATAACGTAGTTTCACAGCATTTTTAAATAATGTGAATATTGACACTGGCTAACAAGCAACCATTTTTTATATGCCTCTTTTGACACATAAGATCCAGAGGCTACACAAAAGAATCGAACACTCAAAAATAAGAGAAACTATGTAGCCTTCCCAGCTAGTACTGTTACACTGCTGCTTCAGGTACTCATCCTGCTTGCTGAATAAACCAACAATGAGAAAGGACAAGGATGAGTAGCCACAGATTAAAAAAAAAAACAAAAAAAACCCCAAAACAACACAAGAAGTTGAGCACAGAGTCAGTGCAAGATAACTAACAGAGAGAAGCAGCTAGATTTAGATTGTCAAGCCAACCCTGAAAGCCTGAAAGTTAGGGTTTCCTAACTTGAAAATTCTAGACCTGCAGTCTAAACAAAATCCTTCTTGGTGGTGGGGTTTTTTTTTTTTTT
>VXBQ01009476.1:294875-341168 GCA_013400175.1 Phainopepla nitens
GGGGCCGGGCCGGGCCGGCGGAACCCGCCGGGGCTGAGCGCCCGCGCCCACCTGGCGGGGCCGCAGGAGCCGGGCCCGCGGAGGGAGCGGTCACCATGTGGCCATTGCCGTCCCGACCTAAGATGGCCCAGGCAGCCTCGGCGTGGAGAGCCCCCCGCCCTCCTCTGGCTGCGAACCCGGGACCGGGGCCGCCTCGGGTACAGGTTCCCGAGTCGGCTGCCGGCGCCGGAAAGCCCAGGAAATCCTAAAAAGCGTCTCCCCCCCCGCGAAACAGGACACGAGGTGGGCAGGCGTCCGCCAGCGGCTTCGGCCGCGGCGTAAGCACCGCGTCTGTGCTTGTGTGCGGTGAAATTCCAGCCATCCCTCCTGGGCAGAGTCGCTCAAGAATAGTGTCTCGGAAAAGTGCAGAATTCAGCTTTCATGTAGTGCTGCTCTCGAACTCTGCTTGGGGCGTGGTAATTTCGCTTCAAGATGTTTTTTTTCTAGCTTTTAGAACTACACTGAGACAGCTGCTGATGTTAGAGTGCTTGTGTTAGAATGATTACTGGAGTTCTCAGGGTGTCCAATACACTTAAAGTTGTCCTCTGCATATACAGCCTACTAAAGTATAAAAACACGTATTATCGTACTGAAAGGTTAAAGCCTCTTTTGCAATAATGGTGGTTCTATTTATCATTGCTAAGTTTAGCAGAGCTAGGCTTTGCAGTGTAGAGACCTTCCACCATAGTGCTTATGTATTAGAAGCACTTGCTTCTGGGGGGTTCCTTTGAGAGATTTCAATAGTTTGGCAAAAGCTGTCAATGCTGCACCTATAATACTAAGCAGAGAAAGCTTTTCAAGCCCCCATAATATGAATGTACTTTCCAGACTTTCCTTAGATGTTATTGTCTTTATAGCCCACTATACATGTGTGTCTGTTTTGCTTTTCAAGAGTATGAGCACAGCACTTTTCTTCTAAAGGTTATCTTCAGTAATGCAGTGTTTCACTTTAAGAGCAGGCATGCACCCTTGGGAGGACTATTCGTGGCTTCCATACTGGGGGGGAGTGAAGTCTGGAAGACTTTATCAACTATCCCCAAGATACTCTGCTGCTACTAGGAAGGCTGTGTTTGTGTAAATACTGGGCAGGGGCATTCTAGTTATTATTCACTATGGAGACTGGTTTTGTGGAGGAAAAAATTCTTCTTTGTTCAAAACAAATTCTTTTGTGTACTTCTAGAAGTTTGAGTGCTGTCCACTAGGTATAAGTTTGGTATAGGACCAACAGGCAAGGTGTTGACAGTTTTTTGTGCAGTTGGATGTGTGTCTACTTTGGTACTTTATGTTGCTAATACCTTGCAGCTTTAACAGATGTTGAGGAATTTATTCCATCGGGGTTCTCCAGAGCAGTCAAATGTAAGAATTGATTGAGGATAAGTAAAATGAAGTACCTAAACTAAGCATCTCGGAGAAAAGTTTTTTGCACTTTGTACTGTTATGTAACAACAACTCTTCTACTTCTTGTGGTGTAACACCCCTCATCCTTGTGACTACTCTGCCTTCTTGGAAGCTCCTGGTGAGCCTTGACCATGCCAGCTGAATGGTGAAGCGTCCTTTGACTGTCTCAGTTGGGCCTCGAGGCATTTCTTGATCATACTGGGAGCTCTGGTGTGGTAAAGGTGGGAAACAAAGGATAAGCAATTACCTCTTGTAGCCTTGGTAAACCATTTACCTGAATGTAGCCCGAGTGGAACGGTGCCACTGTTACTGCACTTCAGGAAAAAAGCTAAGTAGCTACTAAGCTTTGACTTGATTTAGGGTCAGGCAGGAAGGTTACTGATGACCAAAGTCAATCGTCTTCTGACCCTATAAACAGCAGTCCTGAGTGAGGCTGTTGGAGCTCGCCTGGGCTGCAGCAGCTAGTGCCAGCCCCTCCCAAAGCTTGCAAACCCTCGAGTTTGTGGTACTTAAGGACTGTCAGCCCCTCATCCCCCATCTCCATGTTCCTCAAGGTGCAACCATTGCCTATTGGGAAATGCAAAGGGATTTCACGTACTTTAGTGAATTCAAGGGGAATTTTTCATAGGAACCTTTACATACATAGAAATAGGTGTATACATCATTTACCTGTGTGTATGTGAATCTATTATGGTACAAATGTTACTATTCTGAATCCACAGTTAAGTCATTGTTATAGTTGTTGTGAAAACCATCAAATCACTTTGTAAATATTAAAGTACTAAGTACTAACTTAATACTAGAGTATTGTGCTGCTAAATCCTTTTGCACCCTTATCTTTCCACCCACATCCTTTGCAGTCTTACTGCTTTTGCATTCACAGCTTTTGTGTAAATCATTCCAAATTGCTTCTTATTTGAGCTTCCTTTGTATATTGCTTTAGTCTGTGTAGTAAGTAGTAGTGTGAACCTTGCCATTGAACTCTGTAAAGCTGCATTGTCACATATGCATATTAAACCCTGCTTTTGCTAGTGCTTGTGACAGTGTTTCTTTAAGCAGCCAAACCACTCATTCATGCCATCTGTATAAGGTAAAATTGTGACAGGTACAGCATCCTCATTGATGATTGTGAGAGGCAAAGTATAGAACAGCAGAAGGCTGGACAGGTGATGAGTTTAGAGTAATGTTTGCTATCTTTGTGTTACTTTGTCTGCTGCAGCCTCTCTGTCTGGTGCTTCCCCCTGCTATGGCTTGTTTTAAACCAAGACAGTAAATGTCCAGAGTAAGAATCGTGTTTGCAGAACAGCCAGTGTCACAGGTGGTGAGTGCACAGGGGGTCTTTTTCAATAAACATTAACACATCACTAAGACTTTTAACAGAGCCTTGGAAAATACAGGAGGGCAACAGAATTTGACATGTTTATTTAAAATTATCCGTCCACTAAAGCAGAATATCCTATCAAATACTTTTCAATACTAGGTATTACAAAAGGAAGTGGCCTTTGAGCCTGCTGGGTTTTTCTGTTTTCTTCTCTCTTTTTTCTTGGAATTTGTTCTCTTTGAGTTTTTAGAATTCTAAATACATTAACTTCTGAAAGATTTTTTTTTCCTCTGAGAAAGTTTGAATTTAAAAATGTACGTGTTGTATTTCCCAATAGCTTGCTGCATTTTATTGCCATTCCAGTGCAGAATATTTACAGGAGGGGTTGTAAATCCTGGTTTTTTTGCTGCTTGCTTTTAATTTTTTTAAGAGTTTCATCTTCAAAGTGAACATGTTTTGCTATGGGGTTGCCACTGTAATGAACAGTTAAAATAATCAGCCATATACAAATAACATGATGATACATGTATATTAGCTTAATTTTATATGGAAAAGAATATTATTGATAGTTTAGTGGGGAATTTTGCACCATATAGAGCAGAGTGTTTAACTCATCATGACTGACATTTTTTTCCTGAAGTACGGACGATCTTTGCATTTTAGTAGCATCAGCATAGGTTAATGTCATTTACATAATGTTACCTGTTGTAGTATGTACTTCAAAAACAGACTTTGCAAAGAAAGAGTTCTTACGTGGCAGGTGTGCCTTGTTTTCTGCACATCTTTGGGTATTTATTTTGTATTTGTCACTGGCATCCTCAGTATTGGTATACAACTATGGAATTGTTTCATTTCAGCCAATTAGTGAGAAAATTGAGTAGTTTCTGTGGCCTAATGGTAGATTTCAAGTGAAATCTAGAGTTTAAAGCTCTCAAGAAGTAAGAAAAACTAAAGCTTTTATTGTAATTTTTTGGTGCTTTTTTTGGTTGGTTGTTTGTTTTTGTTTTTTCTTTGTTTGTTTGCTGAAGTGAAGGAACTTTTGTCCTATATTAATGTGATATTAACCATGGTCATATTGGTTTAGGTTTGGGGTTGTAGTTTGGTTTTGGGGTTTTTTTTTGTGATGAGATAGAACTCAATATAATGGGCTGTTAAAGGGAACAACAGGGAAATAGCTTGATTTTTGAGGCCCTTATTTTCATTCAAGTGTGATGATTCAGGATAAATAGTGATTTGTTTTATATTGAATAACATATTGGAAGGTGAGATATGAGTATTTTCTATAGTCTAAGACTGGTTTTCACTGGATGTTGATATAAGAAATATTATTATATTGCTATAATCTTTACGTAAACTCACAACATGTGTGCTTTCTCTAGCAATTACTGCACGGTTGTGTCCTTTCCATCTCTCACCTCTTTCCCTTCCTCCTTTGTTGTTTAACAACATGTAGGGTTGGACAATCCCTCTCTGAAGGTTTAAAAGGTTACTAGTTTTTTGCTACAGCTGTTGTGAAGGGTTGTTGGATTTTGTTTTTACATGGTCTTCTAGTTTGCATTCGCTAGTGTCATACAGACGTGTTTCTCCTGTGATGTGTTAAAGTAATTTTTGCGGTGACTGTTCAGATTTTCTGTATATTTAATATAAAAGCCAGTTCTGGGGTTCAGTATTCATTAGCTTGATAATCAAGGCTGAAAACATGATTTTTAACAGCTGGACATTTTAGCAATACTTTTTTGCTATTATTTGCAAAATGTATGGGAAAAGATATTTCATAATATATTTCTGTCATGTGACAATGATCAAAGAATTTGTGACTGATTTACCCCAAATAGGTT
Organism: Phainopepla nitens; assembly: GCA_013400175.1. Taxonomy (NCBI): domain Eukaryota; kingdom Metazoa; phylum Chordata; class Aves; order Passeriformes; family Bombycillidae; genus Phainopepla; species Phainopepla nitens. The sequence continues at coordinate 299,472 of VXBQ01009476.1, forward strand.
AAGTGGCTTTTCAATAATTGTTCTGCTTACCTGTTGCTGTAATTCTGTGTGCTATTTTCTGAAGAATGTCTGCCTCTAAAGAAAGTTATCTGAGATACAGCTAAAATTACTCTTTCTTTGTTATTTTTCTCACAAAAATAAGCAATCAAGAAAACTCAAATATTAGTTTGAATTGAACAAAATGTTTGGCCTGGCTTAAAACTATAGTTATCTTTAACAAACCAGAGAGAGGGAAAATGGGAATGGAAGCGTTGAGGGGTTCTGTGTTTTTTAAAGACATCAGGGAGAGTAAAGATACATATTTGTACTTTATTTTGTCTGTAGTCTGATGGCTCTGGCACTTGCAAGGAATGTGGGAGAGCCAGGTTCACTTCCCTGCTTTGCCTGAGGAGTTTATCCACATCTGAGGAGAGTTCCCCAACTGCTCCACTGAGCACTGCCTCTGGTGGGTCTGTATCTCCTCGGCTGACACCTTCCTCTCTGCATATATTATTTAAATGTTGCTGCAATAGGGATAGCTAAAGTATCTCAGCAGTCAAATTAGCCAGCAGCACAGCTCTGGAGGTGTTTCAATTGCTTAAGAAGCACTACGGGAGTGGTTTTAAGTAAAGAAATGTCAGTAAGAGAAGTGATACATAGTTCATGTCATAATGGACACTAAGCCAGTTATCCAGTGTGTTTGCCCTCTGAGAGGTGATCTCCTTCCTAAGGAAAGGAACCTAAGTGTGGGTATATATATGCATGTGTATATATGTATCTATAGTGTTAAACATCTCAGTCTGATTAAGAAGAGTAATCACTGCAACATTAGAGAGAATGCCTTGTGGATTATGGATTTTCTAAGGTGGCAAAATGTTTTCTTGGTTTGTTGGGTTGGGTTTTTTTCAGTGTACTGAGGCCTCTGCACTATGGCACTCATGTCTGTATATTGATGAGGTCAGTGGGACTGAAGTTGCAAAACTAAAAAAATGTCTCCTTTGATAGGCTGTTTTGGTCTGTTTAGTTGCTAAGTCAAAATATGTGATCTAATATGCTCCACTTGCAATTGCTCCTTTCTCATACACAGGGAATGATAATCTTGTGTTCATCCTATGCTATTGCATATTGATTAATACACGTGGTCGGTACAGTGCATGAGCAATAAGTTTAGCTTATGAAGAGAAAGTGTAACAAGGTGAATCCTGTAGTGCATGGAAAGGTGTCAGCAATCTCCTTTGAAATCTTGCATGTAATGTAGGCTCTGTTTCATTCAGCATAAACATAAAAAAATGGAGCAGTGCTAAAATAAAAAATGTTACTTTTAAATTTTGTTTTAGCAATCATCTGAGGGCTTTGTATTATTATTCTTATTTTGCTTTGGAGCTCTAGAAGTAAAAATTATTTTTCTTGATAATTCTGAGGGCCAGAGATTTGAAAAAAGGTGAGAATCATGTAAGTGCAGCTCCTGGAGCTGTCACCTAAAGAGGTATTTGAAACATCCCATGATTTGCCACTGTGACAGTTAATGTATTTAAAAAATATTAAAAGTAATTACTTTCTTCTTTTCCTTAGATACAATCATCTCATTAAGTTTGAGTAGCAAGTATTTAACCTCAAATGAAGCCGCTGGCCTGCAGTGGAACAGATGTGTAAGTTTGTTTGTTTTTCTCAAAAACTAGTGAGCACCTTGTTTGTTTTGGGTCTTGTGTCATTGTTTTAATTATTTTAAAGGAAAACAATGGAAAAAGGTAATGAATAATTGTACGCCTTTGCATTGACTTGTATGGAGCTTAACAATTTAGCAGGAGGTTTGTATGAGTCCCTGAGCCTTAAAAATTAAGTTTGGAAGCCTGGATATCTTTAGAGTGGTACCGAAATAGTAACTACTATATGATTTATGGGGCACCTCTTACTCTGTGGTATCAGCTGGCATATATACATCCTTACCCTGAATTACATCGTTTAAAAAGGGGAGGTAACTTAGATGCTGCATTCAGCCTATACTCAGATTACAGGCATCCTAATCAGATTTCATTTCTTCACTGGGCAAGTTAGTTTTAATATTTTCTCCTGGAGTTTTTGTCTGAAAATATTAAAACTTCATATATTCCATTTGAGCTTTTGAATACAGACTTTATGGAAGCCTAAGATTCCAAGTAAGATGCCGTAGAGAAAACATTGTTCATATGAAGCTGAGCATTTATATGTGGAGTAACAATAAATGTTATTCTTGTATAGGGTTTCAGAGCTTTGTATTTATTAATTATCCCATCCCCTCTGTGCCCTGAATAAAATAGTTCAACTTTCAAGCCATCTGTATTATTGGTTAACATGCATGTTAGCAACAGATGGACAAAACATTTAAAATGGAGAAAATGTTGAGCTAGGAAGTCTTGGTGGTGTCATAGAATCAGAAGAAGAGACCTCTAAAGGCCACCTAGTCAAACCCCTCGCCATGAGGAGAGACATCTTCAACTAGACCACATCACTCAGAGCCCCAGCCAACCTGGCCTTGAGTGGTGCCAGAGATGGGGCATCTACCACGTCTGGAAAACCTGTTTCAGCATTTAACCATCCTCATTGTAAGAAATCTATTCCTTATATCTAGCTTTACTCTACCCTCTTCTCATTTAAAACAGTACCCCTTTTCCTATCATTACAGGCCCTGCTAAAAAATTTGTCCCCATCCTTCTTACAAACTCCTCTCCCTAAAAGGCTAGTCTAAAGCCTTCTCTTCAGAATAACCCCAACTGTCACAGCCTATGCCTATAAGGAAGAGAAAAATAAAAGTATGATTCAGATTCATTCCTTGAAGGAAACTTCTTCCAGGTGACACGTAGAGATGTGGGAGATTTCATTACATACTAAATCTGCTTGTGGATTGTCATCAGTCTAAGCAAAAATGAGCTGCTAGTACTTTCTGAACCCAGAGGAGAGCTGAAGAGCAGGAGAGAGTAGTTGTTTGTACCAGCCTCCCAGGTCAGTTTTAGACCACTGCAAAGAAATCTGACAAAAAGGACAATGTTTTTTTTTCCAGAATATCCAAAAGTTCACTCTCCATGTAGTTAATGCTGTATTCTTATATACTCATCTCAAGGTCACTGAATGCTTTGCATGGTTTCATTATATGATGTCAAGCACTGTATTATAGCTAAAGTGCCTTTCCATTATGACTCTCAAGGTTAAATGCCTTCAGTGAAAATAATCCACTTTAGTACTACCTGTCTACTGAAAATGAGTAGCTGGTCTTTGTACCTTTAAGAACTACTTCATGATTTATAGTCCCATATGAAATAATTGTTGACCTGGAGCTCAGTGTTCTGATAGATCCTTTCTTAATTTGTGATTAAAGCAGCACTCCTTTGACGGTGGGTCCCTAAAACCAGATACTTCTATAGAGCTGGAGTCTCCTGAGAACAAAGGTTCTGCTGTCCAGATGTTACCTTTTCTGTAAAAATTTTAAATTTTGGTAGGTCAGCAATGTTACCAGTCTGCATTCTTTGGCATCCACTCTAAGAATTCTTCTTTCAGTGCATATTATACAGTAATTTTTCTGTGCAGTTTAGATAATTAAGAAAATCTAGTTCCTGATTAAAGGGATCTAGTAGTGCTAGATGTGTCCTGAGAAGGTGGGAGAGAAGAAAGCAGTGTGAAAACTGCTGCCTATTTATGTCTCACACCCAACTACTGGCTCCTAGCTCCAACAATTTTTCTTAATTTAAGATTTGAGACTGCAAATCTCAGTGCTAAAATGTGGCATAGCTCATGGCAATCATATAATTTTTCTGGTTTTTTTACTCTGTGGTTACCCTTCTTTATTCTTCATTAAAGGTGGAAACATGATATGCATGATATGGGAGCATATGTACAGATAGGAGGAAAAAAAAACAACTGAAAGACAAGAGTGTAAAACTCATTTCACTGTCACTTGCTGTGACTTGCATTAATAGCTGCTGAAACGGTGGGAAGAGTGGGTCAGCTCTCAGGGAGTCAAACTGTGCAGACTGTGCTGTCAGCAGCACCCTTGCTTTGGTCCTGGGAAATGGGAGGAGTTGAGGTTCTGTTTGCTTCCTTTCTTGTGATTTTGAGTTGTCTTCAGTGGCTCACTGAACTGTGGAGAGACCATAATCCATTTATGACAGGAAATACAATGATGCTTATAAAGAGCAGGAAGATTCCTAATCCTTTTCCCTAAACGTTTCTATTTTCCTTTTCTATACCTCACAAAATATTAGGTTAATTGAAATAATTATTAATAATAGTAGACATCAAGTGAAGGGAAAGGGTTATCAATTTCTTTACCTGTTCTCGTATTAATAGTGTTGTGGCTCCTGCTCTGAATAGGACACTCATGTAATTATACTATGTAAAACTTATTTAAAAACCAAGTTGTGCTACATTAGTTAAAGCTCATGAACTGCACGGGTTAGAATTAGGACTACAAAGAGCTTTATTCTTATTTTAAAATTTCTTGTATTTTTTGCTCCTTGAGCAAAACCTCATTTGTTCAAATTAAGATCTGTCTATGGCAGTAGGATGGTTCTTCTATAATAATTTCTTTTGGGAGAAGAAGCCATTAGAAGGAGCTGTTTCTTTGCCTGGGGTGTCTTTGTACTTCCTGCTAGTGCCCAGTGTAGTGCTGGTGGAAACAGTGTTGGCTTCCCTTAGCTTGGCTGTCTGAGTCACTTAAGTCTTTGCAAAGTCTCACCTTGCCTTGAAGACAAAGAGAATATATCCCTAAGAGAGGTTAAGAGGAGAATACCTCTTGTCGGAGAGGCTGGGAACAGGCTCCTTAACAAAGTGAGTTAAGAGATATGCACACTCATTTCTCCCTCCCTCTCCCCTGTTCCATGAATAGAAAGGTTTGTTTTAAGAGGGAGAGAGATGTGATCATTGTTTTTTAAACTGGGATTTCAGGTGAAAATGTCAGATGCTACTGATGAATGTAGGGTTTACTTAGAAATTACAGAATGACAAAAAATACTTCAGAGAGGTGTAAGAAGTTCGCCCCTGTTGTGGGCATGTGCATTATGCCTGCATGTGATATAGAAGCTTGGTTTTAAAGTTACCTCTTTGTTTTTGTTACAGTTCTTGTACTCATTGGCAGGGTGGTGAAACTGAGTGTTTCTGAAATCTAATTACCTTGGATAGTATTGTGAATATTGTCTTCTGTTTTGTTTAGTAGATTTAGTAAAGAGATGATCTTTTCCTTACTTCAAGAAAAATGTAGATATGCTTCTTCCGTTTATTGCATGAGGAAGAAAGAAGGTACCCTCAGTTGCAAATGATACTCCAAAGGAATTTTTCTTCTCCATACCAGAAGAGTGTCTTCTGACTTGAAATAAAGTTTTGTGACAAAAGAAAGATTAAGCTTAGATTTAAAAAAATCCCTATGAAGTATTTAAACTACTCTTCATACTCTTGAAAATGGTTTTGTGGTTTTGGGTACTATGAATTTAATTTTCTTTCTAACCTTCCTTTGATTTCACAAGCATTCCAGGATGCAAATGTTTTAATAGAAGCATAGCATTATGTCATGTTACACATACACAAATATTATGTATATAAATAATGGAAAACCTCTCAGTAGCATTGTTGAAACTATCTGAGGACATGTAACTAACTGGCATCAATGTAAGCACAGAATTGGGTTGATGGGTAGCTATGAAGGGTTTTTAAAACATATCTTCAGGACTTCATCTGGTTAGCATGAAAATAAGTACTACTGTATGGTAGTATTATGTCTGGTCTTAGCAGTTTAACAGATATAGTTCCATTTTGTATATCAGAAAAATCATAGTTGTAACAGGTTAATGTAATATATTCTGTAAAATACTTAGTTTATATTCTGTGAGGTCTTTTTCCACTTTCTACTTACATGGATGTTTTCAGCAAGAGTTCCAAGGAGACTGACTAAAAGAAACATGGTGTGTCTCTCCTAACTGTTGGGTTTTTTTGTTTGTTTTTCATCATCCTGCCCATTCAGCTTCCTTCGTTGAAGGAAGAAATGAGGTGTCTGATCTCTTACTGTTTGAAATCATCCTTAAAGTGCTTGAAGTTTCACTCTTACTGGATTTAAAGATAGACATTTTAAAAAAATAAAACCCACAAAAGTGTATAGTTTTTATTATGTTGCAAGCTAGGAAGGTAGAGTAGTCAGTAGAAAAATCACTTGTCCTAATGCAATCCCTTTTACTTTGTCAGCTGTGGGCTAGAGAAAGAGAAGAGTCTAATGGGCTGTTCAGAATTGATCACTTGGAGAGAAGAGTTGTTAGAGGAGCTTCCCTTTGAATTTTCTGATGCTTTTCTGAAAGCAGGCTGCTGTTCTCTAGCAATATGGAGTAAATCTTTAGTCTTTTGCCTTTCATTCTTTCCTGACTTACCTATTGTTACTGCAGTTTTGGTTGTGTACTTTTCCTATTCTGTGATAATACTGATGTATCTTCCCTACTCTGTTCTTATTTTGATCTTCTCCATTTTACCCTTGTGTTGTGTTACTGCAACCTTCATTCCTCTCCTGTCAGCCCCAAGTTGTACAGCATGTGATACTAAAAGCAGCTTTGATGTCCTGCTCTAAAAATGCTCTAAACCAAACAATATATGCTTCAGCTGTGTAAAAAAAAAAAAAAATTTTTCTTAAGAAAACCACCTTATTTCTTGTAACATTAAGAGATTCCCCATCATATCAGCATATGATATTTGTAAGAATAAAGATATCAAAATAAATGTGTAATTTGCTGTAGCAACACTGAACTGATGTGTAAGACTTGGGAAAATCCTGCTTAAAGTTTTAATGAAACTATTGCTTAAAACACTGGCATTTTAACAAATGAGAGGTCTCACATTTGGTAGATGAGACCAATAGCTCAGAAACATATCCTGCAAGTATTGCATGCCTGATAATGAGAAGTAACACTTCAACACTTGAGTGAGTTTGGATCCGTGACAAATGTTGACATGAATTACTTAGTGTGATAGATCTGTTTTTTATGAGTAATTTCTTAGTAGAAGCTGGGACAAATTATTAGCATGTGTAGAACATGCTGGTTTTTGTCCTTCATTACAGTGTGCTGTGATGGGAAGTTAGTAAAGGACATGTGCAGGGATATAGCCCCATTTGAGATGGGATGGTATTTTTAGTGCACTAAGGAAAAAAAAAATAGTAACAATTAAAGGCTTATCAGGTGGTTGTAGGTGTGAATAGTGCTACTAATTCCAGTGATACATAATGTTATGAGTGGTGGTAATGCAACATGCTTATTTCTTTTTTGACTAAAAGTTGGGGGTGATGTTGTTTTGACCAGGGTGATTTTTGTTGTAGCTTTACATTTTTATTTTAAATAAATGCTGTTCAAAACCACGTGGAATGGGGATTTCTGTACTATGGGCTTTAGCATGTTTAAGAGTGTTACTTAAGTCTATGTGATGGAGGATGATGCTTCAAATATATACATGGTTAATACATTGGCAGATAAATTATGAAGATTGATTTCTCCAGAAATAAGGTTGAGCTTTGACTCAGCACCCTGTATGAGACACTTGCTTTATTCTTACACATGCTGTGCAGTGAGCCTACATCAGAGTCTGTTGAAACGTTTGGGTACTGAGCTTGTTTACCAAACTCGGTGGGCTGAATGGGAGCTTCAGAGTTCGTTAAAGAAGCCCTCCTGTTGAGTGACAGGGTGCAGAAAGGACCTCCATGCTTTCTAAATTCCTTCTCACAGAGGAGCCTGGGTGTGGCTGGATCCAGTCTTGTCCCCGACTTTTCAACAGTTTTTGTCTAAAGGATTATAGAGGTGTAAATGAACCTTTATACAACTTTGTCCTGCAGGATTAAGGATGGCAAACCATATATATTTATATAAATATATATGATGTATTATGATAATGATTAGATACAAATAATTTACAGAACTATTTACTACACAGTACAGGAACTGTAACAGCTGTCATAATATAGTGCATTATGAAGCAGTTGTATTGAAGCAGTTGTATCAAAGCTGGCAAAAAATTAAGTAGATTGATGTTACTCATCCATAACAATGACCTTGGGCAAATCTCTTTAGCTCAGCCTCAAGGAGTCAGAGGAGTAACCTTGAGGGATGTTCCCCATTCAAGAGAGGAATCTCCATACATACACTTTGAGAAGGTTTATGTCAGAAAACCCTGCATTAAAATTTGGGACTGGCTGTTACAGTGTAATGTGACTGATGATGGTCAGATGTCTCCAGCTGTGTCAGCCCAACAGCTTTGGACAAGTTATCAGTAGTATCACTTGTTTGTTCATCTGTGCAGGAACAGATCTACCACACCTTCATCTCACTATCAGGATATTTAGTTTTGAGACTAATGAGTCAGGCTGGTTTCAGCATTATTCAACACCAAAAGCAGCATGATGCTCCCTTATTAATTTACCACTTGTAGGTTTGCAAACAGGACATTGTTCAAGTTGATGAACAGGCAGAGCATCCTGCTGCACCACTAAAAAGGATACCAGAACTAAATGTCAGCCCAGTGTAAATAATAGACATGCTAACTTGAACATCCTTATTTCTATCACACTTTAATTAATATGATATGTATAATATTGTATAATAGTAATGTATCATATTTTAAAAGCATTATCTCAATTCTTTTAAGAAGTTTTATAACTGAGGATATATGAGTGTAAGAACTGAATTAAGAACTGAATCCTCTTTTTTAAAAATAAATATTACTTTAAAAAAAAAAATCTATCTTCATTTCCACTTTGTCTCTTTTCCAAAGTATTCTTTTAATGATGGTAATTTGGAAATCATATTGTTTGTCTTCAGTTTTACCACTGTCATTAATTATTTTTAACCTTTTACACATTGGAGTATGAGCCAGTGCAGTTTTGTGCAGATGATCCTGGCATGCATACTGTGTTGCAGATGATTTGGGTTTGAGGTGGAAATATTGGTACAAAGCTGGAGCTTTTAGTTTTGAGACTTTTCTGAGGTTTCAGGGACTATTAGAAAATGTTTAATAAACAGCATCCCATTGACTTTACATGTTTACAGCAACAAGAGAAGAAAACAGCTGTACAAATAAAAACATCTTTCAAGAGTAAGAAGCTAAATTTGAGGAGTCTGAGTTTGTACAGTGTTAGGTGTTCTCTGTGTGCTGGTTATATTTTAACTCAACACTGTCCATTTAACAATAGTCAAATGACTAAAATTTTCTCTTCTGAGCTGTTACCTTCTTGAATTATTGATTTAGAGGTGGTGGGGAAAATAGAAAACATGGAGAGGAGTCCACTTAACCAGAAGAGTGTAACTTGGCCCTAGCAGATCTGTTTCACTGCTTAAAATCATCTATGTTCACAGTAAAATTATTTGATGTTTTGTGGGGCAAGAGGCAGGAAAGAGGGGAATATTTACATTTAGTGGCCATTTTTATCTTTTTAGTCTCTGCTTCAGCTAAATTCCTGCATTTCTAATTACAGTTGAGTACTCAGAGTGTAACGGTGACTGCTATACTCAGCTTTCTACACCTTGTTTTATTTCTCTGCCTGCAATGACTGATTTAGACTCCAGCTTACACCAAGCCCTGAGTTTTCCAGTAGCATGAAGGCACATGAGTGATCTTCATATAAACTTCAGCACATCAGAGGTCTCCGTGTCGTGTCCTGACAAGGAGCATGAGTGCACTGGGGAGCTCACAGAAGACTATTCATGTCAACAAGGAGCAGTGTTCAATATTGGTGGTGCTGTTTCCACTCATCATTCCTTTGTGTCCAGATGGAGCATTTGGGATTGTGGATGTAAGAGGGTGTTTTACAAGTTAGAGAGAAAACTTCTGTAAAACCACAACAGTTACTGGTTTTCATAAGATCTGTCTTTCGGGTGACTTAAAAGTAATGGAATAGTAAAGGTGTCACCTCTTTTCTCTTCCAGCAGTTCTCTACAAATGATACTCCCTGTGAAGTCCACAACAGCTTGTTTCTTCTATTAAACCTGACTTTCTGTACTTTATTCAAGATTAAACTATTGCATACTTCTCGTTCATGCTTGTACATCTGTGCCAATTCCTCTGAGCTTCTGTGAGACTTGAGACTAGGACCTACCTTGTTTCAGTGTGACTAACGTGCCAATTTTGCATTTCTAATTCTGCATTTTGATCGATCAGTATCGTGCACACCTCTGTCGTTTCTTGCATGTGAGCTAGTACTGATATTTTGTCATAAGAAATTTCTATAGAATAAAATGCACTGTTCTTAGTTTTCCTTCTTTGAGGGATTTATAACTTTGAAAAGCAGTAAGCTTCATCTGAACTATAAATTTATATGAATATGTTCTGCTTATTTGTTTAGGATTTTGGTGGGTATTCTCTGTATTTTTGAGGGAGTTTTTGTGTGTGTGTAGTTCTGTTTTGTTTGATTGTTTTGCTTTAGCAAATATTCCTTAATTAGCATAGTACCTGCCATTGCAGTTGAAGCAAATAATTTCTTAAAGTATGTGTTTCCTACTGCTTGCATTGCTTGCTCTTAGGTATTCCTAATGATGCCTATACATTTCCAAAAATAAACAAGATGAACAGTATTCTAAAACTGACATCCATTTGTGCAAATTACTGTTAATGAGCTTTTATGTACATCTTATGCTCAGAATCTGTCATACTTTTGATTTTTTTTTTCAAACTAGTAAATGCTTTTACTTTCTCACATCTTTCTTGAAAAAAACTACACTTGCAGGTGTGTCTTTGTATTTACACTACGTGGTTTTCAGTAATAATGTAATTTTTTGTTTTGTTTTAAACTACTTTTTCTAGACCATTATTTCCACCAAGACTCTATGATATCAAATTCATGATTATTGCCTGACTATTCAATCTGAAATCTAAAATTGTTTAAAGCTTACAGGCCACTCTCTGCTTTACAAAAAATAATCAGCTTATGGTTCAGTGTTCTTGCATACTTTTCATACTTCTCCTTGTGTTAATGTATGTCCCTGCAATTCTGAGACACCAGTGTTTCACTTTTTACCTCCTTCCTTCAGCAGTGATTTCTTCTGGTCGTGGCAATTTGCTGTGGCACTCAGGATCAGTGACATTCTCCGGACATTTCTTGTCAACCGCTGAATGCTTTCAGTAATCCCATTTTGAATGGAAAATCCTATAAAATGTTTCTGTAGGCTTCTTACTACAGTAAACTACTGCTCAGCAGCTGATAGTCCACAGTAGTGCATTTAAGTAGATTGTTCTTTAGTTCTGCTTATTTTCTTTGAAGATTGCTTTGTTGCAAGGTGACTCTGTATCTCATTGTGGTGATTTCAAAAGATAAATCACTTTGAGCTAACTGCCTATAGCTTTTTGTACCTTTGAAAACATTTTCCTTCCTGAATATCCTGTTTGTTTAGCAGTAGTCCTTAATTTTGAGTAGCCTGGGTCCGAGGGTAAATAAGCTATGTAAACGTGGTCATAGTCAAATTCATGCTTTGTTCTAGGTGATTTTAAAATTTGAAAATACCTTCTTTTGTTTCTTATTAAAACTGATTGACTCTTACATAGAGTTGGCGTGGGAGGAGGACATGAAAAAATATTTATGTTTCTAACCCTGAGTGTTCTGGGGACTGTATTCTAAAGAAAGTTTCAGTTGAATGTGCGAGGGTGTTTAAAGGGAAGAAGCTTGACTTAATTTTACAGTGTGATGTAACATTGTAACACAGAATCAGAGAATGGTGGGGGTTGGAAGGGACCTCTGGAGATGATCTAGTCCAACTCCCCTGCTAAAGCAGCTGGAGCAGGTTGGACAAGATCTTTGTCCAGTCTGGTTTTGAGTACCTCCAAAGAAGACTCTATAACCTCTCCCAGCAGCTGCCTCCAGTGCTCTGTCACTGTCAAAAGAAAAGTTTTTCCTTGTATTCAGACGGACCCTCCTGTGTTATAGGTTTGTTCTAGTTAGGTTTCCTCTAACCAGACTGCTCTGCTAATTGCAACCCTTCTGAGCTTTGCCATTTGGCCAGTTCTTAAAGCAACAAAAATCATTTTAAGATGTTTGAAAGAAAATACATTCAAAATCTTCTAAGGGGCATGCAACTTTGGGGATTTTCCAGGAAGTGATTGTCTCCTGTAATCTCAGCTATTTCTGCTCATTTCTAGAAGGCAGCAACAAGGGCGAGAAAAATATGTACTATATAGCCAGAGACCTGTAACAGTCATAAAGTGAACAAGATATAAATATTTTTTCTTGTCTTAAACTCATTCATCAGTCGTGTAACTGACCACAATCTGTAAGTGTTTTTTAACACTGCTAATAGCATAATAACTCTGTTAACAGCATGCAGGCATTTTCACAGCTAAGCATAAATACAGAAGTAACACGTACCTGCAAAGGGAGACCTAGGTTTAATTGCACAAAAGGAGGACAAAAACCATGTGAATCAACAATTCAAGTAGTGAAAACTGCAATCAAAAACCAAGGATACAGAATAGTCAGGAAAGATTTGTGGTGGACCAAGAACTATTTTTTCTTCATTTAAACAAATGAAGATAATAAAGTCTGGAACAGAGGAGATTGATCCCACATTTCTTTGGCGGAGGAGAGTATGAATATTAAAAACATGCAGTGACAGCAAGGAGAAATACGGAAGAAAGAAGTCTACCACCGTGGTTCCTGCTTCAGAGTCCAAACAGCTCACTCACCTCTTCACCTCAGCTTCAGTAACTAAGACTGTCAAGGACCACAGCCATCACTATTTAACTGCATGGCATCAGCTCAGTGGTACTGTGTACTCAAAGCTAATTTAGGATAAGGTGATTAGGGCCTAAGTGTTTAAATATGTAGTGATAATGGCTGATAATGATTAAGAACTTAACCACGGGCAATGTGTTGTTAATGAATGTCAATGTGGTTAAGTGTGGTTATAAAGTTTGCAACTGGTCTTATTTATCAGGATTTCAAATCTTCCCATCACAGCTACCTTAAGCTTCACTGTGTTAAGCAGTAACTGCTTATCAGGACAGAGGCACTTGAAGTGCCTCTGCAGATTTTTCTGTTTAAAGCCTGGAATTGGTTTTGCATAGTTGAGAAACTACGGGAATCACAGGATAAAGGTGCGATTACCTGTTTTGAGCCAAAGAAATTGCACACAGCTTCATCAGAACCCGATCCCAGTGGATATATGCATTTACTTTTTGTGAATCTAGCTAGGAATCTGTAATGTCCTTACTGTAACTTGGCACTTCCATGCATAATTTATGGTCTGCAAGCTTTGCATCAAGGCACTTGCTTGTGAGCCTTTCTATTCTGTGATCTTAAGTCACAACAGCTTATTATATTTTCTTGCTTTTCCTGTTTGCAGTACAAGCTCCAGATTCACAGATTAGATCAAAGTAAAGATGAAACAAAAAATCCCCTTCAATTGATTGCTATTAAAAAATTTGACTGTGTTACACTCTCTCTCTTGTCCCAGATCCACATACATCCAAATCATCAGTATGTGTGTGATCACTAATTTCTGTTTCATTCAATTTTATACTGAGTCATGTAAATTTAGTCTGGCTGCCAGAATTGTTCTCAGATGTGATTTCACAAGCCAATGGAAAGTCCTCTGTAGTGTAAATTTCTTGTAGAAATCTAAGGTTTTTCTTTTTCTTCAAGTCTTTCCTTTCATTGTTCTTCAGTGTTCTTCATGCTCAACCCTCATATCTTTTGGTATCTGAAAATACATAATTTTTTTTTCCCCAAGAATGAGAAAGAAAGGCACAAGTACTAAAACTTGCTCAGAAAGAAAGTCAAAATTGCTCCCTACCTCTTGGCAAGTTCTGACTGCTACATCTCTCTTTTCTAAAAATCGCTGCAGTAAGATCATTGCCCCTCCTTTTCCCTGCCCCTTCCATTGCACTGGAAAAGAAAGGAAGTTATCATGATGATAGGCTTTCCTATCATCCACAGAAAGTGAGTGTTTCTTGTAAACAAACCTCAGAGAAAAATTTGTTAAAATAGGTTACAAAGCTAATATGACATTGATCTTGATACAGGGGGAAATGTCTGTGTGAATAACAGCCTTTTTAATGTGTTTTGTGGCCATAGCTAATATTACCATTGCTGAAATCATAGAATATGTTGATTTGGAAGGGACCCATGAGGATCAAGTCCAGCTCCTGGCCTGCACAGGACACTCCAAGAATCACCCCAATTCTTCCTGTGTTTTAGTAACACGTAAAAGTTGTGGAAAATTTTTTTAAAAATCAACCTAAATTTGTGGTTTGGCTTCAGCTGTGGAGAAAGAGTTCAATAAAATTTAGTTTGCAAAAACTGCAATGCATAGTGTAGCATCACCAATGGGGCCAGGAATGTTTGTTACCTTGAGTGAAGGCATTAATAACTGCATTAATGACACAGAAGAATAAATGAGAAAGAGTTTGGCAAAATTTAAAATTTTAATATAGTTGCAGTGGAAAAAGAAGTGATAAATGCAGCCAGCTTTTTCATATTTGTGAGGGACTACTTGCTTCCAGTTTTTGAGACTGCTGTTACCCTTTTGTGTGCAACTTTATATGCAACTTCAAAAACCTACTCTTTGTACGGGAATTGGCGGTGAAGAATCTTTACTCACAACTGAAATTAGCTGTCTTCTTCTACAAAAGGGCTTTCTAATACAACCTTTGGGCACGTGAGGGACTTGAGCTGGCAGTGCTGCTCTAGGCACCAGCCTATGCACCTGTATATGTCTTTGCTTATGAGTGAAGTTGCTACACTTTTGGAAGACCTCTCTGTATGGCATTTCTACGCCTCAGCTGTCCTAAATTAAACATTTCAATTTTTAATCATGAAACTCTAAAAGTAGCTTGTTTCTATAGCATGTTGTTGTCTGGGAATGTTTTGCCATGAATACAAACATGTGACTATGGTCAGAGGAAGAATGCTTAGTGTGGCAATGCTGAACACCCTTACAGAGGTTGTTTTTAAAGGCTGCTGTCAGTAATGATGGGCTCACATGCACAGGACTGTGATATAACATTTGGTTTTAAGTACATATTTCTGTGCTAATGTAATTAAATGCCTGCTTGTGTTCATATATATTGGTAGATATAGACACTTATATAGTAGATGGGTTTAGATATGTGTGTGTGTGTTTTGGTACATGTGTGCACGCAGTGGATGAACTATGATGTATGATGAGGCACAGATATGTGCAAGCAAATACAAAAGTGATGCTTGGACTCTAGATTTTTGTCAAAGTTGAACCAGAGCTGCATGTGTAGATACATATTTGGCCACAATAAATATACTGAGTAAAAATTTGGCTTTTTTTTTTTTTTTTCAATAGTACATTGAATTGTTTTTATCTCAAAGCAGAAGAAACCCAAACCATACAGAATACTTAGTGTCTGCTTTCATTTCACCTTTACTGTAGTTCTTTAATGTGTGTTAACGAACTGAGTCTTCTGATTTTTTTTTTTCTTTTTTTTTGTAGATGGTGAAGAAGATTCTCAGTTGCCCAATCAAGATGAACAGAATGGCTTTCTTCAACAAGAAAACAGAACTTCCATTTTTAGGATTATATCTACAACATGAAGCATTTAGCAGTAGCTGTCTTTGAGAACATTCATCTGTGACCTGAAATGTCCTGATCCTGGGAAAAAAATGAGATTCCATTAATTAAGTCTATAATTTTTAAATGCATTTTCATGACTAATTATATTTGCTTATGCACAACACGGATACAGAATTCAAAAACCAGAGATTATTTTAACACATGCACACATTTTGTTTTACATTGAATATACAAGATACACAATTTTAATCAAATTTTAAATAATCTTTTAAATTATCTATATTTATTAATAAATGAAGTCTTGGCAAGAATTTATCATTCATGGACACGAGTAAAGCAGATTCTCCCGGAATGGATGATACTTTTGTATTGGGTAAAATCAATAACTTGAAAGTAGAGCAAGAAGATGACAGCATTAACTGTACTCTAGAAAGAACAGATATAAAGACAGAACAAGATGATTTCAGACATATGGACAGCAGTGATGAACAGGAAGACAAAGAAAAGAACTTCATTACCAACAACCCTGGCAAATATTTGTCTACAGAAAATGAAGATGATTATGGATCTCTTTTTTCTCAGTATAGTAATACGCTGTATGATGTAGCAATGGAAGCTGTGACACAAAGCCTCCTTTCTAGCAGAAACATAAGCTCCAGAAAAAAGTCACCTGCTTGGAACCATTTTTTTATATCTCCTAGAGATAGCACTAAAGCAATATGTATGTACTGTATGAAAGAATTTAGCAGGGGTAAAAATGAAAAGGACCTGAGTACAAGTTGTCTCATGAGACATGTGAGGAGAGCACATCCCACTGTACTAATTCAAGAAAATGGAACTATGCCAGGTCTATCTTCCTTTTCTTCATCTACATTATTGCTGCCACCTCAGTCTGCAGATGTTGGAGATCTGAGTTCTATGTTATCCCCCATAAAACTGGTAAAGAAAATGGCTTCTAAAATACCATCTCCAGATCGAATAATTGAAGAATCTGTTTCTATTGTTTCTTCTGAAGAAATACCAGATCTCTCAGTTTCTGAAAAGTGTAGCAAAGAAGAAGTCATGGTTGGTTCATCTCCACAGCAAGCCAACAACCAATATGATGATACTGTTGAGAATGTAGCAGAAAAAACAGTTGTAATTCCAAAGAGTGCATCAGGTTCCAGAAGGAGATCTGCTGTCTGGAAACACTTTTATTTGTCACCTCTAGATAATTCTAAAGCTGTTTGCATCCACTGCATGAATGAATTCAGTAGAGGAAAAAATGGAAAAGACCTAGGAACGAGTTGTTTAATAAGACACATGTGGAGAGCCCATCGTTCCATTGTCCTGCAAGAGAATGGGGGTGGTACCAGCATACCACCTCTGTACACCGCACCTCCTACTCTCTTGCCTTCTCTACTACCGTCAGACAGTGATCTGAATTCCATGTCATCCTCTCCTGGAAAACTAATGAAAGAACCAACTTCTGTTTCCTCTTCTCCAGACAGAATCTCTGAGGAGATCCATACTAATCTCACTTCTGGAGATACTCTAGTGGAAGACTCAGTGCTGTCATCTTCTGATGATATAGGTGAAGTCTCATTTGTTTCATCTCCTGAAAAACAGTGTGAGGGATTAGGTCCACTAATATTTGAACCTACTGCTGTGTTTCAGCAAAATAAAAGGATTATGAAAAGGCTTAAGTCAGAAGTCTGGCACCACTTTTCACTCTCACCTGCAGACAGTCTAAAAGCAGTATGTAGATACTGCAGTTGTATGATAAGTCGTGGTAAGAAAGGAGATGTGGGCACAAGCTGCTTAATGAGACATCTATATAGACGCCATCCTGATGTAATTGGAAACCAAAAGAGCTTTCTCGATATGAGTTTGGCAAATTCTCCTTATGCCACTTTGGCTTCTGCAGAATGTTCATCCTCAAAGTTGACTGACTTGCCTACAATGGTTACACATGATAATCAAATTATCTTTCCTGTTAATAGTAAGAAGACCTCAAAACTGTGGAATCACTTTTCGATTTGTTCTGCAGATTCAACTAAAGTTATATGTACACACTGTGGACGTATAATAAGTAGGGGGAAAAAGCCAACAAACCTAGGCACAAGTTGCCTTCTAAGACATTTGCAGCGGTTTCATAACAATGTGTTGAAAACTGATGTCCCAGAGACAGTATTATCCTCATCTACGGATAATCACATGCCACTCCGCACAGAATTACTAGGATCTTCAAATTTTGACGAAACCAATGACAAGTTTTGTGACTCTCATCCAGTTGCCAAAAAAATCACAAGTCTTGTAGCCGAAATGATTGCACTTGACCTTCAGCCATATTCTTTTGTAGACAACATTGGCTTTAACAGGCTGCTTGAGTACTTGCAACCTCAATATTCTTTACCTTCTCCATCTTACTTTTCTAGGACAGCAATTCCAGATATGTATGATAATGTAAAACAAATAATTATTTCACATCTTAAAGAAGCTGAAAGTGGAGTGATCCATTTTACATCTGGAATATGGATGAGCAACCAAACGCGAGAATATCTAACCCTGACTGCTCACTGGGTTACATTTGAGTCTTCAATTCGACCACAGTGTGAGGATTACCATTGTTCAGCACTATTAAATGTATCACAGATCGATTGTGACTACAATGGAATCAGTATTCAAAAGCAGCTAGAATACTGGTGGGAAACGTGGATTACTTCCATTGGACTTCAGATTGGGATTACTGTTACTGATAATCAGAGTATAGAGAAAACATTGAATGAAGGTGATCATTCAAGTGTACAATGTTTCAGTCACACTGTTAATGTCATTGTAAATGAGGCTATTAAAAGCCAGAGAATGGTTCAGAATTTGCTTAGTATTGCAAGAAAGATCTGCGAACGCGTCCATCGGTCAGCAAAAGCAAAAGAGAAGTTAGCTGAGTTGCAAAAAGAGTATGAGTTGCCTCAGCATCAGCTAATACAAGATGTTCCATCCAAGTGGAATACATCATTTCATATGCTTGAACGTCTTATTGAACAGAAAAGAGCAATTGATGAAATGTCAATAGAGTGCAGCTTTCGGGAGCTAATAAGCTGTGATCAGTGGGAAGTCATGCAGTCGGTGTGTCACGCTCTCAAACCTTTCGAAGCTGCAAGTAGGGAGATGAGTACACACATGTCTACTCTAAGCCAAGTGATTCCAATGATTCATATACTTAACAGGAAAATAGAAATGCTGTTTGAGGAAACTATGGGCATAGATACTATGCTGAAATCTTTGAAAGAAGCTATGGTGAGTAGATTGTCCTCCACACTTCATGATCCAAGGTACATTTTTGCTACACTTCTGGATCCCCGGTATAAAACATCGTTATTTACAGAAGAGGAGGCTGAACAATATAAACAAGACTTAATCAGGGAGCTGGAAATAATGAGTTCTACCTCAGATGATGATAAACCTGTTTCCAATGGATGTGATATAGGTTCACCATCTACAAATTCATATGGGGAAGATAATCTCTGGTCACTCATGGGTGACATGAAGAAAACAAAAGACCTGAAAGAGAGAGCAAAGTTACCAGAGGAAATGGTGCTTTCTTACTTGGAGGAGGAAGTGCTTGAGCATAACTGTGATCCTTTAACTTACTGGAACTTTAAGAAGTCATCTTGGCCAGTACTGTCAAAATTGGCTGTCAGGTTCTTGGGTTGTCCACCAAGCATTGTTCCTTCTGAGAGATTGTTCAGTACATCCAATGAAAGCAACAACTTTAGTCAGTCAAGGTTAATGATTGAACACTTTGAAAAGCTTATCTTTTTGAAAGTGAATCTTCCTTTAATATACTTCCAGTATTGAAATTAATGAACAAACTGCTAGACTAAATCTGTTGTTGCTCACTGGATATTAACTATCTATAACTCGGATTTTTAAATTGCTCCAGTAGGGGCCATGTATGACATCTAATCAGTGACTATAATTCCAAATTTTAGGTTCATTTTTTTCAGCTTTCAATATGTCTACATGTGCCTTATTCATAGTACTTCAGGCCAGATATTGTATATATGTTTTTTAAAAGTTCACACTAGAGATAGCCTGTCTCGTCAAATTATACAAAATTATGTAGGTTTTAATCCATAATTGTAAATGAACTTTAAAAAGCTCAGTCATTTGTTTTAATAGAATGGCAAAAAAAGAAAAAAAAAAAAAGATGTAAACAGTTCTATTCTGTAGTTTTTTATTCAATTATTATGTAAAAACCATAAACCAGGTACTGTATTTTAGTTGAACATTGCTTTAATTGCAAGAAAACAGGTTTTGTAGTTGTCAAAAGAAAGCTGTACGTGAAAGATGGGGTTCTGTCTTTTTATCATATGATGTTTTTAACTGCAAGCCCTAAAGTACTTAAAGGATTAATAAGAGTTATTGAGGAAGATGTGTTTACAGGAGATTGTTGACTTAATATCTGAAAATAAATCTTAAATTTAACATGAGATGGAATGTCACTTATACAGCAGTCGCTAGTAAAACTTCCCACTCTGGGTTCTCCTGTTCAGGTTTTACATTTTAAGTGAATTACAGAAATATTCTGGGTATTTATAAAAAGTCTTTGGAAGTTCTCTCAAAGTTTGTGAATTAATGCTTGTTATTTAATGCCGTGTACAAAAAAGGCAAGAAACTTACCAAGAAGACTCTAATGTCATTCTGAAGCCTTTTCTAACATGTAGTGCATCAAAACTATAAGGTCCCTATTGTAAAAATTGAGCCCTTACTCCTAGTGTAATTTCAATTGTGTAGAACAGCCTATCTTAAAGCTCCTAGTACAGAAATAACTGATCTTCTGGTTTTCAGTAATAGCCTTATGGATATGGTGCACTGCTTAGAACTTTATGTAGTAGGGCTGATTCTCAGCTGTTGGTGTCCATCAGGCAAATGGGATATAGAGCCTTTTAAACTTCAGACAAGATGGAAAAAATAACCAGCATTGTGATTTGAAAGGAACATTCTCCTTTGTTTAGCTCTAGAAAGATTCATCTTTTAATTTCAGTTTTCATTGAATACAGTTTTGGGAAACAAGTCATCATTTGCCTATGACCTTTTAGAAAAGTTTTAGCTTTGTTAAAATACTCTACCTATGCCTAATCTAGTTTTGCATTTACTATGTTTTAGTGTATTTATAAATGGTGAACTCAGTTTCTGAAATTAAACATTTTATTTGCAATTTTCCAGTGGTAGTCAACACTGCCTTTTATTTTCAGACGGATTTAAGACAGCCATTGAATAAAAATTAATTCAAACAGTTGTAATCATAGCTATACCACAGAAAAAGCTATGTGAAAAGACAGGTTTTCCATTTAGCTCTTTGGACTTGAGCCTGGATTCTGCCTCTTTTTCCAAAAGCTGTTTTAACCTCAGGAAAATTGGTTGAGTTACTTCCCAAGTGGCTCTGGTTTCCATGTGTTGTTTCTCTACACATTTTACAGTTTCTGGTATTTCAAGTGTAATTCCATCATGTTATGTTTATACCTGTTTATACCTAATATATATACCTTTTTATACCTAATTTAAGTAATACTTAATTACTACATAGTGCACTTGGGAAAGACTAATACTGCTTTTTTTCCTGCAGTATTTTAAAAGATAACGTTTACTTCTATCAACAGTCAGCATCTCTTTCTTCTTTTAGGGTTAAATGAGAACAACACACATTTTTTCCTGCAGTAATAAAACAATTTGGTCTGGTTTATATATAGCTGGAAGTAGGTGAGTTTGAAGCAGCTTATTGGGAAACATGTTTAAATGGTTACTGGTTAATGATTATCTCAATTTTTTCTCCTACATTTTAACTGTGAATATAACCTTGACCCTTGTAGAGGAGATTTTTAATCTCTCCAAACCAGTAGAGAGGAGAGGATGAAAAAGATATTTTTCTTTTTAAACAAGTGATATAATTTTCACTCAAGGCTTGAATGTAAATACAGCCTATGACTTAAAGCATTGTGGAGTCACATCAAACGAGGAGGAATGCTGGCAGTGAACAAGCTCACCTGAAAACTGTGCTCAGTTCTCTGGGCACAAGCATCTTGGCTCCTCTGAAGAGAGTCTTGGCTGTAGCTCCTATCAAAGTCCCTGTGAGGAAAGCTGTAGTGATGGCATTTTGTAGCCCGAAATCTGTTTCTTAATCATACAGATAATTATTGTATAGTCGTGCTTTTTGTCAAAACATCCTGAGAACACAAGAACTAGTCACTATTTTTAAAATTTCATCAAGTTAGTCTACTTTATTTATACCTGTGATTTCCCTTTTTCATTTTGGTTTGGTTTGGATTTTTAAAGGGCTTAGTTCTTAAGACCATGCTGTTTCAGTTGCAGCTTGGTTAAGAATTAATTAAAAGGCTTATGTTAGAATTATTTCAAGGTAATATGCAGGCCCAAAAGACCTTAAAATTGAAACACTTAATTCTTGAATAAAAATAAGGGAAACTGAGAACATAAAGTTGCTGTTTTCAGTTGTAAGCCTTGATCCTTCCATAGGAGTTACAGGAGCATCTCCTTCACATCAGGCACTGCTGCCTGTGAGAAAAGAATGATTCCAAAGGAAGGGCTGAAAGCTTTCATTGAAGCTTGAGGTAAGTTATTGAGTGACTGTGCTTTGTGTTGGGTTTGCCTCATTATTTTTAATGTAAATTCTCAGTGATTGGTAACATTTTATGTTTTTACAACCCTTCTCATACTTGCAGTAGATAAGACACCCCGCCCCCATTTTTACAGTGCTTTCCCTCACACTAATAAAGCTGTAAACAGTGGGAGTGCTCATCAACCTTAGTTTGTGCTGCACCAATCCCTGGCAGCAGACACCTAATACATAATATGGTGACCCTGCAACAGTGATACTCAGACACTTTCAGTACATTAGCAACTTCAGAAATATATTTAGTAAGCAGTGTTAGTTATCCGTGTTAGCAGCAGTTTAGTTTTCAGTGTTAGCATAGAAAGTAAAGTGTAGATGATACTTGGTCGTCATAAAAATCTTAAAGCCTTTGCTTCTTTAAAAAGTAGGCAGGTGTAACACTATACACTGCAGCAAGAAATAGTTTGTAGTAATAAAGGTAGGAAGGGGAACAAGTTGAGAGCTGCAACAGCCTTTTCAAAGAGCTCAGGTCTTGTGAAGGGTATATAATGGAAAATATCTATTGAGATATGTATTGTGCTTCAGAAACCTGAGAGAATGCTTCCCCCACATTCGCCTCTTTTTATATGTGGCCTCTTTCCCTGCCCACCAAGTCCAAGTGAAGGAAACATGTTTGCAGAATTTAGTCAGTGAGCATTTACTACAAACACCCATAGCTTCCCCTTGCTTCCCAGAAGTAGCTTCTGAATTTATAAAGAACTGAAATGTCAACTAGACCAGTGTCAAGACCAGCGTCCAGCGTAAGGATGTAATTGATTGATTTGATGACAGCTCAGAGTAGGTGTTTACAGCTGTTGAGATCTCTCCCTTAAAGTAGCTTTTCTTCTGCCATTATTCAGAGCTAACCATATTAAACTCTCATTTCAGTACCTCCAAACACAGGAAAACTAAATACACATATATATAATACACAATTAACAAATAACACTTTCTAATTTTAGATTATTTAGATTTTATAAACTATGCATTTTACTCTTTCACAAACATACTCATATTTTGCTTTATTCTTAGCAACAAGAAAGAGTGATTCTTTACCTTCCTGGTTTCATTGCAAAGCTGACCCAAAAGTGATTTCATAAAATGAGTATGCCAACCAGAAATAGTAACCATGGCAATGTCCCCAACTCAGGTATCAACTTGGGTTCGAAGGACTGGATCTTTGCTTAAGCTGTCCCTGACTCTTTTATTTTATCTATGAACTAATGCCTTCTTCCAGCTTCCTAAGTTGGCAGTTTTAAAGGAAAAGGTGGACTCCATTTGAGGCAGCATTTTTATACCTTATACTTGGCACAAACTGACGGATGAAGCCTTGGTACAGAACCAAGGGCAGCTGTAGCTGAAATAGAGTAGAATTGGTGAAAGACTGCCCATGACAGTAAGATGTAGAATTTCCAAGGAAACACTGGCTGCCCTGTGTATCATAAAGTCTGAAATGAGCAACCAAAAAGTAGTTATAGTTGCTCACGTTTATCTCAAGAGCTGATCTAAAATAAGTAGCTGCATACAAAATGGACCAGTTACACTTTGAAATCATACATATATAAATAGGAAATGAAGAAAATCTTTGTAGAGGTATTTGTTATTTAGCTTAAGGAATTTTTGCAAATACCCTTTTAATCTTTGGTGTCACATGTTAAGCAGATAGTGATACATGTCATGTATCACTGTTTAACAGCCCCTTAACATTAGTCCTGGCATAGTTGAGATGAATTATGTAACCAGCTCACTGAGATAGCTGTGGCTAAACACTCTAGCTTACATCAGTGATAAACTCAGCTTGATGAAAAGTTTTCTTCTTTTCTTGAAAACAGAAAGTGAAGTCACTTGTACAAGAAAGAGCCTTTGAATACTAAGAAGGAAAGCTCTTTGAGGGTGGTAGTAGAAGGAGAGTATGTAAGAGTGAGCATATGTAGTAAAGGGAAGCAACATTAGACTATAATTGCTGGAATTTCTGTGTAAATGAGGAAAAACTGCTGTCAGATGCAAGGGAAACATTCTTGCATTGAAATTGATACAGCAAACCAATGGTAAGAACTCGTATGAGTTTTCAAGCTCCTTAACATGAGAACAACTAGAAGTATTCAGGAAAATAAGAATGGTTCTGGAACAACTGTAACTGCAGGAGCAGCAACACAATCTCAAGCTGGTTGCGAATGTGTAACCTGCCTCACTAAGGAGAGGTGTGAAATGGCCAGGGAGTGAGAAAAACGAGTGTGCTCTGTGTTTCAGAATGTCGCACAAATTGATGGTGTTGAGGTTGTGTTCTGATGGACAAACAGGGGAAGAACCTGAGACATGTTTGTCCTCAGTGGTAGCAGATAAATGCATCTGATGTCAGATCCAATAAAACCATTCTTCCTGTCTCCTCACCCCAATTCAGCTCGAGAGAGAAGACCCACAGCAAGCACTTAGGGTGGGTGTAAGGTTAATACAGTCTGACTTTTCCAGCTCTTGATATTAGAGATTTTGTAAACTGGAAGTTGTTCCTTGATCTTTAGCCTTTGGTTCTTGATGCAAGTCATCGGTTTACCTTTATTTTGAAGCAGCTTTTACTTTCAGCTTCCATAAATGTCCTCTATTGGCAAGTTCCACAACTTTTTTTTCATGCAATTACTTTATTTAGTTTTGTAACAACAATGTCCTACAGCTCAGGCTATAAGACTGTGATTATTCACCTTCTCCATGTGAAATGGCATGGTGACATATTTTTGTCCAAATAATCTGTTGGACTTTTTACAGGAACAGGCGTTGCTTTCAAGAAATTAAGTCAAATTTGAAAGAGCAATATATGATGCTACATAACATTTGACCCTTGGGGAGTTTTAACACAACACCCTAAAATAAATCTCATTCTATGGCAGTATTATAGATGAACTGTACTATCTTTTTGCTTTATTCAGGTTAATTCAACCTTCAGTTAATTCAATATGCTCACCTTATTTCTGCTTTTGTTAAGAAAAGCTGAACTTAATGGTAGGATTGTAATCAGTCAAGCCAAAAGGTATTTTTCTTTTAAGACCTTAAATAGGCATGAAAAATTTATTACTTTAAAATCCCTTCAAAATTTCCTAGTTTTTAGTCTCTGTCCCCCTACTTAGCCCGTTCATTCTGTAACTTGACGTTTCTTCCTGTGTACCCTCCATGCAGAAGAACTTGTAATACCCCACTTCCAAGTTTGTAGAAGGAGCAAGAGACTTCCTTTATGCCTTCTTGTATTTAAGGGAACTCACACTTTTTTTTCTTCCACGCAAGTACACTGAATTTTAATTTTTATTAAAGGAGAAAATAACCTCTGTTGTTCTTGTGGAGCTAAAGAAAGGCAACACAAGACTTGGAGAGGAGAAGATTCATTTAAGAGAGAGATGGCTTTAGTTTCTGTTCCAAGGATTGCTTGTTTTATTCAAGCAGCATTTAGGGAAAAACTGCAGTAATCTTCATTCCAGTTGCCAGCTGCCCCTGCTTATGCCAAGTGAGGGCCACCATAATATTCATGGCCTGTGTCTGAGGCAGTTACCCATAGAATCAGAGTTAGAAAGGAATACATGAGCTGGAAAGGACACACATCAAAGTTCAACTCCTGGTCCTGCACAGAACATCTCCAAGAGTCACACCACCTGCCTGAGAATGTTGTGCAAACACTTCTTGAGCTCTGTCAGGCTTGGGACTGAGACCACTTCCCTGTGAGCCTGTTCCAGTACCCAACCACCTTCTGGGTGAAAAACCTTTTCCTGTTATCCAACTTAACCTGGCCTGACACGTGCTGTTACAGAGATCATATAGCCACAGGTACTGTGGTGCTCCATGCACTGCCTGGCTCACATTCTAGCCCCTTTCAGCTACAAAACCAAAGTTGCAGATTTTCAAATGAAACACTTTGAATAACCACATAAGGAGAAGAGGTAACAGGACCCAAATAAACTTAAAGCACCCTTCAAAACTGCAATCCGGTATCTCTTTCCTGTCTCACTGTATGTATTTTGTCTTTCTCTACTCCAAATAAATAGAGTAAAAGGCCAGTCTGAATTTCCATGGGTGATGAGGCTGTGAACAGTAGTTCATGAGCTCCACAGCTCAACACCATCACTGATTTAAGTTCCACAGATAGCACCTACACACCAGAGTAAGTCTGTGGAAGGACTCTATACGATGTGTGAGATTCAGCAAGATGGAACTCTTCAAATACCTCATGTGTACATATTCAGTGCCACTTCAGCCAGTAGCTTGAGATGCCTATTCTGAAAGCACAGGAGCCCTAGCTTTTCTCTGTAGGTGATAGAAGCAAGTTCCTGCAGAGGGATTCTGACAGCCAGGGATTTGGAAAGCTGGAGCAACCACACAGACAGTTGTAGACACCTGGGCAGGATAAATTTTAGTTTGGGTTCTTGAGCTGTGGATTCCAGTGTGAGGGAGTTACATGAAGTCAATGATTAGCCTTAACATGAAGGCCCACCAACATCCTTAAAGAGAAGTTTTGCTTTGTATGGTTCCAAATTTGCAGCCATTTGCACATGTATTTCCTTCTGTCTCCTGTTAATTGTTTGATGTTCAAACTGGCTCTGGAGGAAGCTATGTTTTCTTCCAAAGACAAGTCAAATAGATAATACTTGTATAATTTAAATTTCAAGAGCTGCCAGAGACTGGACCAACAAGTTCTGCAGGTTGCCTTTGCCAGATCTGCTCAGGCCAAGGAAGCCTGGGCAACAACAGCCACCCACAAGGAAGTGAGGGAGCAGGCTCCACCCACCAGATCAGTTCCACTGATACATAATCTAGAGGACAAAGAGAAAACATGGTCCCAAAACCAAAAACATACACAGGTAAAGGTAGTTCCTGAATCAAGCAAGTTTAAAAATAAAAAGAAAACAAATAAAACAAAAAATCCAAACCACTTCATTCCATAATTGAATTTTACTCAAGTTTTCAGTCAGCAAGGAATAGTTTTCTGCCCATGATAATTTCAGTGATTCTGACATTTCACACTAATGGAGCTTCTGTCATATTACAACTGGCCCTAACCAGAATTCTAACCTTTTTTCCTTGTTCCATTCAGCAATCTATGCAGACATCCTTAACAAAAACATCTAATAAAGAAACTACAAAGCATGCAATCTTACTTTATTTTATAGAATGCAGCACATGGCACATTAGAGTACTCTTTTCCAAGGGGTTACTTAATAAAAAAAAAAGAAAACAGCACCTATCTTAAAGTGGACACTTCCATAGGTAAATTTTTGCACTACAAATTAAGATATTACAGCAGAAGAGGGGAAACATTATTTTAAAAATTCTTTTTTCCCGGGAAATCCAAGTTATTGCTTTTTCATGAACTGTTGGAATGAAGACAATCATCCTTAGCACTCAAATCTGTTATGAAACAGCATTTGTCAAGAGGTCCAACTGCTTTTTAAGTGAATGTTTCATTAGTTTGGTAGCCTACAGGGCACAATCATGCATTAAGATGAAGCTATGATGAATATGGCTTTCCTATGTTGATAACATCGTTAGGTTTCACACAGGCAGTCTGACAGCTGAGGGGGTTACAATCCTGCAGATACATTAAGTAATACATCTTTGCACACACAGATTACATATCAAATTATTGCCCTAGCACAAACCTGTTGATTTTGTGTCTTATATAGGACAATTAGGACATACCTGTGCTACATGATGAAACAGACTACCAAACCAAGTAGACAGGTTTTACTTAATGCCTCTAATCTTGTAGGTGACCTCTCTCAAACATATCTAACAATACAGCTCAGTATACTGAGGACATGCTGGCTAGGAATGCACTGTACTATTTATGTAAAAAACAGGACGGAGCTAAATACCAATCAGTACAGAGATTTTTCTGTGCCTTTTCACAGAAGCTGAGTTGCACTGCTGGAGTGACAGTTTGCTGCTGTCTTATATAGTTCAGTCATCAGCAAAATCACAACAAAAGACTTACTTAAAATTCACAGTCCAGACGATAGAGGAAGTTTTTCCAACAGTACTAATTTTGGTTTCAAGTTTAAAGTAAAAGGAGGTAGTGCAGTAAGGTTCAACCCAATTTTACTGATGCCAGGTATATTTGCCAGTGGCCTGTGGGTTGTCTTGTAATGTGATATTTGAACAGGATTTGTTTCCATCAGTATATGTGTGTAAGAAAACATCAACTGGTCTCCTGGTTTAACATCTTCTCTTTTGTCATACCTGTAAAGAATAAAGACAGTTTCTTTTTATTCCTTATTTCTTTATTATTTTTATTTATTATTATTGCTTTACCTATTAAAGATTGCCATTATTGCAGAGGCATGCAGCATCCAAGATGAAACACAAAAAGGAACTAACATTCTCAGAGTTATATCTCCTGATTAAATAGTACTAGAGGAGGAAATAGTGTTTTTGAAGAATGTAGGGACTCAGTCATTCCATGCAAGTCTTTCTGCTGCTATTGTGATATAAATCACGACTCCTTGAAAATTTCTTACTAGTTCCTTATTTGAATTCAGTGGAGAAAGGACTCCAACGCCTAAGATTGTAGGAAACTGGACCGATTTTTAAGTTTTACTCTACAAGAATTGCATTTGGAGAAATGTGTGGGTTTTGTTTTGGATTTGTTGCTGTTTTTTGTTTATTTGTGGAGTTTTTTTAGTAATTCTAAAAAATACTTTATGTACTTAAGCAGAAACCTTTTTCTTCTGGTAGTCATATATTAGAGTAGGAGCCTCAAAAAATAGCAGGAAGAGGACCTCCTTGAACACTGGAGGAAAGAAAGAGCCTGGAAATTACAGTACTAATTTGGCACTTGTTATTTTTAAGTTCAGTTCCCTAATCTACTACATGTTTGGGCAGGTCACTTTGGGTCAGCTTTTAAAACCTGTTTAAGTACTAGAATACATATAAATTATATGTAAAATTAAAAAAAATATTTAAATGTAACTACTGAGTTCTAGGACTATTTATCATGTACAGTTACAGTTATTTCTTAAAAGGACTTATGTTCGATCTGGCTATTCAGGGAATTTACAGGATAAGAAAACAAGTGATTTAGCCATTTGACAGGGATGTGAAAGATCTAGTTTCTGCCACTTTTCATCTGATCTAAGCCCAAAACTGAAGTTCAATATCTCTTAAGAGCTGTAAGAACACCTTTAATCTTCTAGGAATGGCGACAGTTCTCTCTCACTGTCTCATGAGGACATGGTTCTACTTTGCAATAGTTATTTGTTCATTCACTGAGGAGAGTCAGGTGCAATTCATTTTTAAGGGTTAATTTTTAAGGGTTAGGATATTCACACTGGACATGGCAGCCTGATCAAGTCCTCAATGCAGCAACCTCAAAGGAAAAGAAAGAGGTAAGTTCACTCCAAAACACTCCATAAACCACTGTTAGGCTCTGAGTGAAGAGCAGTGCCCCATTCTTCACCTTTCCTGTTGCCCTGTTCTGTGAACTGTTTTCTGCCAGCACTTGGAGCTCCTGTTCTTAGGCACCTGAATCTTTCCACACGTTTCAAAGGCATCTTACTCTGTGACTTTCCTTGCAAACATGGACACAGGTAGGGAAGCAGTGCAGTCCCAGCCCTACACACCCTTAAATGCACCTAGGATTAAATCCAGCCTGCATCTTTACAGGCCTGGCCTCTCATCTGCCTGAATTCCCTGAAAAAAATCTCTATTGATATTTTTGTAATGCTGCCTGAGAGGGCAGTCATTAATATTTAAAATATTTGAAGGAAGTACTTTACAGAAAACTAGAGATTTTCTGTGGATTGTTAACTAAAATTTTGGCAACTCAGAAAAGACCCCAGGCTGACAGAATTCGTGTCACTAAATACACCATATAGTGCAGAATTAGACTTTGCACACTGAACAGGTGTTTTCTTCTTCTAAAACAATTGCATGCTAATTTCACCTGCTGTTTCCAAAAATATCACAATACCCCTTAGGTTGGTAGAAACATCCAAACTGGCAGAAGGAACAGCATTATTTTGTAACAGCCTTACCAACTACTAATTTTGCATTTTCTTCATCAGCACGTAAAAGCCCTTTCATCTGGCTGCAAGCATTTTTGAATTTTATTATTTTAAAATATTTTAAGCTTACACAGCGTATTTATTCAGGGTTCAAAGAGACTGCACTAATTGAAGACAAGATTGTAACACCTGTTCCATGTAAGAACCTGCATCAAGCTCCTTTCAATCACCCTTTGAAGAAAAATAATAGATTGCTTGCATTTTTCTTGAGGCAAATAGATCTAATCTGAGCATACAGCTGAAAGTTGATAACTTTAAGACACTTTTATTTATGTATTGCAGTTACCTGATGAATCATCATCCTTCACAACCACCCCATCCCCAATCTGTTTCCACCTGACATATACTGTCTATGAAGATGTTAAGTTAGTTTTCACCCATCTATCACTTTCTTGGACAACAAGAAAATGGACAGTTGGTGCCACTAAACTTTGCACTGCTGTGCTGTCAGATCAAGTGGTAGTCCTGTGTATGATGCTCAGTTGTGGATTTTGCCTGATTTTTTTTTAATGTGAAACTTTATGCTGAATCAGCCCTTCCTTGAGCCTTTGTTATGCTGAGTAGAGATAAAAGAGAGAAACTGCTCTGCAGCTGCAACACCATGAAACATCTGTCAGTGACAGGGTTATTATTCATTCACCTTCCAATCCCACTAGGCCTTACAAACCCAAAGCAATCCAACACTCACCAACTCAAAAAGCTCATTGGAATGAAGCACTGCTACTGAGAGAGTAGAGCTGTACTCAGAGTAGTGTGTGTATTTAGGTGTATTTAAAAACCCCAAAGACTGAAACATTATAGCTATCAAGCACATTCTATCCCTTGTACTCTGGCAGCTTAATGTCTCCTCCCAATTCATGGCTTAAGACACTCTCTAGATTCAACATACAAAAAACCAGTTCAATAAACCAAATTGAAATAGGATAGACAGGTAATTGTGGAGGCTTTAAACAGTCTGTACCATCATGAGATGCTTGGAAATAAAAAGGCATAGCAAGATCAATGATTTTTGTAATTCCCTTGGAAGCATTCTTTGCCCTTCTTCTGCTTTACTTCCAAAGTACTTTTAATCTCTAAACATACCAATAATTAAATTGTGTTTGTTCAACTGATCCTGAATACTGTAACTGGGGAAAAAGAACTCTATGCTCAGAATACTTCTTAAATCAAAATCTGCTGGTGTTGCTTTTGTTTTGTGCTGTATGAAGGGAGGCTTTGTGTCACCTTCTAATGAATCATTTTCATTACGATCATTTTCATTTAAATTAAAAACTTATGCTTCAGCTGAAGAGGTAGGCCTAAAAATCAGAAAGATAGCTGGTTTTTTTCATCCTGAAAAGCAAATGATGGCACCCCACAACATCTCCTACTGTTCATTCCAATATTCCAGCTCTTAAGAAGTGTCTGTATATCACTGCTGGTCATAGTAACAAAGCACTCCATAGCCTTCCCTCAGCACTCCACAGCCTTCCCTCAGAGCTAATGAATGTGTTCACAGCAGCAGCTTCAATGCCATCTATATGAAGGATGTTCCACATGAAAACAGACTTTCAATATTAAAATGTACATGAGCCTCCCATTGCCACACATCACTCAGACAAACAAATCCTTATATACACTGTTCTGCCAAGAACAGCTCTGTTCCATGAGGTCTAGTGGGGCATCAAACCTAGCCACATTAAACATACTGGTGTAAATTTTGGTAAGCTAACAACTGTTGTGCTGTTTCTGATGTCTTTGCAGTCACAGAATCATTAAGGTTGGAAAAGATGTCGAAGAGCATCAAGCCCAATTGTCATCTTAGCACTATCATCACATCCATCATTAAACCATGGCCCCAAGGGCCATATCCACACTTCTAACACTTCCAGGGATGGTGACTCCACCACTTCCCTGGGCAGCATGCCCTCATGCTTGACAACCCTTGCCATGAAGGAATTTTTCCTAGTATTGCACCTAAACCTCCCCTGGAACAACCTGAGGCCATTTCCTCTTGTCCTTTGAAATGTTCTTTGCTATATAGGCAAATCAGAATCAACCTAAACAATGAAAAAACACCACATCTTTATTTCTGAAATGGCAGCACTGCGGACATCAAAAATTCTCTGAAGAGTCATATTGTACTTAAGCTGGTTTATTAAATATGCTGTACCAGAAATTGTGTTTGCAATGTTTGTCCCTGTGCATATGCAAGAAAGGAAAAACCAGACTACTGTCCTCAGATCAAAACACCTCATTCAGAACATACCTCCAATCTGAATTGATTTCTAGAAACCGAGAAACTCCCGTTTGTGCTGCAGCCACATCAATATGAACAGAGACATCTACATAAATAAAGAAAATAGAATACAGTTTCAAAATTCTTCCAAGTACACTCTGATTAATAATAAATGAACAAAATAGTAACAAAGAATATGCATGTACCTAGTTTGAAGAAGTAGTATTCAATACATTAAAAGATATACTGAAATTAAAATTAGGTGAACATACCTCAATCCAGCTTTACATACCTGCTGTTGAAGGTACCAACTCATGCAACTTCTGAATTGCCACTCCTCCAGGATAATTGAAATGTGAAACATATAAAGATGTTCCTGAATAAACAGCATTAAGTAGAAGATGCATTACAATAAAGAAAGATCCAAGTTTGTACAGCCAGGATCTCCGGTAGTTATTCAGACTGTCGAGGAAGAGAAAAACAAGGAAGAATAAACTGTTACTTCCTTTCATACTGGTCACTGACTACTGTGACACAACTATTATGGAAACTCCATTTCTAGCTAATAAAGATTACTGCAAATTTCATTAATCCTGTGTGGCATGTATTTATTACCAATTTCTAGAAAGTTAACTTCTAGTGACATTTAAATTAGAATATTCTCATTAATAAAGCTAAGACAAACTTATCAATAAAGCCAAGTATTTCTGTGTTTAAAAACTTCAGCTGTGACTATTTTCTTTTAAATAAGTTAAACTCTGAACTTCAATTTGTTTACTCAATATACCCAAACCTGACTATTTAACTCCATGTTTCACAAGCCTCTCCTGTGTATTAAGCTATCTCCTGAGGTAAGTTGCATTAACAGCTCAGCTGTTACACTGGAATACGTCCTTTTTTCTGGTAGATAAAATAAACTGCATTGTAACAATGTAACAGTAAAATTAGGGCTCTATTCTCAATTCTCCTCCAGAATTCCCAAATAGTCCCATCAAAGCATTTGACTTTTCTCTGGTTCCACTTCTCTCTGCAGTCAAATGGGTACCAAGACCTCAAACTCCTTTCTACAGCATATGTATATTTCAAAATGATTCAGAGTTCAAGATGGAAAAAAGTGCATGAAAATAGTACTAATAGTTTTCCTTTTGCATATTCCGAGGGAAAAAAACCCAACAAACGAACAAAACAGGATTTTGAACTTACATTCGTGAGCACATCTTAGCAGCCACTATGTTGAAAACAGGGAAAGTATAGATGATGAAACGCAGCTCTTTGTGTGGGAGAAACGAATACAAGAAAATAAAGCCCAGCGCTGGCAAAAGTAAAATCCGAGTTCTCTTTTCTGTTACCCCTAAAGGTACAAATATTATGCTGCATCCCAAAGCACGAGGCAGGGCTGAATAGAAATACCACAGGAAGGGAGAGGTCTTCAAGGTGAAAAGAGTTAAGGATGCTTTCACTGCTAACAATCAAAGTAACTATTCTTTACATTAGTACCCACAAATTTTGCAAGTATGTAGTATACCTTTCGTATACACATTCTTCCAGCCTTTCATTTCCTGCCTTATCTTTGGCGAACTAAAAGCAGTTGCTTCATTACATTCACATTACCCAAGAGAGGCACATCAAATAGCACTAATGATGGGCAACATAAAAATTCAAGGGGAAGAAACCTGGCTTTACATAGGTAGAACACAAAGAGGCAAGAAAAAAATTAGCAGAGGAGACTTACAATCTGCAGAAACACCTAGGAGACAGATATTGTCGCAAGTTTTAAATAATGAAAAGTATAATCTAACACCCTGAGTCTCAGGAATAAGTTACATCAAGTCTTTGCTTTGGCTGGTGGTCTTCTTTTTCTCTGGATGTTTCAAAGGATACTCCCCAGTTGGAACTTTTGTTTAAAATTGTGTTATACCAGAGCACTTTCCCCTCAGGCCACACAAGTTGCCTCCAAAATAGAGAATCCACAGCAACTGTTAGCCCTGAAAGAATTAAAGAGATACAAATCTGCATGAATTAAAAACCAGGGAAAAGCAAACACATCCAAATAGCACATATACAGCATATTGAGACCAACATAAACTGAAACACGCATTGTAAGCCTCACCCAAAACCACAGAGAAGGCTGAATATGTCTGTTTTGCAGGGGAAATGCAGGGAAGGGAGTCACTTCTGAACAGAAGCCTTAAAAGCAGCATTTTAGAGATGAATCCAAGTGGGATTCACCGCACTCCAAAACCAGGTTTGAAAAAAAATGTTTAAGTGAGGTTTGTTTTAGAAGAGTATTAAGAGCATTAAATGTAATGAATGATAAATTTTTATAGTGAATCTATAATAGTTTTTTTGTTAAGTCAGAAAAAGCAATCACAAAGTTTGCTACTATTCACTAGGTGGAGGGAGAAGGAGAATAAGGCAAAAAGAAAGCAGCAAAACTGTCAGCCCTATCTCCTCCACTCAGCTCTCTGAAAACTGCTCTGGTATTTAGGGATTTTGCTCAGATAGAAAATGAGAGTGCCAGTGGTCCCAATGGACCTCCAAATCTTACATCTTGAAGTGCCTCCAGATGCACCTGGCATAACTATTTTGTGTTTCTATTGTGCACTCTGTGCAAGGGACAGCACACTGCCAAGGGTCATCTTCACATATCTGACAACAAAATTTTTAACTGGGTAGGCTAGCAGAGCAGCTTAAGAGTATTTAAGTGGATATACACATGGGTCTTCCACAGATGGGTAGAGACAAGGGACTTTTTCAACCTCTCCAGCATGGAGCTCACTTAGGCTGTTAAATTTAACTTAATAACGAAACAGAGCTGAACTGCAACTCTCCCTACAACCCTCCTACTTGGTATCTCTGTCACACAGCTGTATTTTATCCTGGGATCCAGCTTATCACCATGGCAATAGCTACTACAACTGATAAAATGCACAAGTAGCTACAGCAGGTACTAACTGTACTGAAGTCAACTTGCACATCTAAGCTTCTTTAAGATCAGGACATTATACTGTAAGTACCTAAGACAGAAGCCACAGTAACTTTCTCTGCTCTACACACATATATTTCTCACATAGAAATTTTCAAAGAAGCTTGTCATATTATTAGCAAATAGAATCAAGCAAAACCAAAACCAACTCACAACACCCCACCTACCCTCTCTTCACTGCCACCCCCCAAAAAAAAAACCTTTAAGAGCCATTCAACAGATAAATTAGTTAAAACTCCAGACTCCTCTTGAACTTAATGTCATTTGCTTTCTTCCAAGCAAGCACTTACCCAACCAAAACATTCCAGCAGGAACAGCATGGGAAAGCACCTTGAAAATGGAGACTCTTTTAGTTAATAACGTCACCAGGAGCATGAGGCCTAAGAATATGCAGAGCTCTGATCTGAAGACTATAATCGCCAAAGCTGAGAACCAAATGAATGGCCTTTGCTTTTGCTGTATCCAAAACGTCAATGCCAGGAGCACTGCAAAAAAAAAAACCCAACAAAACAAATAAAAAACCCCCAAAACACATCATCCAACATACTGAATTATTTATTTTCTAAAGGGTAACACTCAAGGCTATCTTCTTGATTCTCTAACCTCCCACCAATCCTCTCTTGGTCCTCCTACCATTTCTAGTCCAGGAATTCTTTCTTTGTTAAAGAAATGCAATTTGGAATATTGCACAGCTTTATACAGTTGATGCTTAAGTAATTAGGAAAAGTATAACCACAGAAGGAACACATGGGAACTCTTTCTAGGCAGTATATTTAGTAGCTGTTGAATGGGGGGGGGGAAAAGAAAAACAAACCCTAAGGGAGTACTAAAGCTTCTCAAACTATGATTCATAATTATTACTGCTCAATATCAGCTGGGCAGTTGGTTTACTCTCTTGGCTAAGTATATTCTATATTCATGATGACACAAACCCATTTCAAACATAAAAATGAGACTACCGACTACTGCTGAGGGAGAAAGATCTATAAATTCATTTGCATGATTAGGTAGGACACACCATGTCTCTATAGATGAAGCAGTCTCCACTTTTAATTTAAATCTCAACATAGGAAAGTGCTCAGGATCCTGAAGAAAACGTGAAATACTAAGATACAAAACCATTAAATAACTTGGATTTTTTAATATGCAGAAATTATCTAAAACATTACTACACAGTTTATCTGACAATTCATCTGCTTTTGTTTCTTGTTTCTCATCTATACAGGTTCTTACCTCAACCTCAATTTTATTAGCTGAACAACTTGCACTGAAGCATTCAGTGACAGTTATTATCTGTCACATGTGATTAATTTTCCTCTTCATCAGCTCTGGGGGAAAACTGTATATGTAGAGAATGGTTTGACTTCGATTTTTTTTTTCTCTTTTACTTTTTTTTTTTAGTTCACAGGGTTTTTTTTGAACTGCAGGTGTACCTCATCCCTTTTCACAGCTCTATTCTTTATGCATTAGACATGTGTACTCAAACCTCTAGCTAATCAAAGCCCTCTGACAAAACCACACGTACTCACATTCAATAAAACTTGATTCAACAGTCATTGTAAGCATATATGGTCAAAAAAAGAAAAATCTCAAGCTTTCTAGTCTTTTTATCACACAATTTAATCAAGTAGATATGTTAATTTGGTCTGATCATACTTTTCCTGTGCTTTAACTACTGATACATTTTAAAAGAAGTTATTTTAAATTTTTTCCCATGAAATACCTACCAAATGGAAGTGCAAACACATTAGGGAGGGTTCTTGTACAGTAAAACATCAAATGAAACTGAGTAACAGTGATGAGACAGAAGATTGATGCTGTAGTTGCTCCAAACTGTTTTCTAACTTCTTTCTGCAGTTTCCATAACGTGTAAATCACACTGAGCCCCAAACTTCCTCGCACTATCAGGAGAATAAAAATGGGAATCAAAGAGTAGAATCAGATGGATCACTGAATGGCCATGTTATATATTGTAATGGGAAGATGTTCTGAAGATTAACACTTAAGATACCACAATATATACCTTCAAAGAAAGAAGAAGTCAAACAAAACTCCATTTAGTTTACCTACTCTAATCCACGTTTAACTAGTCTGGCAGTTGTGCACAAAGGTCAGTGCTGCCATGCCCAAGTTCACGATCCCTTCTGAAGCGTATTTGGGGTGCACTCTCCGAAGAGACTCCAGACATTTGCTTTTCCTACACTGCCTGACATTTGTTAGCACAGACTTGCTGTGTGCTGTTACTCGCCAGACAGGGAGCAGAATGGCCATGCAGGCCCCAAGCACCACAGTTTGGGCTTTCCTTCACTGAGGAAAAGAATATCACAATCTAACCATTGATTGAAATGTAGCAACAATGTTTTAACTGATGCTCTAATGGGTGACATCTCTGAGGAACTGAAATTCTCATACCTATCAGCTGGGAATAAAACTTGGACATTCTTAGCACAGAAAGTACGTAGATAGCTGGGCTGGAAAGAGCAGCAATAAAAATTGGTCCAAGGAACGTTCTTGGGACAACTCCAGGAAATTCATGATGGTCATACTGCAAAAAGGAGAATCTACTTAAAACAGGCAAATCAGAAACAAGGGAAAATAAATCATATTCACACTACATTTATCCTACAAATACTGCAGGGAATTGCCATCTTTAACACTGTCCAAAAATGAAGAGACTATTTTCAATTTACCTTATCCAAGTCCAGCTGGTGGTACACCACATCATGGATAGCTTGTAGGTTAAAGCTTTCCTCCACTTTTGTAAAAGGACAGACAGTTAAATGAACAAAGGCCACCACAATAAGCAGCAGCAGCAATGGGAATGACCGCCCACTTGAGCTCCTCTTCTGAGCCATCTTGGGTTTGAAATTCAGACCTATTCTATTATTATTAAAAAGAAAATTACAAAAACAAACATAAATAACATGGCATTAAGTGTACAATCAGAAAAAATATTGATGATGCAAGGAAACTGTATTGCAGCAGTCGAAAAGTTTAAACAAAGACCAGTAAGTCAAAAAATCCAGGAAATCTTTTACCACATTCAATAAATAAAGGTAGTCAAAAATACATTCAGAAGCATTTCAGAATCTATGCCTTCAAATATAATTGTTTCAGTTCTCACCTAAAAACCACTGACCCTACCTACTGCATTCCATACTGCCCCACTGCTGAGTGTCTCAATTATGTCTGTGATTTGTGGGACACATAGCTTCGTAATTTACCCTCAACTTTAACTGCACACTGGATTTACACATGGTCTTTACTCTCTTGTTTGCTCAGGGCTCCAAAATCAGTGGGAGAGAATCCACAAGGATGAGAAATTATTCAGAACAGAGTACTCTGACCTCCGGAGTTTGCCAGCAGCTAGGTCTGGACTTGGTCAGAGAAGGAGAAATCCCCTCTGGCACCCACACACGTCACCACGGCAAGAGATGTTCTGTACCCCACACTTCACACTTCTACTTAGAAATGAAGGCCACCTCTCCCTAGTGCTTCACTTCATTCTGTACCCCACTCTTCACACTTCCACCCAAACATGAAGGCCACCTCTCCCTAGTGCTTCACTGCACAACACCGCTGAGCCATTCTTACAGTAGCATTTATGCTGTATTTTATCATTAGGATAAAATCATGTGTCCAGGTGATGCCAGAGCAAATCCATTTCATGTTCTTTTAATTTAAGCTTCCAAATTTTTTGTAGGTTTACAATTTAATAAAAGACAAGAGATTTTGGTTATTTTTATTCTTGCTCTGTTCTCACAGAGACAAAATTTCAAAACCAGCACTTTTAAGGTACTGGGGCTTTAGTTAGAGGTGTTTTCTCCTGTGTTCTGGTCTAAATATGTCCATCAAACAGATGTAAGATAGTTGGCAGATTTCCTGGGATCACTTAGCAACTGCCTCCTAGAGCTACCTTTTCCTCAACTGATGTTTGTGCTGCTCATTAGCAAAAATGAGTGAGCTCATGTTCCTTGTATTCACAACTAGCACTAAGAAATCCTGAAATTTGTGTACTTCCTGTAAATTGCATGTATCTACATATTATTTTAAATATCTCACTGACTGGGTCTCTTTTTGTGATGACTGCTTGTGCTGCAGACTGTAACTGAAGCTCTAAGCTCGGGCTGAAAGACAAGAGCATTGTCAGGAGCCTAAACAAACTCTTCATCCCAGGAATAGCCTTTTCAAGCTGTGCCTAGTGTTACTTCTTTACAAGAATGGATAATGATGGTTTACGCTGCAACAGAATCCTTTCCCACAGGAGTAGGAAAAGAGGTATGGGACTGACACCAGGACACCTCAAAAAGTGTCTTGCAGGAATTAAGTCCCTGCACAGAGCAATTTATGTTGCACAAATTCTTGTCTATAGAAAGCAGTCTTGCCAAATTCTTCCAATAAATGCAGAAGAATCTCATGTTTCTGGCCAAACTTAACTGAGGAGGAAAGTGGACACTGAGGGGTCAATCTACTGCTGCACACATCAACAGGGCACTTGAGCAGCTCCGGCATCAGGTGAAACAGCATATTCACCCCCAAGGTAGGTATTCCTGACTCCAAATTCACAGCTTCTTAACACTGCAGGTATTTTAGGACCCAATAAATCCAACAAAAGGACCCAAGTGCCAAGAAGCCCTATTTTTTCCTTCTTAACTACATCATCTGCATAACAACAAGCTGTTACCATCACGTATAAATACGACATTCATTATTCTCTGACTGATCTACAACACAGCCTTTATCTTTAGCTGATAACCACATGAGTAATCAGTCCCCAGCTTCCTAACTCACAATGAAAGTGAAGCTACATCTCCCACACACAGTTTATCACACAATTTTTTTTCCTTGTTGATTCCAATCCTTTTGTATGCCTGAAAAAAGTAAGCATGCCAGCATATTTGGACATCTTAAAGATAATTATATGCATTATAAATACTGAAATTCCCTGAAGGGAAACACGCTGGAAGATAAAAAACCAAAGCATGAAGACAACACCCAGGTTTCTGAGATAAAGCCTCATAAATTCAGTGGTCTTGTCAAGACTCAAGATAACTTGCTCTGTTGAAAATTGATGCTGACAAGCATCAAAATTCAAGTGGAATTTATCAAGCCAGTTAGACACTGAATTTGATGATTAAAATACATCTGCTATATAAAAGCAAATACTTGCAATTAGAGTCGTTTATTTGGCTTTTTTTTATGCCAAAACAACAGAAACAGATTTTCACCTAATAAAAATAATTTAACAATGAAGCTTAGAGGAATAATCATAAGCAAATAAAGATAGGTTTGTCCATTGATAACATTCTGGCAACTTCAGAAGAATCTTCCTCAGGCCCCTACAACACAGCCACACTGACTGCCCCACCAGGAATCTACATCGAGACTGAATCATAGAAGAGCAGAGAGGTTTTGAACACAAAGGATTCATCTTTTCCTGGGATCAAACTAGATGAAAAAAAAATCGGGGTTTTCATGTACCAAAAAAAAAAAAAAAAAGGCTGAGGTACTTCTATTTTTTTAATACCTTTTCATGGAAGTATCATTAGTTCGCCTAGATTTTTTACTCTTCCCGTGAAAAATCTACCATATTTAGCTCACTTAGGTTTTTCAGACACGCTTCAGAAGAGCTGTGATGGGGTCTGGCAGCCAAACTGCATGTTAAATCTGTCTACAGAGTCATGCCATTTCACTTCCCCACACGGAGGCCCCTAAGGAGAACCACCAAGCACACCCAGCATAAGGTCTTCCCTCTTTAACTTGACTAGCTTTGAAAAACCCATTCTGTATTATCTTAAATTTCCATGGCTTTTTTCCTATGCTTTAATAGCTCTTCCAAGTTCGCTCCAGAGTTAACACCTCAATGAAGTCAGATTTAAACCCTGTAGTTGCGGGGACTGCTTTTTCTTCTTGTATTAGGAAAAAAACTGCAGTTACTGTTCTTATATAGACGTCCTCGTAAGTTTCGAGACTGGCTAAAAAAAAAAAAAACACATAAAAAACCCCCAAAACCAAACAAACAAACAAACAAAAAAAACCAAACAAAAAAACACCTAACAAAAAAACCCCTAGGAGATAAGAAAGAAGGCTGAGGCAAGAAATACACTGTGGGACACTACCAGACACAAAGGTACGACGGAGCGATAGAGAACGAAACGGCACTCTTGGGGCCGGGAAAAAACCCATTCAGAATGCTCTCGACTGAAACCTCCCCAAATCCAACCCGCCCCCACGGTTCCGGGCGCCCCGGCCGCAGCAGGGGGCACACGGACGGGCACCCGGCGCAGCGCAGCCTCAGGGCG
>VXBQ01009478.1:6795-37739 GCA_013400175.1 Phainopepla nitens
ACCCCACCGGCCCCCCCGGGGGGTCCCCAAGGGAGGAATGCTGACCCCCCATTTAGGTGATGTGTGACATCAGGCACCGAGCATCCCCTGGGACCCCCATCCCGCTGGATCCCCCCGCTCACGGGCAGCTCTCGCTCGGATGGCTCCGGAGAAACGCAGGTGAAAAATTCCCGCTGCTCCGGCTCTCGGCCTCCGCTGGTTGTTT
Organism: Phainopepla nitens; assembly: GCA_013400175.1. Lineage (NCBI taxonomy): Eukaryota > Metazoa > Chordata > Aves > Passeriformes > Bombycillidae > Phainopepla > Phainopepla nitens. The sequence goes on from VXBQ01009478.1 coordinate 7,001, forward strand.
TTCCTTCGCCGGCGGCTCCTCCGGCAGCTCCGGCCGCGGCGCAGGGATGCTCAACCCGGGGGTGTCAGGCCCTCGCCGCCAGCCAGGCCCCGGCGAGCCCGAGCCCACGGAGCCCACGCCGGGCACGGGGCAGGCAGCAAACTCCCATTTCCTGCCTCCGATCTGCCCGCGATGAATCACCGCAATTTTCCTCCTCGATTCTCTCCGTTTCTTGGAAGCGACGGCGAGCAGGAACGCTCGCTCGGGATTTTGGAAAACGCGGCGGCAACAGATTTTCTCTGCGGCTTTTGCCGTCTCCTCCGGCGTGCCCAGCCGAGCAGCGATTTCTAACCCTGACACGTACACACGTGGCTGCTCGCTCGCCACCCCCTGCCCTGATGCTCAGACCTTTTCACCCCAATTTCTACATTCCCTGTGGAGTTTTGCCCACTGCCGCCTGCTTTTGCTGGGGAAAAAAAAATGAAGAGAGGTGGCTGTGGCCTCACTGCAGAGCCACCACGTAACCCAGAGACTCCCTCACACCCTCCGGGCCAGCCGAAGGAAGCTGCCCCCAGCTCCAGGGATGAGCTAGGCTCCGGGAATGGGAAAGCAGCAGTTTGGGGAGGAGATAGGGTCTAACCCTCGGGGCTGCATCCAAACATCGCTGTCTCGTGCCCCAGCAATCCCAAAGGTGTGAGGAAAAGGGTCTGATCAGCAGCATTTATCCCTTGGGTCACCATCAGCACCAGCCGCTTCAAGACACCATGAGCTGCGATGGCAGAGCCACCCGATCATTGACAGTGGAGAAACCACAGAAAAAACCAGAAAAAAATAGGACAGATGGGGCTGAAGAAACAACATAATGGAGCCCAGTCTGGCCAGGAAGCAGAGACTGGGGAAAAGCGAGTGGCAGAGCTGGCACAAACCCCTCAGACAGTGTTTGCTCTGCTGGCAATGAAGACTGTCCCAGTCATTCAATCCCAGTCACTGCTCCTGGGAAGGATCACTCCTTTGGATTACATACACCCAAACCTGTGGCTTTTTTTTGGCTCAGTGTGCAGAAATCACTTAATTCAAACCACAAGCAGAGTCTGGTGATGACCAAGGTTTTGGCACAACTCTTAATTCAAGGTCCTCCTGCTTGCATGTGAGAAATCTGTCATCCAGAGCAGTGTTTTAAAAAATACCCATGAGATTGTTGGTGTGGGCACACCATTGGGAAGAGGGAGGTTGAAAAATGCCCAGCACCTGGGTGAAGACTCCTTGTCCCCATAAATATGCTAGCACTGAGAAGTTTCTCCAATTCATCTCACCCCAATGCCAACAAACCCCATGGCTTCGGTACAAGCAGCCCCAGGAACAAGCCATTAACTAATGTTTCTAATTGCTTTACAGCCCTGTGATTCTTTGATCAGAGCTTTCACTCTGTTTCCCATCAACTGTGATTTTTAACCTGCTGTTTGTACCCTTCTTGCAGGGTTGGGAATAATTTAGGCCATTTCTATAGGAATTTTTAAACTCCCAGTTAGAGGTAGTTAGACAGCAGCTGAAAAGAATAAATTCAATGAAGCTGTTTTCTCCCTTTCTGTGTAATTCCCCTCCTCACAGCTCTCTGCAGCAGCACATTGGAGACTGTCAGGTAACACTGGCACTGCTGCCCTGGGCACAGCAGAGTGGGGATGTGTGCTCTGAAGGCAGGTGCTGCTCTGTTGAGCAGGGCGTGGGGAGAAGGTTTCAGCTGGGGAGTTTTTGTCCTCACTGATCACTGACAAGGGGAGAAGAGGACCAGTAAGAGGTTCCAACAGAGCTTTTTTTCTCACTTACCTTTGTCTCCAGAGAAACCAGGGAAGAAAAAGGTTAGGAGTTGGTCCAACTACAGAGCTTGGCAGTGGCTCAGGCTAAATCATACTGGCTTTGAACAAAGATCTGCCTCTAGCAATCCACTGTGACTGTATTCCCTCCTCTCGACCTTTCCAGGGGGAGGAGCTGAGGCAAGGAGAGAATGGACACAGAAGGCAGGCCTGGAATCTAGTTTCATTTTATTTTAGCAAACTGCATGTTCTTCACTTATCAACATCTCTACATTAGCAATTGTATAGCTCTCCAACTTCTCTTTAAAAAAGGGTAAACAAGAGGTGACAAACTCAAGCTTTTCACCTCTTAAAAACACTTGAAAGTTGGATTCAAGAAGACTTTGATATATTTTGGTTTTAAGGTAAGGGATGTGGTGTGGAAACACTAATTCAAATCACCCCCCTAACTGAGAGCTGCCCCTTGTGGAGCCCCTCTGGCACCAGACCCTCAGGAGACGCCGAGGATCCAACTCAGCAGCCAGCCTGGGCCTGTGGCTGAGGAAAGCAGCACCTTGGGGTTCCATGCAAGTGCTGTGTGTACACGGCTCCTTCACGCAGGCGCCAAGGACCTCGGCATGCAGGGATCTAGGGAGGACTCCCCTGCCACAGCACCTTCTCATTAAAGAATGACATTCCCTCGATTCCTGCTGTCTAAAGATATAAAGATCTTCTTTGAAGAATTGTTTTAAAAGCCAGCCCCCCCCCCCCCCCGAAACCCACGTGGAACACCATAAATGTACAGATTAGAGACATCCTAGAAAAGTCCTAAAATTATTGCAGAAAGTAAAGATGACTCGTTCCAGGGGAGGGGCAGGCACGAGGCACAGCATCGAGATCTAACGAATGCTCAGGTTGATTTGATTTAGTTTTCAGCTTTTCCCATCATTCAAGATTCAAGAAAAAAAAATTAAAAAACTTAAAGAAGTGTTTAAGCATCAGAACTAAAATACAAATGCACATTGACTTATAAAACAAGATTGTGGATTTGACCATGAGATTCCCTGACTGGAAACATTTTACTTTTTTGCCCGGAGAGATTTCCTCATGGTGGATTTGCCCTTGGCAGAGGGTTTCACTTCCTTCCTCCCACTGGCTGCTGGTTTCTTGGAAGAGCTGCCACCGGAGGCTTTCTTGATGGCTGGGGCTGCTGGTTTGGCTTTCTTAGCAGGGGTTTTGACCTTGGGAGGAGGCTTTGCTTTGCCCCGGCGGGCAGTGGGGGTTTTCCTTGGCTTGGGTTTGGACTCTCTTCGCTTCATTGGAGGGGCCCTGCTCCGGGATTTGGGGGGTGGTCTCTTCTGCATCCTGTCAGGAAGAGACAGCACAGGAGCTCAGTGGAGGCACAAACGGTACCCAGAGCAGAGCTGCTGTCAGCAATTTGCATAAATGAAGCACATCTTGGCATCCCTGTCCTTTGCCAGCACATTCCATGAGCTAAATCCCAAAGAGCAAGAGCTCCTCTGGTAGCTCTACACTGAACAGTTCCCATCCCCACAGAGCTGCAAGGGAGGCTTCCAACACCTTTGTTAGGCAAATAAACATATAAATAATGACAGTGAATCAGTCCGCTGTCAGAACAATTAAGAGCCCCAAGCATTATCTCTCCTCTCTAAATGGGATTTTATTACTTAACAAACAACACTCATATTAAGTCCAAATTCTGCATGAAGCAGGTCTCATATCTGGCCACAGAGCTGCAAATAGTTACCATAGGGAAAAATACTTTTAAGGAAACAATAAATACAAAAGGTTCCATGTGAAACATCACATTTTCTAAAGCAGAAGACTAAAGGCAACACAAAGAACAAACACAGGCTCTCCCTCATCTGGAGGAGAAAAGAGGAAGCCTTCAAATTATGGAATGGAGGAGGTCAGTATCAGGAATAAGGAATAACTAGAAACTTCTGCCAACGCCCGTGAGCAACAGCCCAGTGGATAGGTGACCACACCAAGAGACACACCTGAGCACTCTACAGCTGTGACAGACACTTATTTCACCCAAAGGAGCCCACTCATCTCTCATGCTGCCATACCTCTTCTTTGGTGGTGGCTCTTCCTCCTCAGATTCTTCCTCTTCAGATTCTTCTTCCTCAGATTCCTCCTCTTCTTCCTCATCAGATTCCTCGGAATCCTCATCCTGCTGCTTCTCTGGATAGAGCACATCTGGGCTACAAGAGGGGTCTGGTCAGAGCGCAATTTGCTTCTCAGGATACAACTGCAGGGTAGGCAAGCCCTGGGTAACCCTGGCTCTCCTCTGGCACTGCAGCTTCCCCCTAAGGTTACAGCTTCAGCCTAATCCAGAAATGCCCCCAGTAATCCTGTGACTGCTGCTGTCTCAAATCAAGGTTATTTAGTTTCTGCAATGGCAGAAACATGACAGCCTGGGAATGCAGCAGCCCTAAGCTCTCCCTTCCCCATTTCCATCCTTCGTTGCTCCTTCCACGCAAACCCAGGGAGAGAAACAACAAAGAGGAAGGATCAGACTCCAGCAGCTAAGCGTGGCTGAAGCTCTGGGGACTTATGTGTGCAATAAAGGGAGCTGGGGAGCAGGCCCTTCAAATGACTGTGCTGCCATTTGGCTCTTCCTGGGACACCAAGGCCTCATCCCTGGCCTCCACACGGCCCAGCACAATATCAGCCCACAGCAGGAGAAGAAAGGCTGGTTTAGACTCAGAGTAGCTAATCTAGGTCATCCTCCCTCCTCCCCCCTCTCCTCCCTTAAGGAAGAAACAGCTGGGTCCTGCTCCTTAGGAGCATCCTGGCATGGAGAACCCACTCCATTCCCTGCTCAGGTGAATTGGTTTTAGCACAGAACACTTAAATAGCCCAGCCTGCAACAAAAGCAGCACAACAGACTACCTGAGAATACTGAGCCCAGTATTTCTACTGCCCTTAAAAGCTTCCCTTGGTAATGAAGTCAGCTTTCTGTTCACCCAAGTAATGCCATTATCCAGAGCATGGGTGACAATGTGGCACTTCACCAGTGATTAAACCCTCCATAACCTCCCTGTAAATAGGAGGTTGGCTCATGAACTTCAGCTCTGCTACCTGAGCTGTGCAAAACTCCTGAACATCATTTTACAGACAAGGTCTTTACCTGGGATAATAAGGGAAGCAAAGCTGAAAGGTTCCACTGAAGCCCTTCCCAGAGATTTGCTCCATCCAGCCATTTTTCTCACATTTCTGCAGAGTTCTCTTCAGTAGATGCACTGTGAAAAAGAAATCAGAGGAAAGTGGTGTTACTATCTTTATCCTCTTGTCTGATCTTACTGCTCTCTGCTATGACCTCTGAAATGGGAGCTGGACTCGGGATGGGAAATCCTCTCAGTCAATTTTCAAGCAAGATACAAGACATTGTTCCTGAGCACTTGGCAAGAGTGATTTTAAATTCTCCAAAGGAAGGAGTTGAGAACAGCGCACCTTCCTGACGTGATGATCATGGGATGCTCCTTCATAAATCATTTGACAGCACCACGTAACCACCTCTGTCCAAATTTAACCCAGGTCTCAGACTGTCCTCTAAAGTGTGTTTTAAAACAAGTCTTTTACCCTGGTTTTGATCTCCTCATGTTCTAAATGTTGTATGTGCTGCATCCTTCCTCATACTGTGGTTTGTTTTTTTAAAAGGTAAAATATTTGGTCTAGAAATACAACAAAGAAACTTTTTATTCCAGTCTAGACTTTTGTTCAAGCCATTCCATTGTGTACTGTGTAAAAATTGTAACTCAAACTGTGCAAGTACAGGGATTTTTGTCTCTGGCAAAGGGCTTGGGTTGTTTAGTCAGTTCAGAACCATTTTCAGCTTGGATTAGAGGGGCCATTTACATATTGAGCTCCCAGGGAAAAACAAGGTTCACTCTCAAGCATGTTCCAAAGTTTTTGTAACCACAAGGCTGGTTTTACTCTGGGTGTCAAAGGTCCATAACAGTACATAAAGGGTTTGACTCCAGTCAAGTCCAGTTCTGAGATGAGGCACAAACTGGAGAGGAGAGCAGAGCTCTGGCTCTGTAGTGTGTACCTGCCTGCAGATCCTCCTCTGGTTGCTCTCAGAACAAAACAGAGATCATCACAATTCCTTTTATGTAAGGGAAGGAGAAAGAAAACAACAGATTGCAAACTGAGATTTCCTTATTGGCCTTGCAGGAGTGACAAGCACTGGAGGCTGGCTCAACACAAAGGCCCTAAGGACCAGGGACATTTCCAATGGTCCTGAAAATAAACCATGTGAGGGCTTAGGAAGCCTGGAAGCTCTTTTCTCTGCCCAAAGATTAAGAAGTCACACTCACATCAATTTCTAATTGGCAGAAGGCCTCAGGGCAGCTTCTTCAGCCCTGGAACCTGTGCTGTGTGTCAGTAACCTTGCATCAAACAGCTGTGCTGATGCTGTGCTCCAGCTCCAGGTAAAGACTGTCAGACCAGCAATCTCCTCTCTGCTCTTGAAGAATGGCACCAGCTCAGTGACACCACAGGAACAAACTGATCTATGCTGAGGTCTGAGCGGAGACCGCTGTGAGCTCAGCCTGTGTCAACTGACCTCCAGCACCAACCAACTGCACTGGGGCTCAGCCCAAATAACCCACCAGAAGATCTGCTTGAAAGTCCCTGCTCAAACAAAAGTCAAACCAGACATTCGTGTCCCTCCTGGGAACAAAGATGTGCCAAATCTCCCTTCCAAATAAAATACAATTGGCTTTCCTCCTTATTTGCTTGACCTTTTAAAAATCAGATGCAAAGTAGGGCCTCAAACAAATCAGTAAGAGGGGTGCTCAGTGATTTTTTTTAAAAAAGTTAAACTACACGAATTCTCTAAATAAAAAGCAATTAGGAACTGCATTAATGCCAAGCTGTCCCTTTCAAAGCAGAGACAGATGAAATCAACTTGGTGATTTAAGAATAATAAAGTACTTAAATACTACTCCCCCTTCCTGGCTATAGACAAGAGAATTGTGTATTCTGTCTCAGGAACTGGCCTTTGTACGGTTTGAATAGGAATGATGGAAATTAAAACCACAGAGAATCTCTGCAGCACAAAGAGCTGAGCAGCTGCAGCTCCCTGCAAGCTCAACAGAGCAGTTTAAAGGTGCTGCAAAGGCACATCTGCAGCTGCAGGACACTCTCAGCATGCAGAATAGAAGCAGTACAGGGATCAGGACTTTACCCTGGAAGTTGGAGTTGGTCCCTGGGTAATTTTCCAGGATATACTTCTTCAGGGCTGTGGTGGAGCAGGTCTTCGGTTCGTTCATGGCCGCAATAGCAGACAGGATGGCATCCTCCATCAGAGTCCCACCCAGCAGGGGCTTCTCCCCTGATTTCTTCAGCTGTTTTCCAAGGAGGAAGAGAAAAGCATCAAGACAAAATTCTCCCAAACCAGGTCAGGACAAGCTCCTCTGCACCAGGTGGGTCGGCGCTCCTGCATTAGCACAGATACATTTAATATTAAAACACTGCACAGGGAACGCTCTCTCCCAGCTGTAGGTGGGAGGACAGGCCTAGTCAGTCAGATGGCCTGGGGGGCTTTATCAGCAACACCTCACCCCAGCCCCCAAATACACTGCAAGGATGTGGCAGTCTAAGGGACTAATGCTCAGAGGAGGAAAGAAAGCAAAATAAATCACATCTTCCTCCATCCCACGGACCAAATGTACCCAAGAGACTTCTGTGGCACACACATGAGTAAAAGATGTCACAGGCATCTGGGGTACCTGCTGCACTTCCAGTGAGGGATGGAAAGGAAAGCTTACCCCACCAGCTCCCTACTGTGCTGGTGAGTCAGAGCTGAGCAGTGCGTGCAGCATGCTCCACAAGGGAACAGAGGTCTGCTCCTGAAATGGAGACCAAGAGGAGAACAAGAGTCCTACTGCTTCACAGCTAGACAAGCACTGAGCATTGCCAAGCTGCTGAAGAAAGGGCTCCCCAGAGAAACCAGGGGACAGGCACAGTAACTGACATCCAAGGCTTGTGGTCAACAAAGATGAACCCAGTCTCTGACCTGGAATGTCCCAGATGCTCCCTTCCCTGTGATCTGCTCTAACTGGCCCTTCTCTACAGCTCTCTGCAGTGCGTTCTTCAGCAGCTGGGGTCTGAAACACAGGAGGAGAAAGCTTTACTGACACACTGACAGCTCCAAAAACAAACAGAGAAACAGCGCTTTGCAGCATGTGAGCAGAGCAGCACTTAGAGTGTCTGCCTACACGCAGACACTTTAAATGGAGACCTGTCAGCGAGGCTCATTGCCTGGGCAGAACACAGCACCACGCTGAGAGCTGAGTGCTGGTGCAGGCTTGGTGTCACAGCACTGCTGGCAGCTCTGGGCATGTGGCCCTGGCAAGGATCCACTCACCTTGAGCAGCACATTTGGACGTGGTGGGCACTCAGCTCACAGGCAAACAAGGGGCTGACAAAACCCTGTTAGAGGTGATACACAGGGTTTTCCTGGTTTTGCTTCCCAAGCCTCAATTTGCTCTGTACATGTCAGCTTAAAGATTAGTGTACGTATGTGCTGGCTAAAGCATCCAGATCCAAGGGAGATGAGACCCCGAGGAGAGGCCTTCATATCCAGGCAATAAAGGGATGTGGGTGTGTTAAGGTGTGCAGACCAGCGCTGCTGGTGGTGTCAGGAACAAAGATGGGATGCGGAGGGATGCAGGAAAAGGCACAGCTTTTCCTCAAGCTTTCCCACAGGCCCTGCAACTCGGAGCAGCACATGGCTTAAATACCAGACTAAATCATCATGAAGCAAGATAGAACCACAGGAGGGCCGAGTTTCCCCAATCCTCTGCTTGCTAAAGCAACTCCAGCACTCACCTTATATCTACTTTGAGTTTGGGGTAATACTGAGACACGTATTTCTTGATCAGGCTGTAAGAAGCTTCCTTGGGCTCACACAGGCGGGTGAAGGCCAGTGGCAGGACATCCTCCAGCTTCACCTGCTGCTCTGTGCTCTGAGCCGAAGTGCTTTTCTGAAATACACAGACTTTTATGCATCAGCAGGGCCTAAAACTCCGTGTTTTTGAACCAGCAACACACATCTGGGGATAAGTGCTCCTGGCTGCTGAGCTGGAAACTCAGGTGCTGTAAGGCAGCTCTTTAACAACTTAAAATGTTTTGCAGCTTAAGAGATACACAGCAAATCTGGCTGAATTTTCATTGGAGTTTTAGGAAAACTTTACAAATACAAATTGCTGAGTATCTAACATCTGTATCTTTAATTATTTCCTTCCTCTTGCCTTAGACATTTTTCTCCGGCACCCTTCAATGAGACAGGAGAAAAATCATTCCATTCTGAATTTTCCTCCACTCCTTTTGTTATTATGAGAGGGGACAATTAGGGAAAAATGGTCTGTTCTTTATACACAAAATGTGCTGAAGTTCAGTGATTTGGTGCTGAACAGCAGCTCTGCAAACAGTGCAATGGGTGAGGGAGCTGCTCCTCTGCCAGCCGAATTCATCCAGAACATTTGTTTTGCTGCAACTCAGAGAAAGTAACTGGGAACAAGGACACCCATACACTGCAGAGAGAGGTGATGTGTCAGCAGGTATCAGCTGCCTTGCTCACACTCCTTGTGGAGCCAGTGAGCTCTGTTTAAAAAGTTCCACTGCAATTAGTTTCCTCCAGGGCCCTACACCAAGTGTGTGAACATTTCCTTCAGTTTTAGGGCTTTTGGTCTCTCCAGAGGGCAAGAGATGACCACCAAGGTGTTATCTGTCTAACTTCACCTGTCTAATCCCAAGGGATTGGCAATTCCAGCTAAACATTTTGTAACTGAATGTGTTTCACACACTCAGCACATCATGTAATGGAGATCAGCAGTGCTGGAACCACAGCTAACTGTGAAGTTCAGAAAATCATCCTCTTCATATTAATCCCCAGCAACACCCAACATCAGCAGCTTTCTTCCAGAAGCCTAAGGATATTTTAGTCTTCCTCCCTCTATCCTCACAGCTGATGGGAAAACATTCCCCTCAGTCCTAAAGACTGGAGTCTTCCCTTTATCCACACAACAGATAAAACACACAAAGCCAAACACACACAGTAGCATAAAACTCTCTTCCAGTACCTGAGAGGCACCTCTCTCTGCCCAGTAAAGACAGAGGAAGAGTTTCATGGTTATTGAGTTTTCTGCCTCTGAACCAAAGCCTACAGGGTTAATGTAAACATTTTAAAACTGAGATTTTGATCATTTGACTTGGGTTTAATTCCTCATAGTTGCTTTCTGATTCTGATGCTAGTGGGATGGGTGTTTTAATTGCTGTACCTGGGGAGAAAAAGCACAGCAAGGAGGAGAACACTGGGTAAGGTACATGCTTCAGTGCAATACATTTCAGAGTGTTGTTTAAAATGATCCATCTTACCTTTCTGTCTCTGGCTTTTGGGACAGTTTTTCCTGCATTAGACACCACCACAAAGCTCCCAGAAGCTCCCTTTCCTTTCACCTGGTTCAAGAGAAAGTCCACTTCAGTCCTTAACAGAGTAACTCAGAATACTAACAGCCTGAGACAGACTCACTGACAACACGGTGCAGATTTTGAATGCACTGTCACCCTGCAGGGTTTTTATGGCAGAGGCCTGATCTGAACCCTCTGAAACTTCAGTAAGATCAGAAACTGCTGCCAGACATTGGGACATACTCTGCTGTCCTGACCAGGAGATCCTGACAGATAACACAGGCATAAATTAAACACACTGCTGCAGAAGTGAAGTGACACTGCTGGACTCACGTGCTGCTGCAGTGCTGTGTGACACAGCACCCAGAAATGGCCAGGAATTGCACAAAAACCAATGGTGACTGACATAACAGTGCTGAAATCCTGCCAGTGTCCAGCAAAGCAGAGACAGAAGCTGATGAACCTCATGAGGGAGAACATGCTCATTCCACAGACCTTCTAATGGAGTTAAGAAAATCCTATGCAGTTCCCAGAACCATGGTTTTGGCTGGAAGGGATCTTAAATATCACCCAGTTCTAGCCCTGCCATGGGCAGGGACACCTTCCACTATCCCAGGGTGCTCCCAGCCCCGCCCAACCTGGTCTTGAACATTGCCAGGGATGAGGCAGCCACATCTTCTCTGGGGAGCCTGTGCCAGGGCCTCCCCACCCTCACAGGGAAGGATTGTTTTTCTAATATCCCATCTAACCCTGTTCTCTGCCACCCTGAAGCCATTCCCCCTTGTCCTGTCCTTCCAGGTCCTTGGAAATAGTCCCTCTTCATCAATGCCACCTCCAGTGCTGCTCCACAAAGCAGCTCTTACCTGCCTAATGATTCCCCTCTCCAGCTCCCTTTTCAGTGCTTGCTTCAGGAGGTATCCCCTCCTCTCCAGCTCCAGGGAAGGGTATTTGTGGATGATGTATTTCCGTATTGCAACGACCGAGGCGCCGCTCTTCTGAAAGCAGGCCTGAAACAGAAACAAAACATTAGAAACCACCTACACTGGAATTACCCTGAGTGGGGTGGAAGAACAGAGACTGGACTAATGCACACAGGCCACCACAGCATGCCAGGGCTGGCCTTTACCCCATTGTGAATCAAGTGTAACACATGACTAACAAAATACTTAACTTTCCCCTCCTGAGTAGCTGAAAAGCAACACAAACAACACAAAAGCAGCACAGAGCGCACATATCTACTACTCCCCTGCTCTGAAGCACTCACATGGAATGGCTTAAAATACAAAATAGTCACCTTTCGGCAACACTGCACAACTGATTTATTAGCATTTTATTAATGCCAGATAGAATAATCATTAAGTCAGAACAACCTGACAATTATTTTTTTTAAGAAGATGGAGAATTGACATCAGTAAACCAGCAAAACCTAAGGTGAAGCTCATCTTTTGAAGAGAGACAGAAAGGTCATCTTGTAATTAAGGCTGGTGGAGTCCTCTGAAGGGAGCAACCAAGCCTTGAGGGGAGAGCAGCAGCACAGCTACAACAGCAGAGATCTCCTCTTACAATCAGGAGGGATAAAATAAACCAAGACCACTCTGGAATGCAGGTTTACAGTACCTCCATCTGTCATGAGTTAGAGTAAGTTAATGCTAAAAGAAAGCACATGTATCAAATAGATGGATAAATCCAGGTAAATGAAGTTAAATGTGGCTAGGAGGCACAGCAAACAAAATTAGGACAGCAATCAACCAGGTTATGCTATCCTAGCTGTTCCTCATAATCTAATTAGGGAAGAAAACAAATTCTAAACAAAGAAATCAGCTACAGGGCCTCTCATCATCCTCACAGACTCACATGTCAGCTCCATGGGCTTCCAGGCACAAGCACACCCATCTTACACACTCTTAGCTTCCTGCTAACACACAGCACTGTCACCTGCACCTCAGCAAGCTGACATTGTGTGGTTTAGGACATAAATTGAATAAACCCCACATCTGTGTCCTGCTTACCTTGATGGCCTCAGTCAAAATCGCATCCATTTTGGGCCGGGAGGTGGCTGCCATCTGAGTCTGCTTCTGTGCCCGAGCCAGCTGGCTGGCAGAGAGCGTGGCCCACGCAGGGATGGTCTTCTTCACCTTCTTCTCCTTCTCCTTAGACTGATCCTTCTCCCTTAGGGAAAATGCAGAGCAATGTTAAGACAACAGGCACTAAAACAAGCCAACAAACGACAAGAATAAAAAAAAAAAAAAAAGCCCAGAACATCTGACATTATTTAAATTAACATAACTTAAGGACTATTTTTGATGTTTCTATTAGTAAAAAAGAGATCTTGTGTTGCTATTCAGCCTCACATGTTTGAGAACAGCAGCTCCACGTGATCAGTAGCTTCTTCCTTAGAAGTATCTTAAGGAGAGGCACCTTAAGGCACTCATTTTCCTTTTCTCTCTCACTATCTTTTCTCTCTGTGAAGCCTGGGTTCCTTCAGAATCCTATCCAAATCCCTGAATTCAGTGCCAAGTAAGCCTTACTCCTTTTTGGTTTCTTCTGAGGACTTTGTTTCCTCCTTCCCTTCATTCTCAGGTTCCTTTGGCTGTTCTGCTTCACTGGATGCAGCAGGCAGGGCTTCAGTCTCTTGCTCCTCTCCAACAGAGGCAGATTCCTCAGAGGTGACTTCTGCATCTAGAAAATGTGAAAAAGCATCAAGTTACTATCCAAAACCAGCTTTTATTCTCTAGGAAGGTAGAGGGGAAAAAAGCCAGACTTAAGAACACACCCCACTAATTATTTCCCACCAATTTGTTTTCACTAACTTAAATGTGTTATTTAAAAGCAATTTAAAAAGTGAAGAAAAGTATTTAAAAGAGCTTGAATAAAGGTGCAATCAGCCCTTAAATGCCAGAATAACTGCAAACAACATCATGCAACATTTTCACAATTAACCAGGTCCAACAGTGTTCTCCTCTTAACTCCACAAGTTCCTGTTGCAGACAGGCCTGGGATTCTAAGAAGTAGCTTTGCTCATGACCCAGTTGTTTTCAAGCACAAAAGCACCTGAAGGATCATTACAATTCCATCACATTTTCCCAGACTTGGCAAAGCTTTAGGTGGCCCGTGCATTGGCAGGAGCACTTGTATATCAGAAGGATCAAATCCAGTCAGAAATCAACTTACCAAGGAAATAAAAAAATACATAAACGTATATTTAGCTGAGAACAGGCCTCAGAGACTGGGCTGCCTACCAGATAAAATGCATATAAACTGAAATGCCACACTCTTTGGATAAAGAACTGCCCACCAACACTGCTCTGTGCAGCTTAAGCATTTCTGATACATTCCTGTGCAGTTTTCCCACGGAGGCATTTAAAATACACAGTGAATTAATAGGCAGTTTTGTAGGTAGTTTTTTTATTTGTGACACCAAAGAGGACAAAGTCAGTGAAACTAAGTGACTGTAGTAGTGAAATGACACATTCTGAGGCCAAGCTGCTAAGTCCAGCCAGTTAATATCAGCCTAGATTACATGACATGTTGTGGTATAGAAAAAAAAATTTGAATACTCTGCTTTTCCATTCATTAAATCCACCTTTTGATCTCAAGTCATCTTTCTGACACTACTGAAACTTCATAATTTCTTTACCCTAAAGGATGTGCAAACTTAAAAGGGACCATATTTAGCCATATTTGCATGTCTGGAGTGACACAGGGTATAAAAGACAAAACAAATGGGTTTAGACTAAAAACAGTGTCTGCAAAACAGCAATCCTGGAAAAGTCTGTGACAGGGAGCCAAACATTAATGATATTTTCATCCTGGCTGTAGGGTTTTCCAGGAGTTTCAGAGCTGGCCTATGTTTGGACACAGACTGATCCCCTCTGGAACTATGACTGTACCTGCTTTGAGCTCTTCCCCTTCAGCAGGTTTGCTTTTGGGGGGAGTTTCCCGGGAAGAAGCATTCACCGAGCGGCGGATTGGCATTGTGTCGTCTTCCACTTTCTGCAAAAAGCATGTGAAAATCAGCACAGATGCTGGAAAGAATCTGAAAGTTTTGAAATGGGAATAAAGTAAATCAAAGCAGCATAGGTAGAGATATTCTGGTTTGGATTTTTTAGGATGTTAAAAGACAGTAGCCCTCAAACCAGCTTCTTCAAAGCATACTAGGAGAGGATAGTTCCACATTTTACGGTTATAAAAGAAATAATTTCAATTCCAAATTAAACGAGATGAGCATTTGAGAATTTTGGCTGACACATCATCTCAGGGAAAGCAGAGAAGGGGAAGCAGAGTTGGTTAGACTCCCAGTCAAGTTTCCTAGAAGCAGGGGAGAAATAGTACTGAGTAACCTTGAGCAGGACTGGAAGCCAAGGACTGATCCAAGGGCAAGCTTGGAGAAAGGGCCAGCCCCTACCTCACTTAACTTGTCCGTGGGGATCAGCTGAGCTCCCGTTAAGAGTGGAAGCGCCTTATGATGCACGGGTTCAGCTTCAGACAGATCAGTCGACATTTAAATTAATTTCTAGCCCCAAGTGCAGGTAACTGTGGAGCCCCAGGTTTTAACCCCAAGGACTTTTTCCTAATGGTTTTCACAGTGCAGTGAGGAGTCAACCTAAAGTACAGAAAAGATGTGGTGTGAAAATTAACAAAACAAAAACATCTACGTCCACGTATCTATCAAATTAAGGATTAAAAAAGAAAAGGATAAATGACTTACAGCTCATGACTAAGACAACTGACAAGCAACACTTGCATTCAACAAAGGTGCTAAAACATGTATGCAAACTGGAGAGCTATGGGGGGAGCAGAAATGGGAAAGGTGCAAGCCAGACCTGCTCCATTAGAAGATGGCTGATGGCTGAAAGATAAAAAGGCTCTAAGTTAAGGGCCAAGCATTAATGAGAAGCAGCCATTGAATTGTGCCCTGAGTGAGGGAACTGGTCACTCAAGACTTTGGGTAAAAGCAGGAGCTGGCACACAGAGCTAAAGAACGACACCATTACATCTGTCAGGCAGAAGATACAAGCACTGAGAACCCAAGCCATGCCCCTCCCCAACTAAACCCCATGCAATTTAAAGAAATGAAGGAATCTTTTGACCAAAAAAAATTACACTCAGAAGAGCAGTCTCCATGCCTTCTACCAGAAAACATGAGTTTGCCAAAGCTCTGCTCCAAACACATGCACTGTCATGGATAACAAATGGGTTTAAGCTTAGTTGAACCCTCATCAAGTCTCACCCCCTACCACTATTATGCTTTTACAGCCTTTCTTAGCTGCTGCCCATCTGCCTGCACTGGCTTCTCCTAAGGAGAGGGGCTCCACTAATTCCACCACAAGACCAGGATTCATTGGCTCATTCACTTCCTCTCAGCATCCCCTTTAAAAATCTCAGAAGCAAAGCCTCACCTGCAGCAAACCACAGCTGCACCTGTCCCAGCTGCACCCTCAGATCAAGCTCCAGCCTGCCCTCCTCCCTCCCTGACACAGAAACAGCCAAATGCCCCATTTTCACCTACTCTGGGTGTCTCCTCTTGCTCAGAAGATAAGCACTTACCACAGACTTTCTCTTTCCATAGGTATTTCTCCAGCCTGGGGCTTTTTCTCTTGAAAGGACCCAGTCTCAGTCCCAGCCCTACTTTCAAGCTTCCAGCACAGTTTCAGCACTGCTCTCCCCATTGCACGGGTGGATGCTCTGTACTACACCAACATCACTTCTTGCCCAAAAATATAGTCCTATTCTTACTCAGCAGTGGGGATTCCTAAGCAGTCAGAGGCACTTCTGACAGAAACTGAACAGCCACTCTGAAAACCCACGGGGAACTGGTTGTCCTGCCTCAGCACCAGGGAAAGCAAAGCCCAGGATGTTTTCTTCTGAGGCAAAACAGAAAGACCAAAACACATCACATGCCAAAATAAAACAAAAAAATGAGATGAATGAAGCTTTCTTGTGAAATGTCAGGATGTGAAAATACACACTAATTGCCAACTAGAATATACAGAGTATAGCACAGCACTTAAAAAAAAAAAATTGGCCTGTTTTAAGGGATCAACCTTCCTCAAGTGTGGAAAGTGAAAGGAAAAAAAAAAAAAAGACAATTTTCACCAGGGTTCAGCTCAATATCCAGTGTTTTTTCTAGCAAGCAGAGTCCAAAGCCCTTTAAGAAAATGCCAGAATTTTGAAGTGAGTCCTAAAATAACCAACTACAGATTTCCCCACAGGGAAATCAGTTGGGGGCTACAAAAGACACATACCCTGGGATTAAACACACACACAAGCCACACTGTGGCTGACATGGTCCTGGGGTTTAATTATTTTTGAACTGTGTAACCTGCATGACACATGCATGAAAACAGTACTCTCAACTTCGACTTTAAATTTCCCAAATTCTGGAAATCCTTTTGTTTAGATCGGTGTACAAAGCACTGAAGTCTTTTTCCTCTCAAGAGTACAGCTTAACACAGCACAATCCTCACTTCTGTGCCTACAACACACACAAACAAGCCCGAATCCAGAAGACATTGAGGCTCGTTGATTCCCTCTGCATTCCCAGGCAGAGATCATCTCCTGCTCAAAAGGCCCAGAGAATCAAAGGGGCAGGAGGACAATCTCCTCCTCAGTTTGGTGCTGGATCTGTGCAAAGCACTGACCTCCAGGGGCAAGGTCAGAAGCCCCACCTCGTGAGAGCATCCCTGCAGGGACTGTGCCTGCCCAGCCCATTTCTTTCCACAGGGGCATCGAAAGTGGTTTTCTGCACTGAGTGTGAAACACAAACACAAACAGGCCTGAATTCAGTTCCTCAAAAAGACAAAGCACAAAAAGGGAAAGTTTTGCAATCACAATGCAAAAAACCTCATTCCCCTCTCCAAATAAAACAGATGCATGTAAAGGAGAAGTCAAGTCACCCAAAGCAACTGCTACCTGGACACGCCATTTCAAAAGACAGCTTGAAATAGGAACCACAGCTACAATCACAACCATTACTCAATAAAAAAAATGAAAATAACAACAGTGTTTTGCATTTACACAAACACCAAACAAACATTGTGCCTTGAAAGTGGGGAGAGGCCATCAGCTGAGGATGCAGTTTTCAAGGTGATTGTTAGGTGATTTTAATGATCAACTGTCAAGAAAAATATAATCACAATCAGCAGTGAAAACACCACCAGGACACCAATCTTCACCCAAGTACAGAAAGCCACTCCTCACAGAGTTACACCCCTTTTTCTACAGGAACACTGCAGGTTTACAGGCTCCCAGACTATCATGAACTAGTTATTCCAAGGCAGGTAATCCAGCAAGGAGCTGATGAGCAATAACCACCCCCTCTAAACTCCTGGATTTCTAGAGCAGCAGCAATGTCTCTGCTCTCCCAGCTCAGGGAGTAGCTGCTAATGGAAGATCCAAATGTACACAAAGTTTTTCAGGAACTGCTCTGAACCACCTATAGCAATTTCCTCCTGGTCTATCACATCATCAGGAATAAATAAAAGGAGGCTTCAGGTGAGACACATATTGGTTAATATTTCCAAAGTGTGAAGTCCCTCCAATGTAAGATACACAAGAATGTTAAAAAAAACTCCATTTGGCTGAGTTCTTGAATTTCTGCTGGCTGTAAGATTTTTCCACTTATCTCAGCATTCAATCTCCTTTGAGAGAAAATGCTTCAGGATAAACTAGGTTTTGAATGTGGCAATCCAAGTGTCAGGCTGGCAAAAACTCCAACTCACAGGGACTCAGGGAAGGGTGAGGAGGCTGAAAACAAATATGTAATGGAAAAATGAGGAAGTGTATCCAATCCTGGGCCAGTGGGGTGTCCCCTTACTGTCACAGGACACCTACAGGTGATTGATGTACTGAGATGTAACTGGGTACAAGGCACACAACATCAGCCTAGAAATTAGGTCAAAAAGGGCTAAAAAAAGACTTTATGCACTTGGAGGTTAGAAGGCAGGTTGTCAAGGGGTACCAATCCAACAACCTGGCAAGTGATGCAAACAAGAACAGCTGTTTGTTATCAGAAAACCTTAGAAAGCAAAGCAAAACAGTAAAACTGGGTTTAAAAAACAGTCTATTGATTATTGACAATTATTTACTACTCTATAATGCACAAGAGTATTTAAATGACTTGGAAACTCCAGCAAAAAGCACAGGACATGTTAATACTTCTGCAAATCCGAATCAAACGTGCCAAAACTCATCACCTTCTAGATTACCAGCTGCACTACTCTTTCAAGGCTTTGTCCCCCTGAAATCCTCAAAGCTGGTCCCTAAAACCCAGCCCAGGTAGCAGATACTTTGTCAAACTCTCAGCATCTACATGGTCCCAGTGTATCATCCAGAGACCTCTTGGATACACACGTGTCAGGAGTTCTCAGCTGGTGCTGTCACTGCAGGGCACTGAGCTGCTCCAGCACTTTGCCTTTGGCTTTTCCAGCTCAGGGACCTGCCTATGGTCTTGGCTAAGTGAGCACTTCGTCATTTAAACCAGCCCAAAGTCCTGCAGATTAATAAAATGTTACTGAATAAAGAATACAAAGTTAGTTCCAACTTCTGATCCTTATTTGTCAACCCACCTGGAAACCCCCTTGCATGTGGCTGAGCATAGCTGGCATTCCCACCCCTCCTGCTGCATCCAAGAAGTTTTGTCAGGATCCTTAGGACCACCATTTCCCAGAAGGTGTCCCAGCTCCCTGGAATTTCCCTGATTCAGCTCCAAGGTCTGCATTTGCAGCTCTCCAGGCTACCTGAGCCCTGCACAGTGCAGGCAGCTTGTTTCAAAGAACCAGGAAGAGCAGTGCAGAACACACCCATCGGAGAGCTCCCCCCTGCCAGGCAGCACATTCCTCAGCCTGTCTGCCTCACAGCGTCCATTTCCATCCACTCCTTCCCTGCATGGGTTATGGGGCAACAGCAAACCCCATCAACTTTGGGGTTCAGGGGAGCACAGCAAAAATCCTTCCCACTTCTAGCATCCAACTGCAGGAATTTCTTTACTCAGACACCCAAAGGAGGGGGGGGGTTTAAGCCTAAAGATATATTTTCTTTTGAAAACATTTTAATCCAGCATTGAATTTCAGCTTCTAACTCCAAATGCCACGAATGCAACCCAGCTTACACCTTGCCTGTCCTGATTTTTACAGAGCACAGCAAAAATGAAACCCTGCCCTTCTGCGCACACAGATGCTGCTTTCACTGAAAAAAATAAAAAATTAAAAAAAAAAAAAAGGCACATTACTAGAGTGAGACTGATGCTCCCACCCAGGGCTGAGCTCAGCACTTGTCTCTGTTAGGGAGACACCAGTAACCCCAAGCCAGCCCAATCCCCACATCTGCTTATTAAATCAGAAGTAACCACATATTCCTCACCTCCACTGTTCTCCACAAAAAGAACACCAGCTCAACAGAAAACCACTACAGGTTTCTGACTCTCTCTCCATCAATCTCTGACCTGCACAGAAGGCAGTAAGAACAGATTGTTTCCATTGCCTGGATTATTTTCCATTCCTACACACAGGAGTTTTTCCTCATGTCCCCAAACAGCCACAGTCAGCGAGCAACTTAAATCACACCACCATCACACCTAAACTTCACAGAAACTTTAGCCAAGGGATTAATATGAAGCAGAATTTCTGCCTGCACGGCTGTTTCAAAAAATAATTCATCTCCACACTGATGCTCAGGATCATGATGGTGACTAGCTCCAAGGAACAACAGTTTTGAGCCATTTTTGGCTAGAATGGCCCTTGATCCAAATTCTGCACACTCAGTGCCACATGGCCACTGAGGGATGAGAGCACCCCCACTGGAGTGCACAGGGTTCAGCTGTGAGTTTGAAACAAGGTCAGGTCACAAAGTTCAAACAACTCCAACATGAAAATCCTCTGCTGAAAGTTTTCATAGCCTCGGATAAAATACCTTAATTCAGGATCCAGCTTCATTAATTTTGACAAACTGCTGAGACCTGAATGAAAATTTAGGCTGCAAGTGTTACATACCAAGGTTTGAACCTGTTATAGGCCATCCCCTCCCTGCCTAGATAGATCAAATTTAAAACCACTGTATAAACCCTCCTCCCAACTATTATTTATTCAGCTATCATTTAATATTCTACAGACAAAACTAGACATGATAAAAGCCATTATTTCATTGCAATCTGTAAGAAATCTACCCACGTCTCCCATTATAGTCCATCAATGTATCACTTTTATTCCCTCTCACAGAAGTCTAAATCCTCAGAGGACCCCAGGTCACTTGTAACAAAACACTCCCCAAGGATTTACATGTCACTTTCTGCTGAAAGGGAAAAAAACGTAGGAAAAGATATTCTGAAGACAAAAACAATTCTGCCTGAGGAATGTGCATGATGACTTGGGATCATTAAATAGCAAGCTCACACAGATAAATGAGAGCAAGCTTCAAAAGTCACTTTTTTCAAGTTATTTATAGGTATAAATAGGTAATATTGCAATAACATTAGCTAATTAGCTAATAGAGGTATATTTCAAGGTTTTTCCCCCCAACAGGAGTTATGTGGGATTTGTTTGTTTTGGTTTTTTTTTGTTTTTCCTCTCTACTCATTCCTGCTTTCCAAGGATCTCCCACTCTATCCAACAATTTTTTTGAAGTCTCACCTGAGGAAGGTCTGGGCTCTCCTGCCCAGCGCATCAAAACACCTGAACTGAAATCACCTCTCACTGCTCTCATGGAGGAGGGAGGCTGTTACCAAACAAAAGCACTTCAAAACCTTTCCTGCCTCAATGGGAGCTGCTTGCCAAAGACTGCTGGCCAACTCTTTCTTCAAGATGCTAAAAGTACTATTTATGGTCAAAGCAAACAAAAGTCACCTGCTGGGAGATCAGAGTGCAACACTTACTCAACAGTGAGATTAGAACTCTCCTAAGAGTGAGAAACACCGGAGTACCTGAGAAATACCACAGCTATAAATAAACTGCCCAAACTATCACTCTCTGCTACACTGTATAAAGGAACGAACACACCCACAATCGCACGTTATCCAACTTTTCTTCGGCAGCATAGGCTGGGCAGTTCCCCAGCGATTTGCAGACACCGGGTAGTGGGAAAACAGTTAAAATATACGTGGGAAGGATTTGTTCAGAACAGTGTCCCGGTCTGGAGCTGTACTCAGGTGGCGCAGGTAAGGTGGTGGGGCCCTCGGACCTGGCAAGAGCTACCCCAGAAGCTGCTCCTTCTCTCCCTAAATCTTTGCAATGTTTTACCCAAGAACACCCCGCAGCCCTCTAGAGCGGTAAGAAGGATAGCGATACGGGAACAGAAGCCTGCCTGGGTCAGCTCCGTTCCAGACTGGAATTGAACAGCCTTCTCTATAGGAATCCGTGCACTGCGGGGAGGAGGAGATTAGCATTCCCTAAGCAGGCTGTGAGCACCTGGGCGCTCGGAAGCGCCTTGCAGCCTCACACGTAGGTCTGTATCCACCCGTATCAGCGCCGAGGGGGATTAGGGACCTCTTTCAGGACGCGGACCAGCACCAAGCCAGACTGAGGCTCCCCTCGAGCGGTGGCACTTCTCGGGCGTTGTGGAAGTGAGTCAGTGCAGGCAAAAGCCCCAACAACCGCACAGCCAAGCGGCCGAAGCGCGGGAAGGCCGCGGCGGGAGCCAAGGCGCTCCCTAAGTTTATAAATAGCGATTATTTGTTGTGTCGCGGCCCTGTCAGCCCCTTCCACCGCTGACCTTCCCGGGGGCTCGCCCTGTGTCGGCGGCACGAGGGAGGCGTGCTTGAGCCCCGCGGCTGCTTTGTGAGGGCCCGCCGGGCCCGCCCCCTCAGCCCCGCCGAGCCCCCACCCTCAGCCCCGCCGGCCTTAGAGCTCCGTCCAGCCTGACCGTCCGCTCAGCCTCACCTCAGCGCTGCCAGGCTGGGACCACACCGCCGCCTCCTCAGCCCTGCCAGAACCCTGTGGACGTGTTCGTGTGTCATCTGCTCCAAGTGACCCTGCCTTGGCAGGGTTTTGAACTCGATCTTCTCCAGAGGTCCCTTCCAACCCCAACTCTTCTGTGATTTTGTGTGTACCCGTGAATTCCCGTTCCAGAGCACTCCAGCCTGTATTTCACCTCCCTCTTCTTGCTGTGCCCTCTTCTCACCCTCTGCGGTATCCCCGGTACCCCTTCCCTTTGCCTCAGCCTCTTCACCCCTATCCCTCATCAGCTGTGTAGTTATTGCCTGCCGCAATCACACCAGTCCCAGTGCTGAGGTCTGGCCGCAAGCTGGGAGTTTTCTGTCACAGCACACTCACAAGTTTTCTCACATGTAGGAAGGATCCCCTTCCTGATGATGCTTTGCTCTGTTTCAGGCAGTTTTTACCTGTCCTCCGCTACTCAGGGTGGGGATTATCATGGCAAGGCAGAGCTGAGGTGTGATCCACACTTGTATCTTCACTGCCTCAGTAATCTCAGGGCTGTGCAGATACATTGAGAGGTTAAATACAGAAGCTTTTATTGTGTACCTCTTGCTACACTTTTGCTCCAAGTTTATTTAGCTAGATACATGGATGTTCTTTTTCCTCCCCCCCTTCCTTCAAACCCCACTACTTTACCTAACCTTGAGTTTAAGGTAGAATTCCTCAATTCCCTACCTATGCTTGTTTTCTGTCATAAGCGTGCTTAGAATCACAGAATCATTTAAATTGGAAAAAAAAGTTCAGATCATTGAGCCCAGCCTTTCCCCCAGCACTGCCAAGGCCACCACTAAAACATGTTCTCAAGTGCCACATCCACACATTTTGAACAGCTCCAGGGATGGTGACTCCTAATACACCACAGCAGTTTAATCTGCTATCTCTTGTCTGAGCAGTTTTCTCATTTTTGTTTTCTGAAAATAATCTTTACCCCTCTCCTGCCAGCCTCTCTCCCCATCTGTGTTTTTACAATTTGAAGACCATATGGGCACTTACCCATTTATTTGGGCACTTTTATCCCTGCTGTGATGGGAAACCCCTCTGTGAGCCCATTTAGAAGCATTTACAGCATTCAAAGCACTGCAGACATGTCTTATTTCTGCAGTAATGCCTGTTTCTTGTCCAAGCTTTTCCCAACTCTTTCCCCCTTAGGTGATGACTGCAAGTTTCCTACACCTGAGAATGTCACCTTCTAAAGCAAAGTCTGGCCCTGTTCAGTCTTCTCCACTCCAGATGATCCCTGTGATGTGGAGCTGGAAGCACTCGAGACAGATGGCTCCACATTGCTGAACATTCCTGTCTTGCCTGTGAGTATGAAACAAGCCCTGTGCAATTGCAGAAAAATGTGTTCTTTGGCTTATTTCCCCCTGTGGTGCCTCTCTGTGAGGAGGGGAAGGTAGAGCAGAGGGGAAGAAGAGGGAATGTGCTCCTTTACTACTGTTTTTTAAGACACCAAAAAGGAAAAGATGGAATCTGACCAGCAGCTCTCTCTTTGCCCACTGCAAGCATGTGCCCCAGCACCTCTGTTGGCTGATCCACAGAGCTACAAGCAGAGGAGAAAAGCTGTTGCTGTCTCCTTCTCTGGTTTTTACCTCAAAACCCATCCCAGAGGAGCAGAGCAGACCCTTCTCATTCCTTACAGCCACACTGTGGGATCACAATCTGCTCCACTTTTTGGGCAGGTTTGTGTCACTTGTGTCCCTCTTCCTGTTCCCACTGTGACACACACTGTGTGTGACAGTGACAAGAATGAAGCTGTGGGAACCTCAGACCCAGCATAGGAGGAAGGAACAGGGAAATCCATGGCCAGGGAGTAAGACAGCAGCAGGGAGCTGCTGCTAGAGTTACTTGTGATGGTGTTAAGCACTATCATCCTCACAGACACTTCTAATAAGTGTTAAACACTTTTAGTAAGCACTAAGCACTGTTAATAAGTACTAAGTGTTTTCAATGCCTTTCCTGCCCACAGCTGCCATGGACTAGTAAGATTTCAACTGTTTTTTTCCCTGAAAATCATTCCATTTGATTCTCCTGAGCCTCCCCACAGCTTTGGGCTTTGGCTGTGCCACTTGCTGATCATCCAGACACGCTGCTTGTGCTCCCAAGGAGTCACTGTAAAATTTGCTGGTCCAGGGTTTTACTGTTTCCACCCAGTGTCCAGAGCAATGCCACGTGTTTTCTCCTAGAAACATGGAATCTGTTGTGTTTCTGGTTTAGATACAGTTTTGAATTATTTTTTAAATCTGCCCATGGAAACTCCATTCCAGGAGTTATTTTGCTGGCTTTCTTACCCTACACCAACTCATATTTTCCCCACTTTGCCACATTTTTTATTTAAAGTGAGCACTTTTGAATTTAATAAGCATCCTTCTGTGAGGCTTAACATCTACCTGCCACATGATTATCTTTTTTTATTACTTCTGTTAAACTGTACCCACTGAAATCATCTTCTGCCAATACATTCTTGATCCTGCTGTGTCTCTGTTGCCAAATGCTGTTTCAACATTGACCTGGAGCTCCAAACTTCAGCCCTGAATACATTCAGGCCTTGCCTCTGGTGTTGTCACCCTGTTTTTGTCAATTTTCTGCTTTTCCACTTTTACCTCAGATTTTACATTTCTATTAGGAAGCCTTTCATCCCCTTCCGACTGGCAGTCCACATGGCTCAGGGAGAATTTGAGCCTTTTTTTTTCCATCCCATCCCATCCCATCCCATCCCATCCCATCCCATCCCATCCCATCCCATCCCATCNGTCCAATATTCCCTGAGAAGGTCTTTATCTTCAGATCCCTGAAAATGTATCCAAAGGGGCTGTTTTGATTCTGTGCCCAGCCATGAGGGGATGGTCTCTGCTCTCTTCAGCTTGACCCCATTTATCTGCACAGGGAGTGATGCCAAGCACAATGATCCCATAACCATCACTGAATCAAACATTTAATTCATGTAGGTCTCTCACTTGTTGAGCCACACACAAACTTCCACAGGCTTTCTGCTCACAGCAAAATAGCATTAAACAGGGAGCTGTTACATGATGGTGTTGCCTTTCCTGCAGACACACACATCATTCTTGTCTTTATGCCTGAGCTGCTTTTTAAATTCTTACTTCTACTTTACTTATAAAGAGATTTTTTTCCTTTTGCATGCCCTGTAGAAATAGAGACTGAAATTTTCCACTTTATTGCTGATTCACTTCACCAAAGACATCTCTGATGATCACTAGAACAACTCACAATTCTTTTCCAATTCATCTTTTTTCAGCTGCAGTCTGTCATCCCTGTAGCTTGTTTAATTCTATGCAAAAATAACTCCTTTCCTGCTTTCAACCCCAAAATGCATATTCTCTGCCTCTTCATGGCTTTCAAGATATCACTTTTGATCTCTTTATTTCTTATCAGCTTCCTAATAATTAGTTCTTGATACTTTTCCCAGTGTCACTCTACACCACCTCCCAGCTAATTTCCCTTGCTGCCCCTCTCACACCTACCTCTAAGGTTCTACTTTCTCATCTTTATATTTTCAAACATTTCCCTCTTTCCAAGGGGTATCCCATTCCTCTATGCATTTTCAAACCAAATGACCCATTTTTACACCAGATCTAGCAAGTGAATAAAAATACATTTAAATACACCAAAGGTTGTTTCATTCTGGAGCACGTGTAGAATAGAAACACCACTGGAGCCAAGAGGAATTTGGAGCAGGAAAATGTCATTGACTGAGCAGCCTCCACAGGCTGCTGCTTTTCTAGAAATGCCCTAATTTGAAATAGATCCCAAGTGCTAACGAGGCGGGTGCTGTCATCACTGGAGGACCAGGGGCTGGAAGTTGTGATTCTTTTTCTACACCACCTTTGGCATTACATATTTTAACTTATTTTACCCAAAGCAGGCACATGAAGTGCCACCTCCACTAAGCAAGGAGCAGCTGAAGACCACTAGCTCACCACTAGACACAGGGACAGCTCTCCCAAAGCCACATATCCTCACAGATAAGAGAGCCGGCAGCGAGAATTTCCTTAACTCTGAACCAAACAGTGTTTCAGATGAAAACTGATGAGCTGCACGCAGGGGCCACTCCCCTCACCTGGGCTGTTAAAAACTTGCTGCCAGACCTCCCAGCTGGGATGGTTTTGCAGCCATAAAAGCTCATTTTTGGCTGCCACACGTGCACTGCACTCCCCTGCCATAAGCAGCTTGGGTGGACTCCGGCCTCCACACCATGAGAGCAGTGCCATGCCTGTAAGCCTTGCTAAGAAGACAATTGAACAGGAATTTAAAGCTTTTGTGGTGATGGCTCTTGCTGGAAGAGCTCTAGAGCTGGCTCACTCGTCGCTCTGTGGAAAATCTTGTCAATTGGCTTTTCTTCGAGACACCTCAGCTGCAGCTCAGGCTCCTGCTCAGAACACCCACCTTGTGATGCTGCAGGAGGCCTGGAGAATCAGGTGCATTTTCTTGGAGAACAGGTAAAACATTCAGCTCCTGTTTAACACAGATGAGTGAAATTCCCTGTGTTTATGATCCTGGTGTATGAGAACACCCCAGGTGGGACAGAGCTGTGAGCTGTGTCCATTTCCCTGAATTCGTGCAGTGGTGGTGCTGAGTGCCTGCTCCCTTCATGGGAGTGATTCCCTGCACTCACTCATGAGTGGGAAGTGGGTAGGACCAATGGATTATTCACCTCATGCTGTCTGTAATGTCACAGAGCATTTGCACCAGGTGTTATTTCAGAACAGCTCACCCTGCAATGCTGAAATGACCCATTTCCCTTTGCAGGTGAGACCTGAACATACCAGCTGCCTCTGCAAACATGATTTTTGCAGCTCCTTTCCAGCTGTTTTCCAAAACGCTGTGATAAACCACTTCTAACAGGGCTCTGCTCCACACTCACTAATGCTTTGTACCCTGGGACCTTAGTAAAACTCTGCCTTATGATAACATCTGCCATTAATTCTGGCAGAGGGCTGCAACAGGACAGCAAAGAGCTTCACCACTCTCTCCCCTCACTCAGTAACAACAAGATTTCCTAACCAACAGCATCTATTGCCTGCCCCACGCCTACTCCCCTCTTTCCTATTTGTAGCCACAGCATATCCATCCCTGCAGCTGGGCCAGCAACTTGGACAGATTCTCTCAGGGAAAGGACTGAATGGAGTGGGAGTTGGTTTTATTCCTGTTGCCATTTCAGCACAATTTAGCAGCTGGAATAAGAGAGAGAAGCTGGTGCCACATGGTGCCAAGCTTTCCACAGTCAGCATCCCTACAGCAGCATTTAAAGAAGCAGGAGTTATTTCAGCAAACAGATCCATAATATTTCACCAAAGGTGGCAAATGGAGCCCCTTGAAAAATACAAGGGTGGACAACCTGAGGTTTCCTTGGATATTGCCATTTAGCCAGGCTGCTGAAAGCTGAGTTAATCAATCTCTTGCTGTTGTTCTTTGCCCATCACTGGTTTTCCTCCAACGGCTCCTTGCAGGTTGTCTATCCAAAGAAAGCCAAGCAGGATCCTCTGGGCTGAAGCCTCCTGGTCCCCAGGCTCCACCCTCCAGTTGTGGCAGGTTGCACGTGGCCCCAGGCACAGCAAACCTGGAGTTTCTGTCAGCATGTGGGGCCTTGTGCAAACCTCGGGGCTGGAATCTCATGAAAAGCCAATTGTGCATGAAGAGCTCAGGCTCCTGCTGATGCTGTTTGGCTTCAGATACTGCTCAGCTGGCAGCTTCCAGGCCAACACCTTCCAAAGAGCAGAAAGGCCCAGCTCCAGTTCCCAGCCTGACTGGGAGAAGCAGGAGCGCAGAGCGCTTGCCAGCCCCAACACCTCCCAACGGATCCAGCCCCAGGCAGAGCCCAGCATTCCTGGCCCAACTCCAACCACGCAGCACCTCACCCTCACATATGACCAGCAGCCAGATCTCCTACAGGTGCTTCAGTGCTTCAGGGCCAGGGCTGTTGGATCTAAGGGCACAAAAGCATTTTGGGGAGGTCTGATTTTGAGCTTCCTGCCTCCAAAGTTAAACCTTCTAGAATATGTGAAAGAAACCAAGCATACAGGCCTAGCTAACAGCTTCTCTGCTCTGCCTGAGACACTTCTGGCAAAGCAACCATCTTCAGAGCGTTTACCAACAACTCATCACGGGACCAAATGCAGCAGAACAATCCCAACCACCCTCTGGCAATGAGATGCCAACATCTGCAATTGGCTTTAAATATTTTCAGAATGCTCAGCAAGTTAAGGGGACTTTTTAGAGACCCTGTTTTTCCTTTATCAATAAAAACAATCTATAGGGTTGGAAGAAAACTTTGGTGGGTCACAGCAACAACTGGTCTAAGTTACTACTGGCTTAAACATGCCTTGTGCATACTAAAAACCATCCTTGCAGAGGAATCCCTTCTCCTCAGCCTCTCCTGCCACAAGGCCTACGACATCCTGCACCAGGGAGGGCTGATCCTAGGCAAAAAAAACCCAGGAGCTGGACTCCATGATCCTAATGGGTCCCCTCCAACCCAGCATATTCTAGGATTCTATGAAAAGACACTTCCACACACCAAGATCTGCTCCTGGACCTGAGGCTTTTTCAGAAAATAAGGTAAAACCTGAACATGTTGACACAAGCAGAGAGAGTGCAGCATCCAGGATCAGTGCATTTCCTGACCTCATTCCCAGAAGTGGCCGCTCCCGTTCTGAAAACCTGAAAGAAACCAGGCTTAGGCAGACACCTGGCCTGAAAATGCTTCAGGTTAGGAGACATTCTCAGTAATAAAGAGGGATTTATGCAATGCATCTGCTCCTTGCCTGTGCTTCTGACAGTGCCCCAGCCTTGGGAAAAGAAGGGTTCCCAGCAGTAGAAATGGTTCTAAAGTCACTCGTCCCTGCTGAGCTTCCTGCCACAGTCAGGAGCCTGCACACAAGATGTGTTTAAATAGGATCAAGACTAGGAGAAAAATACTCAGCATAACCTGTAGTATTCTTGGTATAAACCGGTTGCCCTCCCTACTGAGGCTTTGCTGTAATGTTAGGCCAGTGACTACAGCTCATCTCTCACACAAAAGGGAGCTCCTGCAAATCACATTCCTACAGGAACCTGTTTTAATTAATAATTCCCTTTTTTATTTAATATATCTTATAGTTTTTTTGTATTTTAACACCCTTCACAAGAAACCAGTTACAAAGATCTTTCATGAGCCACATCCTCAGGAGCCAGAACCACCTGCAAATCTGTGATCTAGAAGGAAACTGGAAAGCAACTGGGTGCAGTAAATATATGGCAAAGAACACAAGAGGAGCAGAGGAAGGAATCAGGAGTTCTGCTCCTTGCAGTGACACTGCTGGAAGCTGAAACTTCAGGTGACAGACCCACAGCTGGAGACCTCCAGGCCTTGTGCATAAACTGCTCACAGCATCCAGCGTGCAGCTGAACCAATTTAACTTCAGAGAAGCCAAAACCTGCCATGCTGCAAACCCCACTTAATTCTGAAAAAGTCCCTTCCTGGCCTTTGCAGGACACTAACAGGGCAAGATCTCACCCCCTGGAATGTCTAACATTAAAGGCTCTAACAAAAAGGGGAAAGACTTTCTCACCTCACCTCCAACCAGTGGTTCTTTAGCTCCTTCAGCCAAAAGGTTTAAGCTCCTGAGACAGATTTCCCAGCCCTGACACATTGGATTCACAGGGTTGTTCAAAGGGTCTACAGCAAGGCTGTCCTTTCCAATCCAAGAAAATGAGAGAGAAATCAGTCCTGGTACGGCTCTGCACACTCACATTCCCAGCAGGCTTTGACACTGCACACCCTGAGAGAAATTCCATCATTTGCCCACACCGACTTGGCAAATATTTACCCTTATTTACATACAAACTGGCATCCATTTAATTAAAACTATTTAAGTGCTACAAACCACCACGTACCACTCGAAAAAATGCCTTTTGGAAAAGAACAGCCGCACACGACCTTCTGCAGAGGTTTAACAGCCACCCCTGGTGCCCTGGTGGGTGGGGATTCTGTGGGGACAGACCTTTTGGATACCTTGAGAGCCCATCCAAAGCCCTGGGCTCAGCGGCGAGGCTGAGGCATCACTGGATATGGTACACGCAGCTACATGAGCATATAGTCATGGTGAGAATATTTTTTCTTTTTTTCTTTTTTTTCTAACAAAACATCAGAGAAAAGTGTTTTATTGTTACTAAAAAAAAACAAAAAAAAAACCCAAAAACCCCCCAGAAAAACCAAACAATGCTCTAGTGTTTTAGGCCATGGATTCTCTAGCTCAGATTCAAAGAGTGGAACACATTAACAGGGAAAGTGTCTCATGGACATCTCCCTTCTGGCCACAACCAGGCACCTCCTCCCTTCCCTGTGGTAGTCAGATCACATCCTCAGGCAAGTACAGCAATTGTTTACATGTAAAAGCAAGATTATGAAAGTATTTAATGTATTTGTAGCTTTTCTTTCTTTTTTTCTTTTTTTTTTTTTTGTAAAGAAGTGATTTAGCAGCTGGAAAGAAAAAGACAGCATCATGTGAGCAGACAGCGCTGCAGACACCCCCAGCAAATGCTCCACAGGTTACTCACGGTCCACGGCCCCCAGTTCACAAACCACATTTCAGGGCTTCC